>JARGYO010000355.1:0-305347 GCA_029206835.1 Rana muscosa | reverse complement strand
GAATACTTCCTTGTGCTATAGTGTGCTTAAAAAACATTTTTCTAGGGACAGAAAACTCTAGGTAGGGAGAGTGTCAGTTTCTTTCACTGTGCAAGTCCTTGTTTCTAGGGACAGGAAGGACAGTGAGTGAATTCTCCTTGTGCTATAGTGTGCTTTAAAAAAAACATTTTTTCTAGGGACAGAAAACTCTAGGTAGGGAGAGTGTCAGTTTCTTTCACTGTGCAAGTCCTTGTTTCTAGGGACAGGGAAGGACAGTGAGTGAATTCTCCTTGTGCTATAGTGTGCTTTAAAAAAACATTTTTTCTAGGGACAGAAAACTCTAGGTAGGGAGAGTGTCAGTTTCTTTCACTGTGCAAGTCCTTGTTTCTAGGACAGGGAAGGACAGTGAGTGAATTCTCCTTGTGTTGTAGTGTGCTTTAAAAAAACATTTTTTCTAGGGACAGAAAACTCTAGGTAGGGAGAGTGTCAGTTTCTTTCACTGTGCAAGTCCTTGTTTCTAGGGACAGGGAAGGACAGTGAGTGAATTCTCCTTGTGCTATAGTGTGCTTAAAAAAACATTTTTTCTAGGGACAGAAAACTCTAGGTAGGGAGAGTGTCAGTTTCTTTCACTGTGCAAGTCCTTGTTTCTAGGGACAGGGAAGGACAGTGAGTGAATTCTCCTTGTGCTATAGTGTGCTTTAAAAAAACATTTTTTCTAGGGACAGAAACTCTAGGTAGGGAGAGTGTCAGTTTCTTTCACTGTGCAAGTCCTTGTTTCTAGGGACAGGGAAGGACAGTGAGTGAATTCTCCTTGTGCTATAGTGTGCTTTAAAAAAACATTTTTTCTAGGACAGAAAACTCTAGGTAGGGAGAGTGTCAGTTTCTTTCACTGTGCAAGTCCTTGTTTCTAGGGACAGGGAAGGACAGTGAGTGAATTCTCCTTGTGCTATAGTGTGCTTTAAAAAACATTTTTTCTAGGGACAGAAAACTCTAGGTAGGGAGAGTGTCAGTTTCTTTCACTGTGCAAGTCCTTGTTTCTAGGGACAGGAAGGACAGTGAGTGAATTCTCCTTGTGCTATAGTGTGCTTTAAAAAAACATTTTTTCTAGGGACAGAAAACTCTAGGTAGGAGAGTGTCAGTTTCTTTCACTGTGCAAGTCCTTGTTTCTAGGGACAGGGAAGGACAGTGAGTGAATTCTCCTTGTGCTATAGTGTGCTTTAAAAAAACATTTTTTCTAGGGACAGAAAACTCTAGGTAGGGAGAGTGTCAGTTTCTTTCACTGTGCAAGTCCTTGTTTCTAGGGACAGGGAAGGACAGTGAGTGAATTCTCCTTGTGCTATAGTGTGCTTTAAAAAAACATTTTTTCTAGGGACAGAAAACTCTAGGTAGGAGAGTGTCAGTTTCTTTCACTGTGCAAGTCCTTGTTTCTAGGGACAGGGAAGGACAGTGAGTGAATTCTCCTTGTGCTATAGTGTGCTTTAAAAAAACATTTTTTCTAGGGACAGAAAACTCTAGGTAGGGAGAGTGTCAGTTTCTTCACTGTGCAAGTCCTTGTTTCTAGGGACAGGGAAGGACAGTGAGTGAATTCTCCTTGTGCTATAGTGTGCTTTAAAAAAACATTTTTTCTAGGGACAGAAAACTCTAGGTAGGGAGAGTGTCAGTTTCTTTCACTGTGCAAGTCCTTGTTTCTAGGGACAGGAAGGACAGTGAGTGAATTCTCCTTGTGCTATAGTGTGCTTAAAAAAACATTTTTTCTAGGGACAGAAAACTCTAGGTAGGGAGAGTGTCAGTTTCTTTCACTGTGCAAGTCCTTGTTTCTAGGGACAGGGAAGGACAGTGAGTGAATTCTCCTTGTGCTATAGTGTGCTTTAAAAAAACATTTTTTCTAGGGACAGAAAACTCTAGGTAGGGAGAGTGTCAGTTTCTTTCACTGTGCAAGTCCTTGTTTCTAGGGACAGGGAAGGACAGTGAGTGAATTCTCCTTGTGCTATAGTGTGCTTTAAAAAAACATTTTTTCTAGGGACAGAAAACTCTAGGTAGGGAGAGTGTCAGTTTCTTTCACTGTGCAAGTCCTTGTTTCTAGGGACAGGGAAGGACAGTGAGTGAATTCTCCTTGTGCTATAGTGTGCTTTAAAAAAACATTTTTTCTAGGGACAGAAAACTCTAGGTAGGGAGAGTGTCAGTTTCTTTCACTGTGCAAGTCCTTGTTTCTAGGGACAGGGAAGGACAGTGAGTGAATTCTCCTTGTGTTGTAGTGTGCTTTAAAAAACATTTTTTCTAGGGACAGAAAACTCTAGGTAGGGAGAGTGTCAGTTTCTTTCACTGTGCAAGTCCTTGTTTCTAGGGACAGGGAAGGACAGTGAGTGAATTCTCCTTGTGCTGTAGTGTGCTTTAAAAAACATTTTTTCTAGGGACAGAAAACTCTAGGTAGGGAGAGTGTCAGTTTCTTTCACTGTGCAAGTCCTTGTTTCTAGGGACAGGGAAGGACAGTGAGTGAATCTCCTTGTGCTATAGTGTGCTTTAAAAAAACATTTTTTCTAGGGACAGAAAACTCTAGGTAGGGAGAGTGTCAGTTTCTTTCACTGTGCAAGTCCTTGTTTCTAGGGACAGGGAAGGACAGTGAGTGAATTCTCCTTGTGCTATAGTGTGCTTTAAAAAAACATTTTTTCTAGGGACAGAAAACTCTAGGTAGGGAGAGTGTCAGTTTCTTTCACTGTGCAAGTCCTTGTTTCTAGGGACAGGGAAGGACAGTGAGTGAATTCTCCTTGTGCTGTAGTGTGCTTTAAAAAAACATTTTTTCTAGGGACAGAAAACTCTAGGTAGGGAGAGTGTCAGTTTCTTTCACTGTGCAAGTCCTTGTTTCTAGGGACAGGGAAGGACAGTGAGTGAATTCTCCTTGTGCTATAGTGTGCTTTAAAAAAACATTTTTTCTAGGGACAGAAAACTCTAGGTAGGGAGAGTGTCAGTTTCTTTCACTGTGCAAGTCCTTGTTTCTAGGGACAGGGAAGGACAGTGAGTGAATTCTCCTTGTGCTATAGTGTGCTTTAAAAAAACATTTTTTCTAGGGACAGAAAACTCTAGGTAGGGAGAGTGTCAGTTTCTTTCACTGTGCAAGTCCTTGTTTCTAGGGACAGGAAGGACAGTGAGTGAATTCTCCTTGTGCTATAGTGTGCTTTAAAAAAACATTTTTTCTAGGGACAGAAAACTCTAGGTAGGGAGAGTGTCAGTTTCTTCACTGTGCAAGTCCTTGTTTCTAGGGACAGGGAAGGACAGTGAGTGAATTCTCCTTGTGCTATAGTGTGCTTTAAAAAAACATTTTTTCTAGGGACAGAAAACTCTAGGTAGGGAGAGTGTCAGTTTCTTTCACTGTGCAAGTCCTTGTTTCTAGGGACAGGGAAGGACATGAGTGAATTCTCCTTGTGCTATAGTGTGCTTTAAAAAAACATTTTTTCTAGGGACAGAAAACTCTAGGTAGGGAGAGTGTCAGTTTCTTTCACTGTGCAAGTCCTTGTTTCTAGGGACAGGGAAGGACAGTGAGTGAATTCTCCTTGTGCTATAGTGTGCTTTAAAAAAACATTTTTTCTAGGGACAGAAAACTCTAGGTAGGGAGAGTGTCAGTTTCTTTCACTGTGCAAGTCCTTGTTCTAGGGACAGGGAAGGACAGTGAGTGAATTCTCCTTGTGCTATAGTGTGCTTTAAAAAAAACATTTTTTCTAGGGACAGAAAACTCTAGGTAGGGAGAGTGTCAGTTTCTTTCACTGTGCAAGTCCTTGTTTCTAGGGACAGGGAAGGACAGTGAGTGAATTCTCCTTGTGCTATAGTGTGCTTTAAAAAAACATTTTTTCTAGGGACAGAAAACTCTAGGTAGGGAGAGTGTCAGTTTCTTTCACTGTGCAAGTCCTTGTTTCTAGGGACAGGGAAGGACAGTGAGTGAATTCTCCTTGTGTTGTAGTGTGCTTTAAAAAAAACATTTTTTCTAGGGACAGAAAACTCTAGGTAGGGAGAGTGTCAGTTTCTTTCACTGTGCAAGTCCTTGTTTCTAGGGACAGGAAGGACAGTGAGTGAATTCTCCTTGTGCTGTAGTGTGCTTTAAAAAAACATTTTTTCTAGGGACAGAAAACTCTAGGTAGGGAGAGTGTCAGTTTCTTTCACTGTGCAAGTCCTTGTTTCTAGGGACAGGGAAGGACAGTGAGTGAATTCTCCTTGTGCTATAGTGTGCTTTAAAAAAACATTTTTTCTAGGGACAGAAAACTCTAGGTAGGGAGAGTGTCAGTTTCTTTCACTGTGCAAGTCCTTGTTTCTAGGGACAGGGAAGGACAGTGAGTGAATTCTCCTTGTGCTATAGTGTGCTTTAAAAAAACATTTTTTCTAGGACAGAAAACTCTAGGTAGGGAGAGTGTCAGTTTCTTTCACTGTGCAAGTCCTTGTTTCTAGGGACAGGGAAGGACAGTGAGTGAATTCTCCTTGTGCTGTAGTGTGCTTTAAAAAAAACATTTTTTCTAGGGACAGAAAACTCTAGGTAGGGAGAGTGTCAGTTTCTTTCACTGTGCAAGTCCTTGTTTCTAGGGACAGGGAAGGACAGTGAGTGAATTCTCCTTGTGCTATAGTGTGCTTTAAAAAACATTTTTTCTAGGGACAGAAAACTCTAGGTAGGGAGAGTGTCAGTTTCTTTCACTGTGCAAGTCCTTGTTTCTAGGGACAGGGAAGGACAGTGAGTGAATTCTCCTTGTGCTATAGTGTGCTTTAAAAAAACATTTTTTCTAGGGACAGAAAACTCTAGGTAGGGAGAGTGTCAGTTTCTTTCACTGTGCAAGTCCTTGTTTCTAGGGACAGGGAAGGACAGTGAGTGAATTCTCCTTGTGCTATAGTGTGCTTTAAAAAAACATTTTTTCTAGGGACAGAAAACTCTAGGTAGGGAGAGTGTCAGTTTCTTTCACTGTGCAAGTCCTTGTTTCTAGGGACAGGGAAGGACAGTGAGTGAATTCTCCTTGTGCTATAGTGTGCTTTAAAAAAACATTTTTTCTAGGGACAGAAAACTCTAGTAGGGAGAGTGTCAGTTTCTTCACTGTGCAAGTCCTTGTTTCTAGGGACAGGGAAGGACAGTGAGTGAATTCTCCTTGTGCTATAGTGTGCTTTAAAAAACATTTTTTCTAGGGACAGAAAACTCTAGGTAGGGAGAGTGTCAGTTTCTTTCACTGTGCAAGTCCTTGTTTCTAGGGACAGGGAAGGACAGTGAGTGAATTCTCCTTGTGCTATAGTGTGCTTTAAAAAAACATTTTTTCTAGGGACAGAAAACTCTAGGTAGGGAGAGTGTCAGTTTCTTTCACTGTGCAAGTCCTTGATTCTAGGGACAGGGAAGGACAGTGAGTGAATTCTCCTTGTGCTATAGTGTGCTTTAAAAAAACATTTTTCTAGGGACAGAAAACTCTAGGTAGGGAGAGTGTCAGTTTCTTTCACTGTGCAAGTCCTTGTTTCTAGGGACAGGGAAGGACAGTGAGTGAATTCTCCTTGTGCTGTAGTGTGCTTTAAAAAAACATTTTTTCTAGGGACAGAAAACTCTAGGTAGGGAGAGTGTCAGTTTCTTTCACTGTGCAAGTCCTTGTTTCTAGGGACAGGGAAGGACAGTGAGTGAATTCTCCTTGTGCTATAGTGTGCTTTAAAAAAACATTTTTTCTAGGGACAGAAAACTCTAGGTAGGGAGAGTGTCAGTTTCTTTCACTGTGCAAGTCCTTGTTTCTAGGACAGGGAAGGACAGTGAGTGAATTCTCCTTGTGCTATAGTGTGCTTTAAAAAAACATTTTTTCTAGGGACAGAAAACTCTAGGTAGGGAGAGTGTCAGTTTCTTTCACTGGGCAAGTCCTTGTTTCTAGGGACAGGAAGGACAGTGAGTGAATTCTCCTTGTGCTATAGTGTGCTTTAAAAAAACATTTTTTTCTAGGGACAGAAAACTCTAGGTAGGGAGAGTGTCAGTTTCTTTCACTGTGCAAGTCCTTGTTTCTAGGGACAGGGAAGGACAGTGAGTGAATTCTCCTTGTGCTATAGTGTGCTTTAAAAAAAAAAATTTCTAGGGACAGAAAACTCTAGGTAGGGAGAGTGTCAGTTTCTTTCACTGTGCAAGTCCTTGTTTCTAGGGACAGGGAAGGACAGTGAGTGAATTCTCCTTGTGTTGTAGTGTGCTTTAAAAAAACATTTTTTCTAGGGACAGAAAACTCTAGGTAGGGAGAGTGTCAGTTTCTTTCACTGTGCAAGTCCTTGTTTCTAGGGACAGGGAAGGACAGTGAGTGAATTCTCCTTGTGCTGTAGTGTGCTTTAAAAAAACATTTTTTCTAGGGACAGAAAACTCTAGGTAGGGAGAGTGTCAGTTTCTTTCACTGTGCAAGTCCTTGTTTCTAGGGACAGGGAAGGACAGTGAGTGAATTCTCCTTGTGCTATAGTGTGCTTTAAAAAAACATTTTTTCTAGGGACAGAAAACTCTAGGTAGGGAGAGTGTCAGTTTCTTTCACTGTGCAAGTCCTTGTTTCTAGGGACAGGGAAGGACAGTGAGTGAATTCTCCTTGTGCTATAGTGTGCTTTAAAAAAACATTTTTTCTAGGGACAGAAAACTCTAGGTAGGGAGAGTGTCAGTTTCTTTCACTGTGCAAGTCCTTGTTTCTAGGGACAGGGAAGGACAGTGAGTGAATTCTCCTTGTGCTATAGTGTGCTTTAAAAAAACATTTTTTCTAGGGACAGAAAACTCTAGGTAGGGAGAGTGTCAGTTTCTTTCACTGTGCAAGTCCTTGTTTCTAGGGACAGGGAAGGACAGTGAGTGAATTCTCCTTGTGCTATAGTGTGCTTTAAAAAAACATTTTTTCTAGGGACAGAAAACTCTAGGTAGGGAGAGTGTCAGTTTCTTTCACTGTGCAAGTCCTTGTTTCTAGGGACAGGGAAGGACAGTGAGTGAATTCTCCTTGTGCTATAGTGTGCTTTAAAAAAACATTTTTTCTAGGGACAGAAAACTCTAGGTAGGGAGAGTGTCAGTTTCTTTCACTGTGCAAGTCCTTGTTTCTAGGGACAGGGAAGGACAGTGAGTGAATTCTCCTTGTGCTATAGTGTGCTTTAAAAAAACATTTTTTCTAGGGACAGAAAACTCTAGGTAGGGAGAGTGTCAGTTTCTTTCACTGTGCAAGTCCTTGTTTCTAGGGACAGGGAAGGACAGTGAGTGAATTCTCCTTGTGCTATAGTGTGCTTTAAAAAACATTTTTTCTAGGGACAGAAAACTCTAGGTAGGGAGAGTGTCAGTTTCTTTCACTGTGCAAGTCCTTGTTTCTAGGGACAGGGAAGGACAGTGAGTGAATTCTCCTTGTGCTATAGTGTGCTTTAAAAAAACATTTTTTCTAGGGACAGAAAACTCTAGGTAGGAGAGTGTCAGTTTCTTTCACTGTGCAAGTCCTTGTTTCTAGGGACAGGGAAGGACAGTGAGTGAATTCTCTTTGTGTTGTAGTGTGCTTTAAAAAAACATTTTTTCTAGGGACAGAAAACTCTAGGTAGGGAGAGTGTCAGTTTCTTTCACTGTGCAAGTCCTTGTTTCTAGGGACAGGGAAGGACAGTGAGTGAATTCTCCTTGCCCTATAGTGTGCTTTAAAAAACATTTTTTCTAGGGACAGAAAACTCTAGGTAGGGAGAGTGTCAGTTTCTTTCACTGTGCAAGTCCTTGTTTCTAGGGACAGGAAGGACAGTGAGTGAATTCTCCTTGTGCTATAGTGTGCTTTAAAAAAACATTTTTTCTAGGGACAGAAAACTCTAGGTAGGGAGAGTGTCAGTTTCTTTCACTGTGCAAGTCCTTGTTTCTAGGGACAGGGAAGGACAGTGAGTGAATTCTCCTTGTGCTATAGTGTGCTTTAAAAAAACATTTTTTTCTAGGGACAGAAAACTCTAGGTAGGGAGAGTGTCAGTTTCTTTCACTGTGCAAGTCCTTGTTTCTAGGGACAGGGAAGGACAGTGAGTGAATTCTCCTTGTGCTATAGTGTGCTTTAAAAAAACATTTTTTCTAGGGACAGAAAACTCTAGGTAGGGAGAGTGTCAGTTTCTTTCACTGTGCAAGTCCTTGTTTCTAGGGACAGGGAAGGACAGTGAGTGAATTCTCCTTGTGCTATAGTGTGCTTTAAAAAAACATTTTTTCTAGGGACAGAAAACTCTAGGTAGGGAGAGTGTCAGTTTCTTTCACTGTGCAAGTCCTTGTTTCTAGGGACAGGGAAGGACAGTGAGTGAATTCTCCTTGTGCTATAGTGTGCTTTAAAAAAACATTTTTTCTAGGGACAGAAAACTCTAGGTAGGGAGAGTGTCAGTTTCTTTCACTGTGCAAGTTCTTGTTTCTAGGGACAGGGAAGGACAGTGAGTGAATTCTCCTTGTGCTATAGTGTGCTTTAAAAAAACATTTTTTCTAGGGACAGAAAACTAGGTAGGGAGAGTGTCAGTTTCTTTCACTGTGCAAGTCCTTGTTTCTAGGGACAGGGAAGGACAGTGAGTGAATTCTCCTTGTGCTATAGTGTGCTTTAAAAAAAAAAATTTCTAGGGACAGAAAACTCTAGGTAGGGAGAGTGTCAGTTTCTTTCACTGTGCAAGTCCTTGTTTCTAGGGACAGGGAAGGACAGTGAGTGAATTCTCCTTGTGTTGTAGTGTGCTTTAAAAAAACATTTTTTCTAGGGACAGAAAACTCTAGGTAGGGAGAGTGTCAGTTTCTTTCACTGTGCAAGTCCTTGTTTCTAGGGACAGGGAAGGACAGTGAGTGAATTCTCCTTGTGCTGTAGTGTGCTTTAAAAAAACATTTTTTCTAGGGACAGAAAACTCTAGGTAGGGAGAGTGTCAGTTTCTTTCACTGTGCAAGTCCTTGTTTCTAGGGACAGGGAAGGACAGTGAGTGAATTCTCCTTGTGCTATAGTGTGCTTTAAAAAAACATTTTTTCTAGGGACAGAAAACTCTAGGTAGGGAGAGTGTCAGTTTCTTTCACTGTGCAAGTCCTTGTTTCTAGGGACAGGGAAGGACAGTGAGTGAATTCTCCTTGTGCTATAGTGTGCTTTAAAAAAACATTTTTTCTAGGGACAGAAAACTCTAGGTAGGGAGAGTGTCAGTTTCTTTCACTGTGCAAGTCCTTGTTTCTAGGGACAGGAAGGACAGTGAGTGAATTCTCCTTGTGCTATAGTGTGCTTTAAAAAAACATTTTTTCTAGGGACAGAAAACTCTAGGTAGGGAGAGTGTCAGTTTCTTTCACTGTGCAAGTCCTTGTTTCTAGTGACAGGGAAGGACAGTGAGTGAATTCTCCTTGTGCTATAGTGTGCTTTAAAAAAACATTTTTTCTAGGGACAGAAAACTCTAGGTAGGGAGAGTGTCAGTTTCTTTCACTGTGCAAGTCCTTGTTTCTAGGGACAGGGAAGGACAGTGAGTGAATTCTCCTTGTGCTATAGTGTGCTTTAAAAAAACATTTTTTCTAGGACAGAAAACTCTAGGTAGGGAGAGTGTCAGTTTCTTTCACTGTGCAAGTCCTTGTTTCTAGGGACAGGGAAGGACAGTGAGTGAATTCTCCTTGTGCTATAGTGTGCTTTAAAAAAACATTTTTTCTAGGGACAGAAAACTCTAGGTAGGGAGAGTGTCAGTTTCTTTCACTGTGCAAGTCCTTGTTTCTAGGGACAGGGAAGGACAGTGAGTGAATTCTCCTTGTGCTATAGTGTGCTTTAAAAAAACATTTTTTCTAGGGACAGAAAACTCTAGGTAGGGAGAGTGTCAGTTTCTTTCACTGTGCAAGTCCTTGTTTCTAGGGACAGGGAAGGACAGTGAGTGAATTCTCCTTGTGCTATAGTGTGCTTTAAAAAAACATTTTTTCTAGGGACAGAAAACTCTAGGTAGGGAGAGTGTCAGTTTCTTTCACTGTGCAAGTCCTTGTTTCTAGGGACAGGGAAGGACAGTGAGTGAATTCTCCTTGTGTTGTAGTGTGCTTTAAAAAAACATTTTTTCTAGGGACAGAAAACTCTAGGTAGGGAGAGTGTCAGTTTCTTTCACTGTGCAAGTCCTTGTTTCTAGGGACAGGGAAGGACAGTGAGTGAATTCTCCTTGTGCTGTAGTGTGCTTTAAAAAAACATTTTTTCTAGGGACAGAAAACTCTAGGTAGGGAGAGTGTCAGTTTCTTTCACTGTGCAAGTCCTTGTTTCTAGGGACAGGGAAGGACAGTGAGTGAATTCTCCTTGTGCTATAGTGTGCTTTAAAAAAACATTTTTTCTAGGGACAGAAAACTCTAGGTAGGGAGAGTGTCAGTTTCTTTCACTGTGCAAGTCCTTGTTTCTAGGGACAGGGAAGGACAGTGAGTGAATTCTCCTTGTGCTATAGTGTGCTTTAAAAAAACATTTTTTCTAGGGACAGAAAACTCTAGGTAGGGAGAGTGTCAGTTTCTTTCACTGTGCAAGTCCTTGTTTCTAGGGACAGGGAAGGACAGTGAGTGAATTCTCCTTGTGCTATAGTGTGCTTTAAAAAAACATTTTTTTCTAGGGACAGAAAACTCTAGGTAGGGAGAGTGTCCAGTTTCTTTCACTGTGCAAGTCCTTGTTTCTAGGGACAGGGAAGGACAGTGAGTGAATTCTCCTTGTGCTATAGTGTGCTTTAAAAAAACATTTTTTCTAGGGACAGAAAACTCTAGGTAGGGAGAGTGTCAGTTTCTTTCACTGTGCAAGTCCTTGTTTCTAGGGACAGGGAAGGACAGTGAGTGAATTCTCCTTGTGCTATAGTGTGCTTTAAAAAAACATTTTTTCTAGGGACAGAAAACTCTAGGTAGGGAGAGTGTCAGTTTCTTTCACTGTGCAAGTCCTTGTTTCTAGGGACAGGGAAGGACAGTGAGTGAATTCTCCTTGTGCTATAGTGTGCTTTAAAAAAAACATTTTTTCTAGGGACAGAAAACTCTAGGTAGGGAGAGTGTCAGTTTCTTTCACTGTGCAAGTCCTTGTTTCTAGGGACAGGGAAGGACAGTGAGTGAATTCTCCTTGTGCTATAGTGTGCTTTAAAAAAACATTTTTTCTAGGGACAGAAAACTCTAGGTAGGGAGAGTGTCAGTTTCTTTCACTGTGCAAGTCCTTGTTTCTAGGGACAGGGAAGGACAGTGAGTGAATTCTCCTTGTGCTATAGTGTGCTTTAAAAAAACATTTTTTCTAGGACAGAAAACTCTAGGTAGGGAGAGTGTCAGTTTCTTTCACTGTGCAAGTCCTTGTTTCTAGGGACAGGGAAGGACAGTGAGTGAATTCTCCTTGTGCTATAGTGTGCTTTAAAAAAACATTTTTTCTAGGGACAGAAAACTCTAGGTAGGGAGAGTGTCAGTTTCTTTCACTGTGCAAGTCCTTGTTTCTAGGGACAGGGAAGGACAGTGAGTGAATTCTCCTTGTGCTATAGTGTGCTTTAAAAAAACATTTTTTCTAGGGACAGAAAACTCTAGGTAGGGAGAGTGTCAGTTTCTTTCACTGTGCAAGTCCTTGTTTCTAGGGACAGGGAAGGACAGTGAGTGAATTCTCCTTGTGTTGTAGTGTGCTTTAAAAAAACATTTTTTCTAGGGACAGAAACTCTAGGTAGGGAGAGTGTCAGTTTCTTTCACTGTGCAAGTCCTTGTTTCTAGGGACAGGGAAGGACAGTGAGTGAATTCTCCTTGTGCTATAGTGTGCTTTAAAAAAACATTTTTTCTAGGGACAGAAAACTCTAGGTAGGGAGAGTGTCAGTTTCTTTCACTGTGCAAGTCCTTGTTTCTAGGGACAGGGAAGGACAGTGAGTGAATTCTCCTTGTGCTATAGTGTGCTTTAAAAAAACATTTTTTCTAGGGACAGAAAACTCTAGGTAGGGAGAGTGTCAGTTTCTTTCACTGTGCAAGTCCTTGTTTCTAGGACAGGGAAGGACAGTGAGTGAATTCTCCTTGTGCTATAGTGTGCTTTAAAAAACATTTTTTTCTAGGGACAGAAAACTCTAGGTAGGGAGAGTGTCAGTTTCTTTCACTGTGCAAGTCCTTGTTTCTAGGGACAGGGAAGGACAGTGAGTGAATTCTCCTTGTGCTATAGTGTGCTTTAAAAAACATTTTTCTAGGGACAGAAAACTCTAGGTAGGGAGAGTGTCAGTTTCTTTCACTGTGCAAGTCCTTGTTTCTAGGGACAGGGAAGGACAGTGAGTGAATTCTCCTTGTGCTATAGTGTGCTTTAAAAAAACATTTTTTTCTAGGGACAGAAAACTCTAGGTAGGGAGAGTGTCAGTTTCTTTCACTGTGCAAGTCCTTGTTTCTAGGGACAGGGAAGGACAGTGAGTGAATTCTCCTTGTGCTATAGTGTGCTTTAAAAAAACATTTTTTATAGGGACAGAAAACTCTAGGTAGGGAGAGTGGTCAGTTTCTTTCACTGTGGCAAGTCCTTGTTTCTAGGGACAGGGAAGGACAGTGAGTGAATTCTCCTTGTGCTATAGTGTGCTTTAAAAAAACATTTTTTCTAGGGACAGAAAACTCTAGGTAGGGAGAGTGTCAGTTTCTTTCACTGTGCAAGTCCTTGTTTCTAGTGACAGGGAAGGCCAGTGAGTGAATTCTCCTTGTGCTATAGTGTGCTTTAAAAAAACATTTTTTCTAGGACAGAAAACTCTAGGTAGGGAGAGTGTCAGTTTCTTTCACTGTGCAAGTCCTTGTTTCTAGGGACAGGGAAGGACAGTGAGTGAATTCTCCTTGTGCTATAGTGTGCTTTAAAAAAACATTTTTTCTAGGGACAGAAAACTCTAGGTAGGGAGAGTGTCAGTTTCTTGTCAGTTTCTTTCACTGTGCAAGTCCTTGTTTCTAGGGACAGGGAAGGACAGTGAGTGAATTCTCCTTGTGCTATAGTGTGCTTTAAAAAACATTTTTTCTAGGGACAGAAAACTCTAGGTAGGGAGAGTGTCAGTTTCTTTCACTGTGCAAGTCCTTGTTTCTAGGGACAGGGAAGGACAGTGAGTGAATTCTCCTTGTGCTATAGTGTGCTTTAAAAAAACATTTTTTCTAGGGACAGAAACTCTAGGTAGGGAGAGTGTCAGTTTCTTTCACTGTGCAAGTCCTTGTTTCTAGGGACAGGAAGGACAGTGAGTGAATTCTCCTTGTGCTATAGTGTGCTTTAAAAAAACATTTTTTCTAGGGACAGAAAACTCTAGGTAGGGAGAGTGTCAGTTTCTTTCACTGTGCAAGTCCTTGTTTCTAGGGACAGGGAAGGACAGTGAGTGAATTCTCCTTGTGTTGTAGTGTGCTTTAAAAAAACATTTTTTCTAGGGACAGAAAACTCTAGGTAGGGAGAGTGTCAGTTTCTTTCACTGTGCAAGTCCTTGTTTCTAGGGACAGGGAAGGACAGTGAGTGAATTCTCCTTGTGCTGTAGTGTGCTTTAAAAAAACATTTTTTCTAGGGACAGAAAACTCTAGGTAGGGAGAGTGTCAGTTTCTTTCACTGTGCAAGTCCTTGTTTCTAGGGACAGGGAAGGACAGTGAGTGAATTCTCCTTGTGCTATAGTGTGCTTTAAAAAAACATTTTTTCTAGGACAGAAAACTCTAGGTAGGGAGAGTGTCAGTTTCTTTCACTGTGCAAGTCCTTGTTTCTAGGGACAGGGAAGGACAGTGAGTGAATTCTCCTTGTGCTATAGTGTGCTTTAAAAAAACATTTTTTCTAGGGACAGAAAACTCTAGGTAGGGAGAGTGTCAGTTTCTTTCACTGTGCAAGTCCTTGTTTCTAGGGACAGGGAAGGACAGTGAGTGAATTCTCCTTGTGCTATAGTGTGCTTTAAAAAAACATTTTTTTCTAGGGACAGAAAACTCTAGGTAGGGAGAGTGTCAGTTTCTTTCACTGTGCAAGTCCTTGTTTCTAGGGACAGGGAAGGACAGTGAGTGAATTCTCCTTGTGCTATAGTGTGCTTTAAAAAAACATTTTTTCTAGGGACAGAAAACTCTAGGTAGGGAGAGTGTCAGTTTCTTTCACTGTGCAAGTCCTTGTTTCTAGGGACAGGGAAGGACAGTGAGTGAATTCTCCTTGTGCTATAGTGTGCTTTAAAAAAACATTTTTTCTAGGGACAGAAAACTCTAGGTAGGGAGAGTGTCAGTTTCTTTCACTGTGCAAGTCCTTGTTTCTAGGGACAGGGAAGGACAGTGAGTGAATTCTCCTTGTGCTATAGTGTGCTTTAAAAAAACATTTTTTCTAGGGACAGAAAACTCTAGGTAGGGAGAGTGTCAGTTTCTTTCACTGTGCAAGTCCTTGTTTCTAGGGACAGGGAAGGACAGTGAGTGAATTCTCCTTGTGCTATAGTGTGCTTTAAAAAAACATTTTTTCTAGGGACAGAAAACTCTAGGTAGGGAGAGTGTCAGTTTCTTTCACTGTGCAAGTCCTTGTTTCTAGGGACAGGGAAGGACAGTGAGTGAATTCTCCTTGTGCTATAGTGTGCTTTAAAAAAACATTTTTTCTAGGGACAGAAAACTCTAGGTAGGGAGAGTGTCAGTTTCTTTCACTGTGCAAGTCCTTGTTTCTAGGGACAGGGAAGGACAGTGAGTGAATTCTCCTTGTGCTATAGTGTGCTTTAAAAAAACATTTTTTCTAGGACAGAAAACTCTAGGTAGGGAGAGTGTCAGTTTCTTTCACTGTGCAAGTCCTTGTTTCTAGGGACAGGGAAGGACAGTGAGTGAATTCTCCTTGTGCTATAGTGTGCTTTAAAAAAACATTTTTTCTAGGGACAGAAAACTCTAGGTAGGGAGAGTGTCAGTTTCTTTCACTGTGCAAGTCCTTGTTTCTAGGGACAGGGAAGGACAGTGAGTGAATTCTCCTTGTGTTGTAGTGTGCTTTAAAAAAACATTTTTTCTAGGGACAGAAAACTCTAGGTAGGGAGAGTGTCAGTTTCTTTCACTGTGCAAGTCCTTGTTTCTAGGGACAGGGAAGGACAGTGAGTGAATTCTCCTTGTGCTATAGTGTGCTTTAAAAAAACATTTTTTCTAGGGACAGAAAACTCTAGGTAGGGAGAGTGTCAGTTTCTTTCACTGTGCAAGTCCTTGTTTCTAGGGACAGGGAAGGACAGTGAGTGAATTCTCCTTGTGCTATAGTGTGCTTTAAAAAAACATTTTTTCTAGGGACAGAAAACTCTAGGTAGGGAGAGTGTCAGTTTCTTTCACTGTGCAAGTCCTTGTTTCTAGGGACAGGGAAGGACAGTGAGTGAATTCTCCTTGTGCTATAGTGTGCTTTAAAAAAACATTTTTTTCTAGGGACAGAAAACTCTAGGTAGGGAGAGTGTCAGTTTCTTTCACTGTGCAAGTCCTTGTTTCTAGGGACAGGGAAGGACAGTGAGTGAATTCTCCTTGTGCTATAGTGTGCTTTAAAAAAACATTTTTTCTAGGGACAGAAAACTCTAGGTAGGGAGAGTGTCAGTTTCTTTCACTGTGCAAGTCCTTGTTTCTAGGGACAGGGAAGGACAGTGAGTGAATTCTCCTTGTGCTATAGTGTGCTTTAAAAAAACATTTTTTTCTAGGGACAGAAAACTCTAGGTAGGGAGAGTGTCAGTTTCTTTCACTGTGCAAGTCCTTGTTTCTAGGGACAGGGAAGGACAGTGAGTGAATTCTCCTTGTGCTATAGTGTGCTTTAAAAAAACATTTTTTCTAGGGACAGAAAACTCTAGGTAGGGAGAGTGTCAGTTTCTTTCACTGTGCAAGTCCTTGTTTCTAGGGACAGGGAAGGACAGTGAGTGAATTCTCCTTGTGCTATAGTGTGCTTTAAAAAAACATTTTTTTCTAGGGACAGAAAACTCTAGGTAGGGAGAGTGTCAGTTTCTTTCACTGTGCAAGTCCTTGTTTCTAGGGACAGGGAAGGACAGTGAGTGAATTCTCCTTGTGCTATAGTGTGCTTTAAAAAAACATTTTTTCTAGGGACAGAAAACTCTAGGTAGGGAGAGTGTCAGTTTCTTTCACTGTGCAAGTTCTTGTTTCTAGGGACAGGGAAGGACAGTGAGTGAATTCTCCTTGTGCTATAGTGTGCTTTAAAAAAACATTTTTTCTAGGGACAGAAAACTGTAGGTAGGGAGAGTGTCAGTTTCTTTCACTGTGCAAGTCCTTGTTTCTAGGGACAGGGAAGGACAGTGAGTGAATTCTCCTTGTGCTATAGTGTGCTTTAAAAAAAATTTTTTTCTAGGGACAGAAAACTCTAGGTAGGGAGAGTGTCAGTTTCTTTCACTGTGCAAGTCCTTGTTTCTAGGGACAGGGAAGGACAGTGAGTGAATTCTCCTTGTGTTGTAGTGTGCTTTAAAAAAAACATTTTTTCTAGGGACAGAAAACTCTAGGTAGGGAGAGTGTCAGTTTCTTTCACTGTGCAAGTCCTTGTTTCTAGGGACAGGGAAGGACAGTGAGTGAATTCTCCTTGCCCTATAGTGTGCTTTAAAAAAACATTTTTTCTAGGGACAGAAAACTCTAGGTAGGGAGAGTGTCAGTTTCTTTCACTGTGCAAGTCCTTGTTTCTAGGGACAGGGAAGGACAGTGAGTGAATTCTCCTTGTGCTATAGTGTGCTTTAAAAAAACATTTTTTCTAGGGACAGAAAACTCTAGGTAGGGAGAGTGTCAGTTTCTTTCACTGTGCAAGTCCTTGTTTCTAGGGACAGGGAAGGACAGTGAGTGAATTCTCCTTGTGCTATAGTGTGCTTTAAAAAAACATTTTTTTCTAGGGACAGAAAACTCTAGGTAGGGAGAGTGTCAGTTTCTTTCACTGTGCAAGTCCTTGTTTCTAGGGACAGGGAAGGACAGTGAGTGAATTCTCCTTGTGCTATAGTGTGCTTTAAAAAAACATTTTTTCTAGGGACAGAAAACTCTAGGTAGGGAGAGTGTCAGTTTCTTTCACTGTGCAAGTCCTTGTTTCTAGGGACAGGGAAGGACAGTGAGTGAATTCTCCTTGTGCTATAGTGTGCTTTAAAAAAACATTTTTTCTAGGGACAGAAAACTGTAGGTAGGGAGAGTGTCAGTTTCTTTCACTGTGCAAGTCCTTGTTTCTAGGGACAGGGAAGGACAGTGAGTGAATTCTCCTTGTGCTATAGTGTGCTTTAAAAAATTTTTTTTTCTAGGGACAGAAAACTCTAGGTAGGGAGAGTGTCAGTTTCTTTCACTGTGCAAGTCCTTGTTTCTAGGGACAGGGAAGGACAGTGAGTGAATTCTCCTTGTGTTGTAGTGTGCTTTAAAAAAACATTTTTTTCTAGGGACAGAAAACTCTAGGTAGGGAGAGTGTCAGTTTCTTTCACTGTGCAAGTCCTTGTTTCTAGGGACAGGGAAGGACAGTGAGTGAATTCTCCTTGTGCTGTAGTGTGCTTTAAAAAAACATTTTTTCTAGGGACAGAAAACTCTAGGTAGGGAGAGTGTCAGTTTCTTTCACTGTGCAAGTCCTTGTTTCTAGGGACAGGGAAGGACAGTGAGTGAATTCTCCTTGTGCTATAGTGTGCTTTAAAAAACATTTTTTCTAGGGACAGAAAACTCTAGGTAGGGAGAGTGTCAGTTTCTTTCACTGTGCAAGTCCTTGTTTCTAGGGACAGGGAAGGACAGTGAGTGAATTCTCCTTGTGCTATAGTGTGCTTTAAAAAAAACATTTTTTCTAGGGACAGAAAACTCTAGGTAGGGAGAGTGTCAGTTTCTTTCACTGTGCAAGTCCTTGTTTCTAGGGACAGGGAAGGACAGTGAGTGAATTCTCCTTGTGCTATAGTGTGCTTTAAAAAAACATTTTTTCTAGGGACAGAAAACTCTAGGTAGGGAGAGTGTCAGTTTCTTTCACTGTGCAAGTCCTTGTTTCTAGTGACAGGGAAGGACAGTGAGTGAATTCTCCTTGTGCTATAGTGTGCTTTAAAAAAACATTTTTTCTAGGGACAGAAAACTCTAGGTAGGGAGAGTGTCAGTTTCTTTCACTGTGCAAGTCCTTGTTTCTAGGGACAGGGAAGGACAGTGAGTGAATTCTCCTTGTGCTATAGTGTGCTTTAAAAAAACATTTTTTCTAGGGACAGAAAACTCTAGGTAGGGAGAGTGTCAGTTTCTTTCACTGTGCAAGTCCTTGTTTCTAGGGACAGGGAAGGACAGTGAGTGAATTCTCCTTGTGCTATAGTGTGCTTTAAAAAAACATTTTTTCTAGGGACAGAAAACTCTAGGTAGGGAGAGTGTCAGTTTCTTTCACTGTGCAAGTCCTTGTTTCTAGGGACAGGGAAGGACAGTGAGTGAATTCTCCTTGTGCTATAGTGTGCTTTAAAAAAACATTTTTTCTAGGGACAGAAAACTCTAGGTAGGGAGAGTGTCAGTTTCTTTCACTGTGCAAGTCCTTGTTTCTAGGGACAGGGAAGGACAGTGAGTGAATTCTCCTTGTGTTGTAGTGTGCTTTAAAAAAACATTTTTTCTAGGGACAGAAAACTCTAGGTAGGGAGAGTGTCAGTTTCTTTCACTGTGCAAGTCCTTGTTTCTAGGGACAGGGAAGGACAGTGAGTGAATTCTCCTTGTGCTGTAGTGTGCTTTAAAAAAACATTTTTTCTAGGGACAGAAAACTCTAGGTAGGGAGAGTGTCAGTTTCTTTCACTGTGCAAGTCCTTGTTTCTAGGGACAGGGAAGGACAGTGAGTGAATTCTCCTTGTGCTATAGTGTGCTTTAAAAAAACATTTTTTCTAGGGACAGAAAACTCTAGGTAGGGAGAGTGTCAGTTTCTTTCACTGTGCAAGTCCTTGTTTCTAGGGACAGGGAAGGACAGTGAGTGAATTCTCCTTGTGCTATAGTGTGCTTTAAAAAAACATTTTTTCTAGGGACAGAAAACTCTAGGTAGGGAGAGTGTCAGTTTCTTTCACTGTGCAAGTCCTTGTTTCTAGGGACAGGGAAGGACAGTGAGTGAATTCTCTTTGTGCTATAGTGTGCTTTAAAAAAACATTTTTTTCTAGGGACAGAAAACTCTAGGTAGGGAGAGTGTCAGTTTCTTTCACTGTGCAAGTCCTTGTTTCTAGGGACAGGGAAGGACAGTGAGTGAATTCTCCTTGTGCTATAGTGTGCTTTAAAAAAACATTTTTTCTAGGGACAGAAAACTCTAGGTAGGGAGAGTGTCAGTTTCTTTCACTGTGCAAGTCCTTGTTTCTAGGGACAGGGAAGGACAGTGAGTGAATTCTCCTTGTGCTATAGTGTGCTTTAAAAAAACATTTTTTCTAGGGACAGAAAACTCTAGGTAGGGAGAGTGTCAGTTTCTTTCACTGTGCAAGTCCTTGTTTCTAGGGACAGGGAAGGACAGTGAGTGAATTCTCCTTGTGCTATAGTGTGCTTTAAAAAAACATTTTTTCTAGGGACAGAAAACTCTAGGTAGGGAGAGTGTCAGTTTCTTTCACTGTGCAAGTCCTTGTTTCTAGGGACAGGGAAGGACAGTGAGTGAATTCTCCTTGTGCTATAGTGTGCTTTAAAAAAACATTTTTTCTAGGGACAGAAAACTCTAGGTAGGGAGAGTGTCAGTTTCTTTCACTGTGCAAGTCCTTGTTTCTAGGGACAGGGAAGGACAGTGAGTGAATTCTCCTTGTGCTATAGTGTGCTTTAAAAAAACATTTTTTCTAGGGACAGAAAACTCTAGGTAGGGAGAGTGTCAGTTTCTTTCACTGTGCAAGTCCTTGTTTCTAGGGACAGGGAAGGACAGTGAGTGAATTCTCCTTGTGCTATAGTGTGCTTTAAAAAACATTTTTTCTAGGGACAGAAAACTCTAGGTAGGGAGAGTGTCAGTTTCTTTCACTGTGCAAGTCCTTGTTTCTAGGGACAGGAAGGACAGTGAGTGAATTCTCCTTGTGCTATAGTGTGCTTTAAAAAAACATTTTTTCTAGGGACAGAAAACTCTAGGTAGGGAGAGTGTCAGTTTCTTTCACTGTGCAAGTCCTTGTTTCTAGGGACAGGGAAGGACAGTGAGTGAATTCTCCTTGTGTTGTAGTGTGCTTTAAAAAAACATTTTTTCTAGGGACAGAAAACTCTAGGTAGGGAGAGTGTCAGTTTCTTTCACTGTGCAAGTCCTTGTTTCTAGGGACAGGGAAGGACAGTGAGTGAATTCTCCTTGTGCTATAGTGTGCTTTAAAAAAACATTTTTTCTAGGGACAGAAAACTCTAGGTAGGGAGAGTGTCAGTTTCTTTCACTGTGCAAGTCCTTGTTTCTAGGGACAGGGAAGGACAGTGAGTGAATTCTCCTTGTGCTATAGTGTGCTTTAAAAAAACATTTTTTCTAGGGACAGAAAACTCTAGGTAGGGAGAGTGTCAGTTTCTTTCACTGTGCAAGTCCTTGTTTCTAGGGACAGGGAAGGACAGTGAGTGAATTCTCCTTGTGCTATAGTGTGCTTTAAAAAACATTTTTTCTAGGGACAGAAAACTCTAGGTAGGGAGAGTGTCAGTTTCTTTCACTGTGCAAGTCCTTGTTTCTAGGGACAGGGAAGGACAGTGAGTGAATTCTCCTTGTGCTATAGTGTGCTTTAAAAAAACATTTTTTCTAGGGACAGAAAACTCTAGGTAGGGAGAGTGTCAGTTTCTTTCACTGTGCAAGTCCTTGTTTCTAGGGACAGGGAAGGACAGTGAGTGATGAATTCTCCTTGTGCTATAGTGTGCTTTAAAAAACATTTTTTCTAGGGACAGAAAACTCTAGGTAGGGAGAGTGTCAGTTTCTTTCACTGTGCAAGTCCTTGTTTCTAGGGACAGGGAAGGACAGTGAGTGAATTCTCCTTGTGCTATAGTGTGCTTTAAAAAAACATTTTTTCTAGGGACAGAAAACTCTAGGTAGGGAGAGTGTCAGTTTCTTTCACTGTGCAAGTCCTTGTTTCTAGGGACAGGGAAGGACAGTGAGTGAATTCTCCTTGTGCTATAGTGTGCTTTAAAAAAACATTTTTTCTAGGGACAGAAAACTCTAGGTAGGGAGAGTGTCAGTTTCTTTCACTGTGCAAGTCCTTGTTTCTAGGGACAGGGAAGGACAGTGAGTGAATTCTCCTTGTGCTATAGTGTGCTTTAAAAAAACATTTTTTCTAGGGACAGAAAACTCTAGGTAGGGAGAGTGTCAGTTTCTTTCACTGTGCAAGTCCTTGTTTCTAGGGACAGGGAAGGACAGTGAGTGAATTCTCCTTGTGCTATAGTGTGCTTTAAAAAAACATTTTTTCTAGGGACAGAAAACTCTAGGTAGGGAGAGTGTCAGTTTCTTTCACTGTGCAAGTCCTTGTTTCTAGGGACAGGGAAGGACAGTGAGTGAATTCTCCTTGTGCTATAGTGTGCTTTAAAAAAACATTTTTTCTAGGGACAGAAAAATCTAGGTAGGGAGAGTGTCAGTTTCTTTCACTGTGCAAGTCCTTGTTTCTAGGGACAGGGAAGGACAGTGAGTGAATTCTCCTTGTGCTATAGTGTGCTTTAAAAAAACATTTTTTCTAGGGACAGAAAACTCTAGGTAGGGAGAGTGTCAGTTTCTTTCACTGTGCAAGTCCTTGTTTCTAGGGACAGGGAAGGACAGTGAGTGAATTCTCCTTGTGCTATAGTGTGCTTTAAAAAAACATTTTTTCTAGGGACAGAAAACTCTAGGTAGGGAGAGTGTCAGTTTCTTTCACTGTGCAAGTCCTTGTTTCTAGGGACAGGGAAGGACAGTGAGTGAATTCTCCTTGTGCTATAGTGTGCTTTAAAAAAACATTTTTTCTAGGGACAGAAAACTCTAGGTAGGGAGAGTGTCAGTTTCTTTCACTGTGCAAGTCCTTGTTTCTAGGGACAGGGAAGGACAGTGAGTGAATTCTCCTTGTGTTGTAGTGTGCTTTAAAAAAACATTTTTTCTAGGGACAGAAAACTCTAGGTAGGGAGAGTGTCAGTTTCTTTCACTGTGCAAGTCCTTGTTTCTAGGGACAGGGAAGGACAGTGAGTGAATTCTCCTTGTGCTGTAGTGTGCTTTAAAAAAACATTTTTTCTAGGGACAGAAAACTCTAGGTAGGGAGAGTGTCAGTTTCTTTCACTGTGCAAGTCCTTGTTTCTAGGGACAGGGAAGGACAGTGAGTGAATTCTCCTTGTGCTATAGTGTGCTTTAAAAAAACATTTTTTCTAGGGACAGAAAACTCTAGGTAGGGAGAGTGTCAGTTTCTTTCACTGTGCAAGTCCTTGTTTCTAGGGACAGGGAAGGACAGTGAGTGAATTCTCCTTGTGCTATAGTGTGCTTTAAAAAAACATTTTTTCTAGGGACAGAAAACTCTAGGTAGGGAGAGTGTCAGTTTCTTTCACTGTGCAAGTCCTTGTTTCTAGGGACAGGGAAGGACAGTGAGTGAATTCTCCTTGTGCTATAGTGTGCTTTAAAAAAACATTTTTTCTAGGGACAGAAAACTCTAGGTAGGGAGAGTGTCAGTTTCTTTCACTGTGCAAGTCCTTGTTTCTAGGGACAGGGAAGGACAGTGAGTGAATTCTCCTTGTGCTATAGTGTGCTTTAAAAAAACATTTTTTCTAGGGACAGAAAACTCTAGGTAGGGAGAGTGTCAGTTTCTTTCACTGTGCAAGTCCTTGTTTCTAGGGACAGGGAAGGACAGTGAGTGAATTCTCCTTGTGCTATAGTGTGCTTTAAAAAAACATTTTTTCTAGGGACAGAAAACTCTAGGTAGGGAGAGTGTCAGTTTCTTTCACTGTGCAAGTCCTTGTTTCTAGGGACAGGGAAGGACAGTGAGTGAATTCTCCTTGTGCTATAGTGTGCTTTAAAAAAACATTTTTTCTAGGGACAGAAAACTCTAGGTAGGGAGAGTGTCAGTTTCTTTCACTGTGCAAGTCCTTGATTCTAGGGACAGGGAAGGACAGTGAGTGAATTCTCCTTGTGCTATAGTGTGCTTTAAAAAAACATTTTTTCTAGGGACAGAAAACTCTAGGTAGGGAGAGTGTCAGTTTCTTTCACTGTGCAAGTCCTTGTTTCTAGGGACAGGGAAGGACAGTGAGTGAATTCTCCTTGTGCTGTAGTGTGCTTTAAAAAAACATTTTTTCTAGGGACAGAAAACTCTAGGTAGGGAGAGTGTCAGTTTCTTTCACTGTGCAAGTCCTTGTTTCTAGGGACAGGGAAGGACAGTGAGTGAATTCTCCTTGTGCTGTAGTGTGCTTTAAAAAAACATTTTTTCTAGGGACAGAAAACTCTAGGTAGGGAGAGTGTCAGTTTCTTTCACTGTGCAAGTCCTTGTTTCTAGGGACAGGGAAGGACAGTGAGTGAATTCTCCTTGTGCTATAGTGTGCTTTAAAAAAACATTTTTCTAGGGACAGAAAACTCTAGGTAGGGAGAGTGTCAGTTTTTTTCACTGTGCAAGTCCTTGTTTCTAGGGACAGGGAAGGACAGTGAGTGAATTCTCCTTGTGCTATAGTGTGCTTTAAAAAAACATTTTTTCTAGGGACAGAAAACTCTAGGTAGGGAGAGTGTCAGTTTCTTTCACTGTGCAAGTCCTTGTTTCTAGGGACAGGGAAGGACAGTGAGTGAATTCTCCTTGTGCTATAGTGTGCTTTAAAAAAACATTTTTTCTAGGGACAGAAAACTCTAGGTAGGGAGAGTGTCAGTTTCTTTCACTGTGCAAGTCCTTGTTTCTAGGGACAGGGAAGGACAGTGAGTGAATTCTCCTTGTGCTATAGTGTGCTTTAAAAAAACATTTTTTCTAGGGACAGAAAACTCTAGGTAGGGAGAGTGTCAGTTTCTTTCACTGTGCAAGTCCTTGTTTCTAGGGACAGGGAAGGACAGTGAGTGAATTCTCCTTGTGCTATAGTGTGCTTTAAAAAAACATTTTTTCTAGGGACAGAAAACTCTAGGTAGGGAGAGTGTCAGTTTCTTTCACTGTGCAAGTCCTTGTTTCTAGGGACAGGGAAGGACAGTGAGTGAATTCTCCTTGTGCTATAGTGTGCTTTAAAAAAACATTTTTTCTAGGGACAGAAAACTCTAGGTAGGGAGAGTGTCAGTTTCTTTCACTGTGCAAGTCCTTGTTTCTAGGGACAGGGAAGGACAGTGAGTGAATTCTCCTTGTGCTATAGTGTGCTTTAAAAAAACATTTTTTCTAGGGACAGAAAACTCTAGGTAGGGAGAGTGTCAGTTTCTTTCACTGTGCAAGTCCTTGTTTCTAGGGACAGGGAAGGACAGTGAGTGAATTCTCCTTGTGCTATAGTGTGCTTTAAAAAAACATTTTTTCTAGGGACAGAAAACTCTAGGTAGGGAGAGTGTCAGTTTCTTTCACTGTGCAAGTCCTTGTTTCTAGGGACAGGGAAGGACAGTGAGTGAATTCTCCTTGTGCTATAGTGTGCTTTAAAAAAACATTTTTTCTAGGGACAGAAAACTCTAGGTAGGGAGAGTGTCAGTTTCTTTCACTGTGCAAGTCCTTGTTTCTAGGGACAGGGAAGGACAGTGAGTGAATTCTCCTTGTGCTGTAGTGTGCTTTAAAAAAACATTTTTTCTAGGGACAGAAAACTCTAGGTAGGGAGAGTGTCAGTTTCTTTCACTGTGCAAGTCCTTGTTTCTAGGGACAGGGAAGGACAGTGAGTGAATTCTCCTTGTGCTATAGTGTGCTTTAAAAAAACATTTTTCTAGGGACAGAAAACTCTAGGTAGGGAGAGTGTCAGTTTTTTTCACTGTGCAAGTCCTTGTTTCTAGGGACAGGGAAGGACAGTGAGTGAATTCTCCTTGTGCTATAGTGTGCTTTAAAAAAATTTTTTTTCTAGGGACAGAAAACTCTAGGTAGGGAGAGTGTCAGTTTCTTTCACTGTGCAAGTCCTTGTTTCTAGGGACAGGGAAGGACAGTGAGTGAATTCTCCTTGTGCTATAGTGTGCTTTAAAAAAACATTTTTTCTAGGGACAGAAAACTCTAGGTAGGGAGAGTGTCAGTTTCTTTCACTGTGCAAGTCCTTGTTTCTAGGGACAGGGAAGGACAGTGAGTGAATTCTCCTTGTGCTATAGTGTGCTTTAAAAAAACATTTTTTCTAGGGACAGAAAACTCTAGGTAGTGTGAGGGGGTTAGCTCGGCAGCGGGTGTGTGTGACCCCCGGGATGGGCTCCCCACACAAAACAGGCCCAGTAAACGGAGGTTGTGGTTTTCAAAATCAAAAAGGTGCGGTTTATTTTCTATTTACAGTGACAAAACACAGCAAAGCAAAAGAAACATAACCAAAATAAATCCTGGTCAAGTTGACCTCTGACTAAACATACAGGTTTCCTAACTAACGACTGGGATCAGCCTAGTGCTGTCCTAGTCCCTAAGTCCCTGGTTTTAAATGTCCAAGCAAATAGCCACACAGGCTTTGTCTCACCGCACAGGGGTTCACTCTCCCTAGACAGTCCACACAGGTCTGGTTCCAGGCATGAGCTAACATCTAATGAAGCTGGGAGTTCTTATAGAGGCCTAAATGAGCTGACAAGCTTCAGCTGGTCTCATCAACTCCCTGTCTGCACGACGCCCAGCCCTCTCCCTAGAGGTATGAGTCATCCATGAGCCCACTAGCCTTATACAACTCTCCACCTAGTTGTATAAGTCGGCGTAAAGCCTGAATCTGGGCGAAATATATCTACCCCCCTGGATGCAACCAGGTGACTTTACCTTCCTGCTGTCACATACCCCCCCTCTTGTTTTAACCTCGGGGTTGGAACACCAGCAATCAGGCATTCATGTACTCGAGACAAAGCATCCACATTCCCCATTTGAACGCCAGGGTGATGCTTTACTGTGAAGTTGAATTCCTGGAGGGCCAGGAACCACCTATTCACTCTTCTATTTGTTTCCTTGTTTTGAGCCATCCACTTTAACGGAGCGTGATCCGTAACCATGTCAAAGTGCCTACCTAGCAGGTAGTACCGAAGGGAATCTAGAGCCCACTTCACCGCTAAACACTCCTTTTCAACGGTGGCGTAATTTACCTCATGGGACTTCAACTTCCTGCTGAGGTAAATGACTGGGTGCTCTTCCCCGTTCCAGACCTGGGACAATACTGCTCCTAACCCCACATCTGACGCATCACTTTGTACGACAAAGTCTTTAGAGAAGTCGGGTGAGTACAACACTGGCTGGCTACATAAGGCTTGTTTCAAGAATTGGAATGCTGCCTCAGCCTCGGGGGTCCATTTAATCATGACCGACCCTTTCCCCTTCGTCAGGTTGGTTAGGGGCACAGCCTTAGAAGCAAAGTGGGGAATGAATCGCCGATAATACCCAGCGATTCCCAGAAAGGCTCGTACCTGCTTCTTGCTGTTGGGACGTGGCCAACTCTGGATGGCCTCGACTTTGTTGAGTTGGGGTTTTATTACTCCCCTCCCAATGGTGTACCCAAGATATTTGGCCTCCTCCTGCCCAATGGTACACTTCTTGGGGTTAGCCGTAAACCCCGCTTCCCGAACAGAGTCCAGGACTGCTTGCACTTTTGCCAGATGTGAGGCCCAATCTGTGCTATGGACAATTACGTCATCCAGGTAAGCCGCAGCATACTTCCGATGGGGCCTCAGCATCTGGTCCATTTTCCGCTGGAATGTGGCCGGCGCATTCTGTAACCCGAACGGCATTCTTTTATATTGGAACGCCCCGTCTGGGGTTACAAATGCGGTTTTCTCTTTGGCCGACTTGGCCAGGGGGATTTGCCAATACCCTTTTGTGAGGTCAAGAGTCGTCATGTATCGGGCTGTTCCCAGCCGGTCGATCAACTCATCTATACGTGGCATGGGGTAGGTGTCAAATTTTGTAACTTTGTTCAACTGACGAAAATCGTTACAAAATCGCCAGCTCCCATCCGGTTTAGGCACCAACACGATGGGACTAGACCAATCACTTTGGGACTCCTCTATCACCCCTAAGTTCAGCATTTTCTGTACTTCCTCCCGTATTGCCTCCCGTCGAGCCTCTGGGATCCGATAGGGTTTTACCTTCACCCTTTCACCGGGCGGGGTAATGATGTCATGCTCTACCCCAGATGTTTGTCCCGGCAGCTCAGAGAATACCTCCTTGTTGCGAAGCACAAACTCCTTAACCTCCTGTTGTTGGGGTTGTGACAAGGTGGCTGCTATTCCAACCTCAGGAATCACGCAACCAGTTTGAGCTGGTGACCAAGTGTCTGCGACTAGGGACTCTCTATCCCTCCAGGCTTTCAACAGATTAACGTGATAGATCTGTTCGGGCTTTCGCCTTCCTGGTTGTCTGACCTTGTAATTCACTTCGCTCACTTTTTCCATTATCTCGTAGGGGCCTTGCCATTTGGCAAGGAATTTACTTTCAACCGTAGGGACAAGTACCAATATCCTATCCCCCGGGGAAAAGGTACGGGTCTTGGCTCCACGGTTGTACACTCTCTGCTGTGCCAACTGCGCTTGGGCCAAATGTTCCTTCACGATGGGCATTACCTGTGCAATTCGATCTTGCATCAGGGCGACATGCTCAATCACACTCCTGTGGGGAGAACTCTCACTTTCCCAAGTTTCCTTGGCAATATCCAACAGCCCTCTTGGGTGTCTCCCATACAGTAACTCAAAGGGGGAGAATCCCGTAGAGGATTGGGGCACCTCCCTAATAGCAAACATCAAATAAGGAAGTAAACAGTCCCAATCCTTTCCATCTCTATCCACCACTTTCTTCAACATTTGTTTTAGGGTTTTGTTGAATCTTTCAACCAGCCCATCGGTTTGGGGGTGATACACAGACGTACGCAATTGCGTCACTTTGAACAATTTACACAGCTCTTTCATAACCCGGGACATAAAGGGTGTACCTTGGTCCGTAAGCAGTTCTTTACAAATACCCACCCGGCTAAAAACAAGAGATAGCTCTTTGGCTATGGTTTTGGCCGAGGTATTTCGGAGAGGGATCTCTTCTGGATAACGGGTGGCATAGTCCATTATAACTAATATGTACTGGTGCCCCCTAGCGGACTTGATTATAGGACCTACCAAATCCATGGCGATCCTCTCAAACGGGACCTCAATGATGGGTAGAGGGACCAGCGGGCTACGGAAATGTGGCATCGGGGCCAACCTCTGACACACAGGGCAGGAGGAACAATAATTTTCTACGTCCTTCATCACCCCCGGCCAATAGAATCTCTGTAATACCCTCTCTCGGGTTTTCTCTGTCCCCAGATGACCTCCAAGAATGTGCCCATGGGCCAACTCCAACACCAACTTCCTGTAAGGTTTGGGCACCACAAGCTGCTCAACGGTTTCTTCTGCCCTTTTTGCCACCCGATACAGTAGGTCCTTCTCTACGCTGAAGTATGGGTAAGTGCAGGTATTATCTGGGTTCACTAACTCGCCATCTATTTTCACTACGTTTTCCCGTGCCTTTATTAGGGCGGGGTCTTTCAACTGTTCTGTGGCAAAGTTTTCCCTGTGAACCTCAAGATCAGAAAACTCCACAGACGGTAGGTTTTCGTCTGAGGAGGTGGGCTCCTCTCCAGTTTCTTGAGTCTCCCCTGCCAATACTGATAAGGGAAATTCCGGAGAGTCCTCACCACTCTCAGGGGAGTTCTGGCTATCACATTCCTGGTACATAGGGGCACCAGTGAGGGGCTCAGGATCATCCCACAGTTCCCAGAACTTCGGAAAATCCCTTCCCACAATGGCATCATGCGGTAACTGAGATACTAAGCCCACTGGATGAGAGAGGGTACCTTTGGGGGTCTCGAAACACACTGTAGTCACTGGATACTCTCGGGTAGACATGTGCATTCGTTTTCGTCCGAATGCATTTTCGTCCGATTTTCAGGTATTTTCGTTATCGTTTTAACAAACGAAAAAGAAAGCACAGAATACGAAAACCGAAAGATCCGACATAAACAAATGCTTTATTTTCGTTTTCGTTGCGACAACAGTTCGATATAGATAGGAGATTCGACACGACGCTAACAATAACAATCTGTATCTATCGAAACTGTGGTCGAATGTGCCTAACCTTAACTTCCAAGATTAATCTACATAGAGAGAAAAGATTCGACATAGAGAGAAAAGATTCGACATAGAGAGAAAGGATTCGACATTATAGAGAATAGATTCGACATTATAGAGAGAAAAGATTCGACATAGAGAGAAAGGATTCGACATTATAGAGAGAATAGATTCAACATTATAGAGAATAGATTCGACATTATAGAGAGAAAAGATTCGACATAGAGAGAAAGGATTCGACATTATAGAGAGAATAGATTCAACATTATAGAGAATAGATTTGACATTATAGAGAGAAAAGATTCGACATAGAGAGAAAGGATTCGACATTATAGAGAGAATAGATTCGACATTATAGAGAATAGATTCGACATTGTAGAGAGAATAGATTCGATATAGGGAAAAAAGATAATTTGCTGCTGGAATTGGGTGGGGGAAGTAAACTAAAAATAATGATGATGATGAATGTTATTGGCTGATTGTAACCAAAGAGGAGGAGCAGTAAAATAGCTGGAACTAAGTACACATGTACAGCCAACTTACTTTCACTTACGATTGCTAGCAGAGAGAGACACACACGCTGAATCATTTCAGAAGACAGTTAATCTTGCTGGTCCGTTTTTCAGAGAACCTGAATTATTAGCAATTAAGCATAAGCACAAGCTACAGATCAAGTTCACTTTTTCATAATAATCTGCTGCTATTGTGTTAGTGTTGTGAACTACTAGTGAACTTGCTAGTATTGTGATAGCCTCAGAGGCTGCCCGTGTTGTGGAGGGGGAGGGGGTTTATTATTATAGATTCTATATTATAGATTGAGATTCTATATAAGTTCTATATACCCTATCTTGTTACCTGTCTGATCAGTGATCACTATCACCAGTCCATTTTCTATTTGAACTATATACAGCAACAGCAATGTACCATTCTAAGAGAAAAGTGAAGGCAGGTAGAGGTAATGGTCGCGGTCGTGGTGGACGCCTTGCTAAAAAAAGTGGCAAGGTCTCTGCTACTAGTGTCTCTGACACTTCTGCCGCCACAAACATGCTATCCACAACAGTGGATGTCACCACCACTGCCACCAGCAAAGCTAGTTCCACCACCACCAGTTCTACTATTAGTTTTCCTCCTGCCAGACCACCAACATCTGCTGCCGCTTCCACTGCCAGTGCAGCGCCTTCTTCTACAGTTGTCATGGCTTCCTATTTTTATGGGATAGGCAAGAAACATACTATAAAACAAGTGGAGTTGCCGATACAATCACCACCACCAATGACACTGCCAGTGCCAGTGCCACTGCCCAGCTCCCCAAAGAAGCAATTGAGGGAGACATCAGCAGAGACAGAGTGTGAGACGTTTTCTTCATTGCCCCAAGAGAATGATTTTGAATGTGATGCTCCTCTTTCCCCAACCACTGCAGACGTTTTATACAGTCTTACCCCACAAGAGTTACAGCATGACTTAGAGAAAGTGCAAGAGGGATTTTCTGTGAGGAGTAGGACAGGGAGCAGTTCACTTTTTTCATCTGCTGCTAACTCCCCTTCTCCCTCTGTTATTATAGAGGAAGAATCCTGTGATGATAACACCGACCTCCCCAGCACCCCTGCCATTAGCACTAGTTCACCAAGTGTAACTGTAGTGGCAACAGCTTCCACCACTGGTGTGCTACCTGCTGCAGCTATATCAGCCCATACTAGAGATCAACAGGGTCAAGGGGCTTCATCCCGCCGCAGCAACGTTTGGAAATACTTTCAAACATTGGAAGGCGGGTTCTTTGCAAAGTGCAAATTGTGTGGGAAGCAAGTGAGTAGGGGTAAAAAGTTGGGACATTTAACCAATGCTGGTATGAACCTACACATTAAAAATTACCACCACTCTACTTTACTGCGGGCAGAGGCAGAAAAAGAAGATGGTAGCGCAGGAAGCAGCATAACGGACTCTGAATGTACTGGTGGTACCTCTTCAACCACACCACTTACTCAGAGCACAGCCAATAGAGAGGGTTTGTTTAAGACAAGCCATACACGTGCAGTAGTTCCACTGCAGACCCAATCAGGCTCCTCATCCTCCCAAGGACATCATCAGCCTACCCTAGATAGTTTTGTTGGCTTTAGTTCCAAGGGCATGTCAAAACAGCAGGCCAACAAGATCACCCGCCTCATTGGCCAATTCATTGCTGTTGGAGGAGCCTCTTTTCGCATGATTGAAGGGGAGCCGTTTAAACAGCTCATGCATGCCCTTGCTCCACGATACGTTGTTCCTGCACGAACAACTTTCAGCAGAAAGATTATTCCAGCACTATACCATTCGTGCGTTGCAGTATTAAAGGAAAGAATGGCCAAAGCCGAGGGTCAGACAATTCATTTGACCACTGATTTGTGGACAGCTCCCAGCGGTCAACACGCTTTCCTGTCTTTGACTGCACACTGGTGGCAGGCCACTGTGCCTGTTGGTGGTGGCACTAGTGTAAGTGTTCAAACTTCATCAGGACGGTCTGCAGCGCAAGACCAGCAGGGTTATCAAGCTTTCCTGCTCCACACAGAAGTCCGTGATGACAAACACAGCTCTGCCAACATATTGCGAGCAATTAGATCAATGTTGGCCAATTGGTTTGGAGAGCTGGCAGTCACCAATGTTTCTGTTGGGTTCATAGTGACAGACGGAGGTTCAAACATGGTTAAAGCGCTCCAAGATGGATCTTTTGTCGGTGTCCGCTGTTCTGCACACATACTGCATTTAGTGGTCAAGGGTGCAATCCCAGTGGAGAAAAACAACAAGATTGCTCAAATCTTGGACCTTTGCAGGAAGATTGCAGGGCATTTCCACCGCAGTGTACGGGCTAGTCAACTGTTGAGGGAGGAGCAAGAACAATCAGGGCTCCCCATACATCGACTGAAACAAGATGTCAGCACCCGGTGGAACTATACCCTGGAAATGCTGGAACGCATTTTGGAGCAAAAGACAGCCATCCACAATCTATCATCCCGCCACAGCATTGGGATTGATTCCACACTGGGACGTGATGACTGGTGTATAATTGGGCAGCTCGTTTCTGTCTTAAAACCCTTTCGGAATGTGACGGAAAACTTGAGTCAGAGCAATGCCAGCCTAGGACAGGTCATACCCTTGTTTACCTATCTCATAGATAAGATGGGATCGTTCCTAGAAAACAGTGAGCCTCTTTGTGGCAGCCCACTTCATGCCGATGTAGCGTCTTTCATCAGAAAACTACAAGCCAACTTAAAAGATCGGCTAAATGATCGTGTCCGCAAAAGCCCTGAACTCATGCTGGCTTCCCTATGTGATCCCAGGATCAAAGGTAAACTGGCACTCAGAGACAACAGCCTCTCCTACTGGAAAGAAAAATTGATTGAAAGGGTCCGTAATTTGCAGCAACAGAGATGTATGCCGGATGAGGCCAGTTTGGAAGATTCACCTGCCATGTCTGCTATTCCAAGACCTGGCACCATCACTCAAAAACAACCAAGTGGAGCATCTGCATGTTGGGTAGAGGCACTTGACAATCTGGTGGATGCAGGTCAAGCAGCAGGTAATCGAGAAGAGAGCAGTGCCTCTGAAATGGTCAGGGCCTACCTATATGAAGCACCTTTGCTTCCTTCAGAGGACCCTTTGACCTATTGGGATAGTAAGAAAAGTTTGTGGCCTGGTCTTTGTCTGGTTGCCCAGCAACTACTATCCTGTCCTCCAACCACTGTGCAAAGTGAGAGAGTTTTCTCTATTACTGGGAACATCCTTAATCCACACCGTGCACAACTGACACCCCATTTGATGGAACAAATAACTTTCCTGAAATTTAACCTCCCCAAGCTTGGTTACCCTACCCTTAACTTGTGAGACCTGAATCATTATCACCATGTGAAGATAGATGGGACTCAGAGGAACCATCCAAATGTTGAGGAAAATGCATTTTTTTTTCCTTACCACTTGACAATAGCAGTTGTCTTTAGTGTGACCCCAAGATTTAAATAGAATTATATTGTTTTAAGCAATCCAAATTTTTCCCTTTATTCCTTCTATCACCCTTTTTTGTAATGAGTGTTGTGTAGAGTGACTAGAGCGTGCGTGATTGTATGAATGAATGTTGTGTGAATGGACAGTAGCAAGGGTTGAAGCCTTGACGTGGCGCTACTGCTCACGTGTTGCTGTCTTAGTAAATACAAATAGCAACGTGTGCTAATTTAACCATTTTTGTATGATGGTCTGGAAATAAGAGACAATGATTAAAGATGACCTCAACAGCATGACAGTTCCTCTTGATGGAGAGACTGTCAACTCAAGGATCAGAATTTGTTACCAACACAACATAGAACAAAGAAGCATACAGCTGGAAACGTGACTCTATGCAAGATAGACTAGTTGGTCACTGCTCAACTGCATCCATATGCCCAGGACCCCTCCCATTTGCCATCTCTGACCCTGGGGACACCAGGGCCCTCTCTGATCCTCCACCTGTTTCATGACCATCTGCAATTGTCCGAAGTCACCAGTGTGAGTAATCTACCCTGCTGCCATGTTACTCAAGCCCTGGAAATGATGACTGCCCTTTGAACTGTTGCCCCTTGTGATTGCACTCGCCTGGGAACCTCTGTCCGGTTAACTGTTGCCCTCATGATTGCAAGCCTGCAACCTATGCCCTGTGAACTGTTGAGGACTGTATGGTTAACCCCTGCTGTTACTATCTGCTGTGTATTCTGAAGGGATGAGGTTCGTGTTCGAGTCGAACATACGTTTGACTCGAACATCGGCTGTTCGATCGTTCGCCGAAGATAGAATGTTTTGGGCCGTTCACGACAAATTCGAGTGACGCGAACGGCCCACAATACACTGCGCCATCGCAGTGCAATCCCGGCGCTGTGATTGGCCAAGCATGCACTGTGACCCCGCATGCTTGGCCAATCACAGCGCCGGCAGTGAGGAGAGGCATAATTGGCCACAGGCAGGATGCCTGTGCCCAATTATAGCTCAGGGGGGTTTAGTACACGCCCCACACTATAAAAGTCCGCCAGCGCGGCGGCCTTGTGTAGTGTGTTGGCGTGCAGGGAGAGAGAAGGATAGGCAGGGACAGTGTCAGTGATATTCTTTGCTAAACCTTGTGCATTTACAGTGTGTTGGTACAGGGACAGAGAAGGATAGGCAGGGACAGTGTCAGTGATATTCTTTGCTAAACCTTGTGCATTTACAGTGTGTTGGTACAGGGACAGAGAAGGATAGGCAGGGGACAGTGTCAGTGTCATTTTTGCTGAGCCTTCTGCACAGTATACACCTGTATATCCGTCATTGCTGTTCTCAAATACAGGCATCTGCAGGAGTTAGTGGCACAGTATACACCTGTATATACCCGTCATTGCTGTTCTATAATATTACTGTTCAAAATTACAAACAGATTCTACTTGTTCAGAGTATATAGGGCCTTTTTTATTTTGTGTGCGGGGTTCCCCTTAATATCCATACAAGACCCAAAGGGGCTGGTAATGGGCTGGGGTAGGGGGGGGGGTGATGGGGTAGCCATGCCATTTTTCTTAAAGATTTTCATCCATATTACCGGGACCAGACATTACATTAAAGCCGCAAGCAGTTTTAAATGGATTTTTTTCCTTTACAAATGTCATTTTGTGCAGGAACAGTTCTAAACACGGGAAACACATGCCACTTCACAGGCATACTTTAGACACCCCCCAGGTACGATATATAAAGGAATATTTGACTTTTTTATTCTCACTTTATGCATCATTAAAATGACTGCTCCCGAAAAACGGCCGTTTTTAAAACTTCGTTTTCCATTGATACATGTCCCCTGGGGGAGAACCCGGGTTCCCAACCCCTTTTTAGGACAATAACATGCATATTAGTCATTATAATTAGCACTTTAGATTTAGAACATTCGCATCCATTGTATTTAATAGGGTTCTAACGTTCGTGCGAACTTTCGGTCCGTTCGCGGGTTCTGGTGCGAACCGAACCGGGGGGTGTTCGGCTCATCCCTAGTATTCTGGTGGGGGGAAAGCTGAACGGCGTGACTGGACACAAGATAAATGGAATTACCCTTTGCACATTGAAATAGTGTAGAAAGAAATCTCTTAAATTTTCGAAGTTCAGCCTGATGGTTAAATGTAGAAAAGACAATTATAAGGCCTCTAGTAAGTTAGTAACAATAAATGGACTAGTTCATTTAGATAAACATCACATAATGATTAATGAACCTAACAAGGAAAGCAAGATTCAAGAAAACAATTAGTTCTGAACAAAAACATTTTTATTTTTAACATAAAAAAAAATAAAAAAATAAAAATTATGAAAAAAGATTCTCCCCCAACCTGGTGACCAGTCGCTGTAGGGACATATTTATGCCAGCCATTTGTTCACCGAGGTACCTAGTAGCCTCCAGTTGGCTCCTAAGGCTGCGTTGGTACCTCTCCAGAGCCACATAGTGACGGAGCTGCCGGCGATTGTGGAGGGCCAAAGAGTGACATAGCCTCCTGGTTTCGGCATATTGTCTCTCTTGGACCTCCACAATGCGTCGCAGATACACATTCACATGTGGCTCTGGAGGGGAGATGTGTACTGTAGCGGCTGGAGAATCCTCACCAGGACGCACTGGGGAGGAGGCAGTAATGGGTGTGTCCAGGTGGGGGGATAGTGAAGGGTGGAGGATAACATGCGCCGTAGAAACCGCTGGGGAGGAAGGACAATCACCAGACGCGGGCAGGTACAGGCCTTCGTCCACCGGGTGGAGGTGAAGGATGAAGACTTCACCTGTGAAGAAAAGAAAATACATTAGATAGATAATACAATACACATGACTTCTTCACCCTAACATTATATAAAGACAATTATCTCAAAACGCTTGTAGACAATCATGTAACATCTTGAGATGTTTTCACTTCTACATACCAGTTTTCCATTTTTGATATTCAGTGAGATGCACCTAATCAATTTGTGTGTAGGAGATAGTGGTGTCTGTGTCAATTTGCTGCGTCATCCCAGGTTTGCTGAGCTGTGCAGGAAGGTGTAGTACTTTACTGTACTCTTACCGGGGCGGAGCTGAGTGTCCTCCCCGGCCAGAGTAAAAAAGGGATTCCCCTCTACACATCGAGCAGTGTAAAGGAGAATCTCCCAAAGATTTTATCCGCTTGGTCGCACGGCCGGCTTGAGAAAATCTTAAGGTGTAATGGATGCCTAAGTGCTGACTGTGACAGAACCCACTGTCACTGTGTGTTTTGGAAGGGACTGAGGGCTGGCCTCTTACCCACAGATTATGGCCCAGAAGACACTGAGAGACTTGGGGAAAGCTGGTATTGAGAAAATGTAATGTAATGCTACATCCCTTCTCCCCCCCCCCCCCCGATTCCCCCCTCTTGTTGCTGTGCTTAATTGTGTTGGTTCATGGCACATAGACAATGGTCTGGACTGCAGACATCTCTCCGCAGGGGATGTGTATTGAAGGGCTGCCTGCTTACCATAATCCCTTTATGTTTAACTGTAGTCTCTGTTTCAATGTTCAGTTCCCATTGGTTCTTCCTTGTCCCCTACCCCCCCCTCTATGACAAGGCTAAGGGGAGTGTCCATAACTGTGTGTAAAAGTGTATGTTTTGGATTTAATAAACTGTTGATGCTCTGCATGTTTAACCCTGAACACCTGTGTGGATTGTCTCGTGATTGAGGGGTTAAGGGCTGGTTATGGTGAATCTGCAGGCTGCATGTGCATTTGGAGGACAGGAGACACAGGTCTGGCAGATGTTCCCACCTGGGGTATCTGAGATCCGTCACACTGACCACTAACTACTCTACCTCATCCAGACTGATTGACTGTCGCAAATATGGAAGATCAGTTGCACTTGCAGAAAAACATATCAGCTATACCAGCTATTAACATTACACTCACCAAAGAGAAGCCATTCAAGCCATTGCATTAGGGATGACCTAACAAAAAGTTGTTTAATAAAATATAGCAGGCTACTTTTTAAAGTTGATAATTTTATATAGCCACTGATTGAATAAGCCCCACTTCTGTTCTAGGCTAGGTAGGTTACTCACTCCTGGTCTAGGCTAGGAGGTATAACAGAGAATTTACAATTACTGAACCTTCGATATCCGGTGCTTCATCTGCTCCCCTCTGCTACTGCAGTGGTCTGGTCTCTCCCTGAGCCTTCAAGACCTATGCAAGACTCAACTTCTTATAGATATTTGCCTGCACAAAGATCTACGAGGTCATTTACAATTTTTTGCTTTATATCAGGGGTCTCCAAACTTTTCAAAAAAAGGGCCAGTTTATTTTCCTTCAGACTCTAGGGGGGCCGGATTGTGGCCAACAGGGACAGAAAATGTCATGGGCCCATCATCAGTGAGAATAAATATGGCCTCAGGGTTGGTGGTCAATAGGAGTGGTGCCCCTATTAGTAGGAGGAATAGTATCCCATCATTAGTATACATAGAAGAAAAAAATGCCCCATTGTTGGTGTGAGTGGGAGAATTAGTGCCCCAAGGGCCGGATAAAAGCTACCAAAGGGCCACATCTGGCCCTCGGGCTGCAGTTTGGAGACCCCTGCTTTAGATGATGCCAAAGAGGAGGCACCAGACATCATGAGGAAAGTGTTAATGCATGAATTAGGGGCATGCCGGAGATTGACCATGTCCAGGGACTGCCAGGCAATAGCTGGAGATTCTTGTCTGACACACCCCTTCCAGCCTGCTGTGTTATTCACGATGATTAACAGTGATTGGCTCAGACTGGGAACCTGAACTGCAGCAAGAAGCTGGCGTGAACAGGGAAGTGACATTGAGGAAATAACAAGCACAGGTCACGCTAACGGGAAGACTGGAATCAGCTGCAAAGGGGGACTAATAATTAATAATTCCAGCTAAACCGAAGCCTTGGAGAATAAATCACAACCATTTCTAGACAAGGTTTGCCATCAGCATTTCATATTTAAAATACTATATTTGCCTGGAAAATACAAAAAAAGTTATACTTACTCCCTGGATCTGCCGCGTCTGGCTGTTCACCAGCTTCCGCATCCCCAGCAGCCTCTACAGTGCAGGTCTCCTCCACCTCCTGCTCAGCCTCAGCAGCTGTTGATTATGATTAATATAGAAAAGAACATTACAATCTGCAGTGTACAACAATCTCACACATTAGTACAAGAACATTGAAACATGTATGATCACTCAGCAGACACCAGCAAGATTATACTAACTTACATGTGGGCGTTGCCGCCTCAGCCTCCTCCTCCTGAGTCTCCCACTCTGATTGGATGACACCTATTTAATATAAAGGAGAAATGATGAACGTTACAATGTTCAAGCTTCAAATTACTATAAATAAATACTGTATATAGATAAAATTAATTATCCATTAGCATGGCAATACAGGTCAGGTCACTAACGTTTATCTACAAGGCAGGGACATGCATTCAACCATTTAGAAAAAATCTCTCTAAAAAATAAAAGAGGCACTTACCTGTCCTGGTTCCAGCGGCGAGTGCTAGGTGCACCGCCACTGATTAGGTGCCTCAGTTCAGAGCAGCGACGTTCTGTCAGATTGCGTAAGTTACGCAAGCGGTTGCGTTACCTGACAGAAGGTTGCAGAGGCTCTACCTGTCACTGCTTGAGCGAGAAGCAATGACACTGGAATTGACAATGGAAGGCTAGACAAATGGAAAAGGACCCACTGTATTAGTGTCACTACTACACTACTTACTGGGCGTTGATGACGTGGAGGACTCCTGCTCCTCCGCCCTCCTCCTCCGGCGGCGCTGGGACTGGATGCGATCTTTAAATAAAATCAAACACAATATGGTAAATGACGGATGCTTGACAAAAAAAATGTCCTGCACAATGCAATGCTGACACCAACCCTGATGAGCCAGGAGATGGGTGATCTCATCCTCCCCTATACCAGCTAACAGCTCTGCCTCATGGGTGAGGAGAGGCACCTGCTTCCCTCTGCGCCCCGTCTGCCTGCGTTTACGCGCTATGGAACTGCAAAACAAAAAGAGAAGAGAAACAGGTTCCATAATTAAACTACAATAGTAATCTGAAAATTACATCAACACATGAAACAAATGTAGAATGAACCCGTAGAATGAAACAATGCAAATGGAATTTTTGGATTAGGCGAATTTTTTCACGTAGCACAAGATTTGCACATTTTTTTATTAACCAAATTTATTTTAAGAAAAACGTATGCTTTTTTGGTGTGCAATAAAATATAAAAGAAAGGATTGGGATTGTGCTGATAAAATATAGATGTCCAGTCCACCTTTCTAATTATGCACTTGTTTGAACTGTGTATGGTGTAAAATTGGCCCAGACACGACCTGACCCCTTGGGGTCTGACAAGAATCCCTGCCCGCGTACAGCAAGTACCCTGTTTGGGGTGCGCGGGCGGGAATGATCCCACTGATGAAAGACCACCTAGCCACTTCAACCTGCCCTGAATATCCCCCTCAAATGGGAACTTGATCACCTCCCACAACCCTTAGAGTAGAGCATATATTGCTAGTAAAGTGAGGGGAGGGTTTCGGAAGACACCACCCTTCTCTGGTGTAACAGAGTTAATAACAAACATTGCCTGTATTAGTTTGATCAATGTTGTTGGTATATTCTACGAGTGAACTATGTACTTTATATCGCTGTGCTTGACTTATCGTGGAATTCTTGTATACCTTACTGTACCTGTTATGTAACCTGTATATGTGACTATACAATAAAAAATGTATGAAAAAAAAAAAATAGCTTATCGCCGCCATTACTAGTAAAAAATAATAATAATAAAAATGCTATAAAACTATCCCTATTTTGTAGACGCTATAACTTTTGCGCAAACCAATCAATAAACGCTTATTGCAATTTTTGTTACCAAAAATATGTAGAAGAATACGTATCGGCCTAAACTGAGGAAATAATTTGTTTTTTTATATATTTTTTGGGGATATTTATTATAGCAAAAAGTAAAAAAAAATTGTGTTTTTTTTTCACAATTGTCGCTCTTTTTTTGTTTATAGCGCAAAAAAAAAACGCAGAGATTATCAAATACCACCAAAAGAAATCTCTATTTGTGGGGAAAAAAAGAACGCAGTGCCGAATCGCAAAAAGTGGCCTGGTCATTTGGCAGCCAAATCCTCCGGGGCTGAAGTGGTTAAAATGTAAAAAAAATAATAATCAGACATGTTACTTACCGCTTAATGTCGCTGAATTTTTTCCGACAGGCAGTCGGGTCACGCCGATGGCGATACATCCCCTCAACTTTTTTGGAGATCTCCTCCCACTTCTCACGCTTCCACTCCTGAGTGGTATCCCTGGAGCGGGGGCCACACAGCTGTATCCAGTAAGGAAGCGTTTCCTTTACAAGGACCTGGGACTCAATGTGAGTCCACATAAGGTTACGCTTCCTGCTGGTTGCAGCTTGTGTCCCCAAGCGACGCTTTTTGGATGATGGGGAATGGGATGTTGCTGCTGCTTCCTCCATAGAAGGCCCAGGAACGTCCTCCATGTCGTCGAAATGGGTCTCCATATTATCCGACACTGACAGAACGTTGGAGCACGTGCACAAACGAATGTGAAAGTAGTTAGCTGACTGTTGGGATAGACCATCCATTCCACATGAACGACGAAGATTCGACGAAGATTCGACACAGCATCGAAAAAAATACAAACGTCGAATCTGTGGCTTATGGTGTCTGTCAAAAGTTCTAAGTTGATTCGACGGTGCAGTTAAACTCACTGTACGATGCTTCCTGCAATCGTACATTTCCGGTTAAATGCATCCGCTCATGGGCTATAGAAAAATTCTAATGTTGAATGACTAGTAATAATAATTAATAAATATAATTATTACTAGTCATACAACATTAGAATTCTACTATAGCTAGCTTGTAGGCGGAACATTCGACCGAAAATGTACGATTGCTGCGTCGAATAGTTTAGCTGCTCCGTCGAATCTTCTTAGAACACACACACACCATATAAGCCTTCAATGACAGATTCGACCTAAATTATTTCGGATTTTCGGACGAATGCAATTTTTAACGAAAAACGAAATAAATAAAAACGATTTTCGGGAGTAACTAAATAAATTTATGTTTCAAACAAAAACGAAATTCCGAAACGAAATATTTCAGTGTGCACATGTCTACTCTCGGGTGTCCCCATGCACACAAATAACAGCTACCTTGCTATTCCCAGAGACCTCTGTTTTAACTAACTCAGCCTTTATCAGGGTCACAAGGCTACCTGAATCCAGCAATACCACAACATTTCTACCATTAACACACATTTTGCATAAATGTTTCTCAGTTCCTCGAATGGCAGTGCATGCGACTGTCGCACACAGCGACTGACGTCTGCCCGTCAGAAAGTCACACTGCATGGGTTCCTCCACAACCGGGCAATTGGCTGCAATATGTCCCGCTTGCCGGCAGCGGTAGCAAATGATCCTTCTTGCCGCCTCTTGAGCCGCTGATTTCCCAGGCTGTTCTCGCCAAACTTGGGGTAGAGCTCCCACCCTCTCACTCTCTCCACCCTCACCCCTTGGAATCCTCTTATCCGCCCCTGGGGATGGTCTGGTCTTAGGGTGGAAAGTCCGAGTGTCTCTGGAAGAGGCCGTCAGGTTCTCTGTAGCCAAGTATTTCTCCACACGATCCACAAGACCATCGGCCGTCTCTGGGTCTCCATGGCTTACCCACTTTTGGATGGCAGTAGGAAGAGCTCTCAAAAACCGATCCATTACAACACGTTCCACAATCTTTGGTGCGGACAAAGTCTCTGGCTGTAGCCACTTTCTGCTCAGGTGAATGAGATCATACATTTGAGACCTGGGGGGTTTTCCAAGCTGGAAAGTCCAGTTATGCACACGCTGAGCCCGGACAGCCTGGGTGACACCCAGCCTTGCCAATATTTCAGCTTTTAGCATCACATAGTCTTTTGCTTGGTTAGGCTCTAGGTCATAGTAAGCTTTCTGCGATTCACCAGTTAACAGAGGAGCCACCAGTCCAGCCCACTGCTCCTCAGGCCACTTTTCTCTTTCAGCGGTCCTTTCAAATGTGGTCAAAAATACCTCTGGATCATCCTCTCCAGTCATTTTTGTCAATAAACGACTCACCCCAAAGGACGCGGTATTAGTGGGACGGCTTTCCTCACTGGTCTGCGGACGTTGCTGCATTACTGCTTCCATCTGTTGTTGTAGTCTCTGCTCTTGCTTCTGCAACAGGTCTATGAAGCGGGCCTCAGATTGCTGCTGGGCTCGTTGCTGAGCCTCCAGACTCTGTTGCAAAGTTGCGTTTGTCTGCTGCTGGGCTGCAAGGCTCTGTTGATGAGCTTGCTGCTGGGCTGCGAAGTTCTGTTGTTGAGCTGCAAGGCTCTGTTGATGAGCTGCAAGGCTCTTTTGCAAACCTGCATTTGTCTGCTGTTGATTGGCATTTGCTAGAGCCAGCTGCTTCAGTATCTCCTCCATGCTGGCTTAAAAAAAAACTGCCCGCATTCTCCACCAACTGTGAGGGGGTTAGCTCGGCAGCGGGTGTGTGTGACCCCCGGGATGGGCTCCCCACACAAAACAGGCCCAGCAAACGGAGGTTGTGGTTTTCAAAATCAAAAAGGTGCGGTTTATTTTCTATTTACAGTGACAAAACACAGCAAAGCAAAAGAAACATAACCAAAATAAATCCTGGTCAAGTTGACCTCTGACTAAACATACAGGTTTCCTAACTAACGACTGGGATCAGCCTAGTGCTGTCCTAGTCCCTAAGTCCCTGGTTTTAAATGTCCAAGCAAATAGCCACACAGGCTTTGTCTCACCGCACAGGGGTTCACTCTCCCTAGACAGTCCACACAGGTCTGGTTCCAGGCATGAGCTAACATCTAATGAAGCTGGGAGTTCTTATAGAGGCCTAAATGAGCTGACAAGCTTCAGCTGGTCTCATCAACTCCCTGTCTGCACGACGCCCAGCCCTCTCCCTAGAGGTATGAGTCATCCATGAGCCCACTAGCCTTATACAACTCTCCACCTAGTTGTATAAGTCGGCGTAAAGCCTGAATCTGGGCGAAATATATCTACCCCCCTGGATGCAACCAGGTGACTTTACCTTCCTGCTGTCACAGTAGGGAGAGTGTCCGTTTCTTTCACTGTGCAAGTCCTTGTTTCTAGGGACAGGGAAGGACAGTGAGTGAATTCTCCTTGTGCTATAGTGTGCTTTAAAAAAACATTTTTTCTAGGGACAGAAAACTCTAGGTAGGGAGAGTGTCAGTTTCTTTCACTGTGCAAGTCCTTGTTTCTAGGGACAGGGAAGGACAGTGAGTGAATTCTCCTTGTGCTATAGTGTGCTTTAAAAAAACATTTTTTCTAGGGACAGAAAACTCTAGGTAGGGAGAGTGTCAGTTTCTTTCACTGTGCAAGTCCTTGTTTCTAGGGACAGGGAAGGACAGTGAGTGAATTCTCCTTGTGCTATAGTGTGCTTTAAAAAAACATTTTTTCTAGGGACAGAAAACTCTAGGTAGGGAGAGTGTCAGTTTCTTTCACTGTGCAAGTCCTTGTTTCTAGGGACAGGGAAGGACAGTGAGTGAATTCTCCTTGTGCTATAGTGTGCTTTAAAAAAACATTTTTTCTAGGGACAGAAAACTCTAGGTAGGGAGAGTGTCAGTTTCTTTCACTGTGCAAGTCCTTGTTTCTAGGGACAGGGAAGGACAGTGAGTGAATTCTCCTTGTGCTATAGTGTGCTTTAAAAAAACATTTTTTCTAGGGACAGAAAACTCTAGGTAGGGAGAGTGTCAGTTTCTTTCACTGTGCAAGTCCTTGTTTCTAGGGACAGGGAAGGACAGTGAGTGAATTCTCCTTGTGCTATAGTGTGCTTTAAAAAAACATTTTTTCTAGGGACAGAAAACTCTAGGTAGGGAGAGTGTCAGTTTCTTTCACTGTGCAAGTCCTTGTTTCTAGGGACAGGGAAGGACAGTGAGTGAATTCTCCTTGTGCTATAGTGTGCTTTAAAAAAACATTTTTTCTAGGGACAGAAAACTCTAGGTAGGGAGAGTGTCAGTTTCTTTCACTGTGCAAGTCCTTGTTTCTAGGGACAGGGAAGGACAGTGAGTGAATTCTCCTTGTGCTATAGTGTGCTTTAAAAAAACATTTTTTCTAGGGACAGAAAACTCTAGGTAGGGAGAGTGTCAGTTTCTTTCACTGTGCAAGTCCTTGTTTCTAGGGACAGGGAAGGACAGTGAGTGAATTCTCCTTGTGCTATAGTGTGCTTTAAAAAAACATTTTTTCTAGGGACAGAAAACTCTAGGTAGGGAGAGTGTCAGTTTCTTTCACTGTGCAAGTCCTTGTTTCTAGGGACAGGGAAGGACAGTGAGTGAATTCTCCTTGTGCTATAGTGTGCTTTAAAAAAACATTTTTTCTAGGGACAGAAAACTCTAGGTAGGGAGAGTGTCAGTTTCTTTCACTGTGCAAGTCCTTGTTTCTAGGGACAGGGAAGGACAGTGAGTGAATTCTCCTTGTGCTATAGTGTGCTTTAAAAAAACATTTTTTCTAGGGACAGAAAACTCTAGGTAGGGAGAGTGTCAGTTTCTTTCACTGTGCAAGTCCTTGTTTCTAGGGACAGGGAAGGACAGTGAGTGAATTCTCCTTGTGCTATAGTGTGCTTTAAAAAAACATTTTTTCTAGGGACAGAAAACTCTAGGTAGGGAGAGTGTCAGTTTCTTTCACTGTGCAAGTCCTTGTTTCTAGGGACAGGGAAGGACAGTGAGTGAATTCTCCTTGTGCTATAGTGTGCTTTAAAAAAACATTTTTTCTAGGGACAGAAAACTCTAGGTAGGGAGAGTGTCAGTTTCTTTCACTGTGCAAGTCCTTGTTTCTAGGGACAGGGAAGGACAGTGAGTGAATTCTCCTTGTGCTATAGTGTGCTTTAAAAAAACATTTTTTCTAGGGACAGAAAACTCTAGGTAGGGAGAGTGTCAGTTTCTTTCACTGTGCAAGTCCTTGTTTCTAGGGACAGGGAAGGACAGTGAGTGAATTCTCCTTGTGCTATAGTGTGCTTTAAAAAACATTTTTTCTAGGGACAGAAAACTATAGGTAGGGAGAGTGTCAGTTTCTTTCACTGTGCAAGTCCTTGTTTCTAGGGACAGGGAAGGACAGTGAGTGAATTCTCCTTGTGCTATAGTGTGCTTTAAAAAAACATTTTTTCTAGGGACAGAAAACTCTAGGTAGGGAGAGTGTCAGTTTCTTTCACTGTGCAAGTCCTTGTTTCTAGGGACAGGGAAGGACAGTGAGTGAATTCTCCTTGTGCTATAGTGTGCTTTAAAAAAACATTTTTTCTAGGGACAGAAAACTCTAGGTAGGGAGAGTGTCAGTTTCTTTCACTGTGCAAGTCCTTGTTTCTAGGGACAGGGAAGGACAGTGAGTGAATTCTCCTTGTGCTATAGTGTGCTTTAAAAAAACATTTTTTCTAGGGACAGAAAACTCTAGGTAGGGAGAGTGTCAGTTTCTTTCACTGTGCAAGTCCTTGTTTCTAGGGACAGGGAAGGACAGTGAGTGAATTCTCCTTGTGTTGTAGTGTGCTTTAAAAAAACATTTTTTCTAGGGACAGAAAACTCTAGGTAGGGAGAGTGTCAGTTTCTTTCACTGTGCAAGTCCTTGTTTCTAGGGACAGGGAAGGACAGTGAGTGAATTCTCCTTGTGCTATAGTGTGCTTTAAAAAAACATTTTTTCTAGGGACAGAAAACTCTAGGTAGGGAGAGTGTCAGTTTCTTTCACTGTGCAAGTCCTTGTTTCTAGGGACAGGGAAGGACAGTGAGTGAATTCTCCTTGTGCTATAGTGTGCTTTAAAAAAACATTTTTTCTAGGGAAAGAAAACTCTAGGTAGGGAGAGTGTCAGTTTCTTTCACTGTGCAAGTCCTTGTTTCTAGGGACAGGGAAGGACAGTGAGTGAATTCTCCTTGTGCTATAGTGTGCTTTAAAAAAACATTTTTTCTAGGGACAGAAAACTCTAGGTAGGGAGAGTGTCAGTTTCTTTCACTGTGCAAGTCCTTGTTTCTAGGGACAGGGAAGGACAGTGAGTGAATTCTCCTTGTGCTATAGTGTGCTTTAAAAAAACATTTTTTCTAGGGACAGAAAACTCTAGGTAGGGAGAGTGTCAGTTTCTTTCACTGTGCAAGTCCTTGTTTCTAGGGACAGGGAAGGACAGTGAGTGAATTCTCCTTGTGCTATAGTGTGCTTTAAAAAAACATTTTTTCTAGGGACAGAAAACTCTAGGTAGGGAGAGTGTCAGTTTCTTTCACTGTGCAAGTCCTTGTTTCTAGGGACAGGGAAGGACAGTGAGTGAATTCTCCTTGTGCTATAGTGTGCTTTAAAAAAACATTTTTTCTAGGGACAGAAAACTCTAGGTAGGGAGAGTGTCAGTTTCTTTCACTGTGCAAGTCCTTGTTTCTAGGGACAGGGAAGGACAGTGAGTGAATTCTCCTTGTGCTATAGTGTGCTTTAAAAAAACATTTTTTCTAGGGACAGAAAACTCTAGGTAGGGAGAGTGTCAGTTTCTTTCACTGTGCAAGTCCTTGTTTCTAGGGACAGGGAAGGACAGTGAGTGAATTCTCCTTGTGCTATAGTGTGCTTTAAAAAAACATTTTTTCTAGGGACAGAAAACTCTAGGTAGGGAGAGTGTCAGTTTCTTTCACTGTGCAAGTCCTTGTTTCTAGGGACAGGGAAGGACAGTGAGTGAATTCTCCTTGTGCTATAGTGTGCTTTAAAAAAACATTTTTTCTAGGGACAGAAAACTCTAGGTAGGGAGAGTGTCAGTTTCTTTCACTGTGCAAGTCCTTGTTTCTAGGGACAGGGAAGGACAGTGAGTGAATTCTCCTTGTGCTATAGTGTGCTTTAAAAAAATTTTTTTTCTAGGGACAGAAAACTCTAGGTAGGGAGAGTGTCAGTTTCTTTCACTGTGCAAGTCCTTGTTTCTAGGGACAGGGAAGGACAGTGAGTGAATTCTCCTTGTGCTATAGTGTGCTTTAAAAAAACAGTTTTTCTAGGGACAGAAAACTCTAGGTAGGGAGAGTGTCAGTTTCTTTCACTGTGCAAGTCCTTGTTTCTAGGGACAGGGAAGGACAGTGAGTGAATTCTCCTTGTGCTATAGTGTGCTTTAAAAAAACATTTTTTCTAGGGACAGAAAACTCTAGGTAGGGAGAGTGTCAGTTTCTTTCACTGTGCAAGTCCTTGTTTCTAGGGACAGGGAAGGACAGTGAGTGAATTCTCCTTGTGCTATAGTGTGCTTTAAAAAAACATTTTTTCTAGGGACAGAAAACTCTAGGTAGGGAGAGTGTCAGTTTCTTTCACTGTGCAAGTCCTTGTTTCTAGGGACAGGGAAGGACAGTGAGTGAATTCTCCTTGTGTTGTAGTGTGCTTTAAAAAAACATTTTTTCTAGGGACAGAAAACTCTAGGTAGGGAGAGTGTCAGTTTCTTTCACTGTGCAAGTCCTTGTTTCTAGGGACAGGGAAGGACAGTGAGTGAATTCTCCTTGTGCTGTAGTGTGCTTTAAAAAAACATTTTTTCTAGGGACAGAAAACTCTAGGTAGGGAGAGTGTCAGTTTCTTTCACTGTGCAAGTCCTTGTTTCTAGGGACAGGGAAGGACAGTGAGTGAATTCTCCTTGTGCTATAGTGTGCTTTAAAAAAACATTTTTTCTGGGGACAGAAAACTCTAGGTAGGGAGAGTGTCAGTTTCTTTCACTGTGCAAGTCCTTGTTTCTAGGGACAGGGAAGGACAGTGAGTGAATTCTCCTTGTGCTATAGTGTGCTTTAAAAAAACATTTTTTCTAGGGACAGAAAACTCTAGGTAGGGAGAGTGTCAGTTTCTTTCACTGTGCAAGTCCTTGTTTCTAGGGACAGGGAAGGACAGTGAGTGAATTCTCCTTGTGCTATAGTGTGCTTTAAAAAAACATTTTTTCTAGGGACAGAAAACTCTAGGTAGGGAGAGTGTCAGTTTCTTTCACTGTGCAAGTCCTTGTTTCTAGGGACAGGGAAGGACAGTGAGTGAATTCTCCTTGTGCTATAGTGTGCTTTAAAAAAACATTTTTTCTAGGGACAGAAAACTCTAGGTAGGGAGAGTGTCAGTTTCTTTCACTGTGCAAGTCCTTGTTTCTAGGGACAGGGAAGGACAGTGAGTGAATTCTCCTTGTGCTATAGTGTGCTTTAAAAAAACATTTTTTCTAGGGACAGAAAACTCTAGGTAGGGAGAGTGTCAGTTTCTTTCACTGTGCAAGTCCTTGTTTCTAGGGACAGGGAAGGACAGTGAGTGAATTCTCCTTGTGCTATAGTGTGCTTTAAAAAAACATTTTTTCTAGGGACAGAAAACTCTAGGTAGGGAGAGTGTCAGTTTCTTTCACTGTGCAAGTCCTTGTTTCTAGGGACAGGGAAGGACAGTGAGTGAATTCTCCTTGTGCTATAGTGTGCTTTAAAAAAACATTTTTTCTAGGGACAGAAAACTCTAGGTAGGGAGAGTGTCAGTTTCTTTCACTGTGCAAGTCCTTGTTTCTAGGGACAGGGAAGGACAGTGAGTGAATTCTCCTTGTGCTATAGTGTGCTTTAAAAAAACATTTTTTCTAGGGACAGAAAACTCTAGGTAGGGAGAGTGTCAGTTTCTTTCACTGTGCAAGTCCTTGTTTCTAGGGACAGGGAAGGACAGTGAGTGAATTCTCCTTGTGTTGTAGTGTGCTTTAAAAAAACATTTTTTCTAGGGACAGAAAACTCTAGGTAGGGAGAGTGTCAGTTTCTTTCACTGTGCAAGTCCTTGTTTCTAGGGACAGGGAAGGACAGTGAGTGAATTCTCCTTGTGCTATAGTGTGCTTTAAAAAAACATTTTTTCTAGGGACAGAAAACTCTAGGTAGGGAGAGTGTCAGTTTCTTTCACTGTGCAAGTCCTTGTTTCTAGGGACAGGGAAGGACAGTGAGTGAATTCTCCTTGTGCTATAGTGTGCTTTAAAAAAACATTTTTTCTAGGGACAGAAAACTCTAGGTAGGGAGAGTGTCAGTTTCTTTCACTGTGCAAGTCCTTGTTTCTAGGGACAGGGAAGGACAGTGAGTGAATTCTCCTTGTGCTATAGTGTGCTTTAAAAAAACATTTTTTCTAGGGACAGAAAACTCTAGGTAGGGAGAGTGTCAGTTTCTTTCACTGTGCAAGTCCTTGTTTCTAGGGACAGGGAAGGACAGTGAGTGAATTCTCCTTGTGTTGTAGTGTGCTTTAAAAAAACATTTTTTCTAGGGACAGAAAACTCTAGGTAGGGAGAGTGTCAGTTTCTTTCACTGTGCAAGTCCTTGTTTCTAGGGACAGGGAAGGACAGTGAGTGAATTCTCCTTGTGCTATAGTGTGCTTTAAAAAAACATTTTTTCTAGGGACAGAAAACTCTAGGTAGGGAGAGTGTCAGTTTCTTTCACTGTGCAAGTCCTTGTTTCTAGGGACAGGGAAGGACAGTGAGTGAATTCTCCTTGTGCTATAGTGTGCTTTAAAAAAACATTTTTTCTAGGGACAGAAAACTCTAGGTAGGGAGAGTGTCAGTTTCTTTCACTGTGCAAGTCCTTGTTTCTAGGGACAGGGAAGGACAGTGAGTGAATTCTCCTTGTGCTATAGTGTGCTTTAAAAAAAACATTTTTTCTAGGGACAGAAAACTCTAGGTAGGGAGAGTGTCAGTTTCTTTCACTGTGCAAGTCCTTGTTTCTAGGGACAGGGAAGGACAGTGAGTGAATTCTCCTTGTGCTATAGTGTGCTTTAAAAAAACATTTTTTCTAGGGACAGAAAACTCTAGGTAGGGAGAGTGTCAGTTTCTTTCACTGTGCAAGTCCTTGTTTCTAGGGACAGGGAAGGACAGTGAGTGAATTCTCCTTGTGCTATAGTGTGCTTTAAAAAAACATTTTTTCTAGGGACAGAAAACTCTAGGTAGGGAGAGTGTCAGTTTCTTTCACTGTGCAAGTCCTTGTTTCTAGGGACAGGGAAGGACAGTGAGTGAATTCTCCTTGTGCTATAGTGTGCTTTAAAAAAACATTTTTTCTAGGGACAGAAAACTCTAGGTAGGGAGAGTGTCAGTTTCTTTCACTGTGCAAGTCCTTGTTTCTAGGGACAGGGAAGGACAGTGAGTGAATTCTCCTTGTGCTATAGTGTGCTTTAAAAAAACATTTTTTCTAGGGACAGAAAACTCTAGGTAGGGAGAGTGTCAGTTTCTTTCACTGTGCAAGTCCTTGTTTCTAGGGACAGGGAAGGACAGTGAGTGAATTCTCCTTGTGCTATAGTGTGCTTTAAAAAAACATTTTTTCTAGGGACAGAAAACTCTAGGTAGGGAGAGTGTCAGTTTCTTTCACTGTGCAAGTCCTTGTTTCTAGGGACAGGGAAGGACAGTGAGTGAATTCTCCTTGTGCTATAGTGTGCTTTAAAAAAACATTTTTTCTAGGGACAGAAAACTCTAGGTAGGGAGAGTGTCAGTTTCTTTCACTGTGCAAGTCCTTGTTTCTAGGGACAGGGAAGGAAGTGAGTGAATTCTCCTTGTGCTATAGTGTGCTTTAAAAAAACATTTTTTCTAGATACAGAAAACTCTAGGTAGGGAGAGTGTCAGTTTCTTTCACTGTGCAAGTCCTTGTTTCTAGGGACAGGGAAGGACAGTGAGTGAATTCTCCTTGTGCTATAGTGTGCTTTAAAAAAACATTTTTTCTAGGGACAGAAAACTCTAGGTAGGGAGAGTGTCAGTTTCTTTCACTGTGCAAGTCCTTGTTTCTAGGGACAGGGAAGGACAGTGAGTGAATTCTCCTTGTGCTATAGTGTGCTTTAAAAAAACATTTTTTCTAGGGACAGAAAACTCTAGGTAGGGAGAGTGTCAGTTTCTTTCACTGTGCAAGTCCTTGTTTCTAGGGACAGGGAAGGACAGTGAGTGAATTCTCCTTGTGCTATAGTGTGCTTTAAAAAAACATTTTTTCTAGGGACAGAAAACTCTAGGTAGGGAGAGTGTCAGTTTCTTTCACTGTGCAAGTCCTTGTTTCTAGGGACAGGGAAGGACAGTGAGTGAATTCTCCTTGTGCTATAGTGTGCTTTAAAAAAACATTTTTTCTAGGGACAGAAAACTCTAGGTAGGGAGAGTGTCAGTTTCTTTCACTGTGCAAGTCCTTGTTTCTAGGGACAGGGAAGGACAGTGAGTGAATTCTCCTTGTGCTATAGTGTGCTTTAAAAAAACATTTTTTCTAGGGACAGAAAACTCTAGGTAGGGAGAGTGTCAGTTTCTTTCACTGTGCAAGTCCTTGTTTCTAGGGACAGGGAAGGACAGTGAGTGAATTCTCCTTGTGCTATAGTGTGCTTTAAAAAAACATTTTTTCTAGGGACAGAAAACTCTAGGTAGGGAGAGTGTCAGTTTCTTTCACTGTGCAAGTCCTTGTTTCTAGGGACAGGGAAGGACAGTGAGTGAATTCTCCTTGTGCTATAGTGTGCTTTAAAAAAACATTTTTTCTAGGGACAGAAAACTCTAGGTAGGGAGAGTGTCAGTTTCTTTCACTGTGCAAGTCCTTGTTTCTAGGGACAGGGAAGGACAGTGAGTGAATTATCCTTGTGCTATAGTGTGCTTTAAAAAAACATTTTTTCTAGGGACAGAAAACTCTAGGTAGGGAGAGTGTCAGTTTCTTTCACTGTGCAAGTCCTTGTTTCTAGGGACAGGGAAGGACAGTGAGTGAATTCTCCTTGTGCTATAGTGTGCTTTAAAAAAACATTTTTTCTAGGGACAGAAAACTCTAGGTAGGGAGAGTGTCAGTTTCTTTCACTGTGCAAGTCCTTGTTTCTAGGGACAGGGAAGGACAGTGAGTGAATTCTCCTTGTGCTATAGTGTGCTTTAAAAAAACATTTTTTCTAGGGACAGAAAACTCTAGGTAGGGAGAGTGTCAGTTTCTTTCACTGTGCAAGTCCTTGTTTCTAGGGACAGGGAAGGACAGTGAGTGAATTCTCCTTGTGTTGTAGTGTGCTTTAAAAAACATTTTTTCTAGGGACAGAAAACTCTAGGTAGGGAGAGTGTCAGTTTCTTTCACTGTGCAAGTCCTTGTTTCTAGGGACAGGGAAGGACAGTGAGTGAATTCTCCTTGTGCTATAGTGTGCTTTAAAAAAACATTTTTTCTAGGGACAGAAAACTCTAGGTAGGGAGAGTGTCAGTTTCTTTCACTGTGCAAGTCCTTGTTTCTAGGGACAGGGAAGGACAGTGAGTGAATTCTCCTTGTGCTATAGTGTGCTTTAAAAAAACATTTTTTCTAGGGAAAGAAAACTCTAGGTAGGGAGAGTGTCAGTTTCTTTCACTGTGCAAGTCCTTGTTTCTAGGGACAGGGAAGGACAGTGAGTGAATTCTCCTTGTGCTATAGTGTGCTTTAAAAAAACATTTTTTATAGGGACAGAAAACTCTAGGTAGGGAGAGTGTCAGTTTCTTTCACTGTGCAAGTCCTTGTTTCTAGGGACAGGGAAGGACAGTGAGTGAATTCTCCTTGTGCTATAGTGTGCTTTAAAAAAACATTTTTTCTAGGGACAGAAAACTCTAGGTAGGGAGAGTGTCAGTTTCTTTCACTGTGCAAGTCCTTGTTTCTAGGGACAGGGAAGGACAGTGAGTGAATTCTCCTTGTGCTATAGTGTGCTTTAAAAAAACATTTTTTCTAGGGACAGAAAACTCTAGGTAGGGAGAGTGTCAGTTTCTTTCACTGTGCAAGTCCTTGTTTCTAGGGACAGGGAAGGACAGTGAGTGAATTATCCTTGTGCTATAGTGTGCTTTAAAAAAACATTTTTTCTAGGGACAGAAAACTCTAGGTAGGGAGAGTGTCAGTTTCTTTCACTGTGCAAGTCCTTGTTTCTAGGGACAGGGAAGGACAGTGAGTGAATTCTCCTTGTGCTATAGTGTGCTTTAAAAAAACATTTTTTCTAGGGACAGAAAACTCTAGGTAGGGAGAGTGTCAGTTTCTTTCACTGTGCAAGTCCTTGTTTCTAGGGACAGGGAAGGACAGTGAGTGAATTCTCCTTGTGCTATAGTGTGCTTTAAAAAAACATTTTTTCTAGGGACAGAAAACTCTAGGTAGGGAGAGTGTCAGTTTCTTTCACTGTGCAAGTCCTTGTTTCTAGGGACAGGGAAGGACAGTGAGTGAATTCTCCTTGTGTTGTAGTGTGCTTTAAAAAAACATTTTTTTCTAGGGACAGAAAACTCTAGGTAGGGAGAGTGTCAGTTTCTTTCACTGTGCAAGTCCTTGTTTCTAGGGACAGGGAAGGACAGTGAGTGAATTCTCCTTGTGCTATAGTGTGCTTTAAAAAAACATTTTTTCTAGGGACAGAAAACTCTAGGTAGGGAGAGTGTCAGTTTCTTTCACTGTGCAAGTCCTTGTTTCTAGGGACAGGGAAGGACAGTGAGTGAATTCTCCTTGTGCTATAGTGTGCTTTAAAAAAACATTTTTTCTAGGGACAGAAAACTCTAGGTAGGGAGAGTGTCAGTTTCTTTCACTGTGCAAGTCCTTGTTTCTAGGGACAGGGAAGGACAGTGAGTGAATTCTCCTTGTGCTATAGTGTGCTTTAAAAAAAACATTTTTTCTAGGGACAGAAAACTCTAGGTAGGGAGAGTGTCAGTTTCTTTCACTGTGCAAGTCCTTGTTTCTAGGGACAGGGAAGGACAGTGAGTGAATTCTCCTTGTGCTATAGTGTGCTTTAAAAAAACATTTTTTCTAGGGACAGAAAACTCTAGGTAGGGAGAGTGTCAGTTTCTTTCACTGTGCAAGTCCTTGTTTCTAGGGACAGGGAAGGACAGTGAGTGAATTCTCCTTGTGCTATAGTGTGCTTTAAAAAAACATTTTTTCTAGGGACAGAAAACTCTAGGTAGGGAGAGTGTCAGTTTCTTTCACTGTGCAAGTCCTTGTTTCTAGGGACAGGGAAGGACAGTGAGTGAATTCTCCTTGTGCTATAGTGTGCTTTAAAAAAACATTTTTTCTAGGGACAGAAAACTCTAGGTAGGGAGAGTGTCAGTTTCTTTCACTGTGCAAGTCCTTGTTTCTAGGGACAGGGAAGGACAGTGAGTGAATTCTCCTTGTGCTATAGTGTGCTTTAAAAAAACATTTTTTCTAGGGACAGAAAACTCTAGGTAGGGAGAGTGTCAGTTTCTTTCACTGTGCAAGTCCTTGTTTCTAGGGACAGGGAAGGAAGTGAGTGAATTCTCCTTGTGCTATAGTGTGCTTTAAAAAAACATTTTTTCTAGATACAGAAAACTCTAGGTAGGGAGAGTGTCAGTTTCTTTCACTGTGCAAGTCCTTGTTTCTAGGGACAGGGAAGGACAGTGAGTGAATTCTCCTTGTGCTATAGTGTGCTTTAAAAAAACATTTTTTCTAGGGACAGAAAACTCTAGGTAGGGAGAGTGTCAGTTTCTTTCACTGTGCAAGTCCTTGTTTCTAGGGACAGGGAAGGACAGTGAGTGAATTCTCCTTGTGCTATAGTGTGCTTTAAAAAAACATTTTTTCTAGGGACAGAAAACTCTAGGTAGGGAGAGTGTCAGTTTCTTTCACTGTGCAAGTCCTTGTTTCTAGGGACAGGGAAGGACAGTGAGTGAATTCTCCTTGTGCTATAGTGTGCTTTAAAAAAACATTTTTTCTAGGGACAGAAAACTCTAGGTAGGGAGAGTGTCAGTTTCTTTCACTGTGCAAGTCCTTGTTTCTAGGGACAGGGAAGGACAGTGAGTGAATTCTCCTTGTGCTATAGTGTGCTTTAAAAAAACATTTTTTCTAGGGACAGAAAACTCTAGGTAGGGAGAGTGTCAGTTTCTTTCACTGTGCAAGTCCTTGTTTCTAGGGACAGGGAAGGACAGTGAGTGAATTCTCCTTGTGCTATAGTGTGCTTTAAAAAAACATTTTTTCTAGGGACAGAAAACTCTAGGTAGGGAGAGTGTCAGTTTCTTTCACTGTGCAAGTCCTTGTTTCTAGGGACAGGGAAGGACAGTGAGTGAATTCTCCTTGTGCTATAGTGTGCTTTAAAAAAACATTTTTTCTAGGGACAGAAAACTCTAGGTAGGGAGAGTGTCAGTTTCTTTCACTGTGCAAGTCCTTGTTTCTAGGGACAGGGAAGGACAGTGAGTGAATTCTCCTTGTGCTATAGTGTGCTTTAAAAAAACATTTTTTCTAGGGACAGAAAACTCTAGGTAGGGAGAGTGTCAGTTTCTTTCACTGTGCAAGTCCTTGTTTCTAGGGACAGGGAAGGACAGTGAGTGAATTCTCCTTGTGCTATAGTGTGCTTTAAAAAAACATTTTTTCTAGGGACAGAAAACTCTAGGTAGGGAGAGTGTCAGTTTCTTTCACTGTGCAAGTCCTTGTTTCTAGGGACAGGGAAGGACAGTGAGTGAATTCTCCTTGTGCTATAGTGTGCTTTAAAAAAACATTTTTTCTAGGGACAGAAAACTCTAGGTAGGGAGAGTGTCAGTTTCTTTCACTGTGCAAGTCCTTGTTTCTAGGGACAGGGAAGGACAGTGAGTGAATTCTCCTTGTGTTGTAGTGTGCTTTAAAAAACATTTTTTCTAGGGACAGAAAACTCTAGGTAGGGAGAGTGTCAGTTTCTTTCACTGTGCAAGTCCTTGTTTCTAGGGACAGGGAAGGACAGTGAGTGAATTCTCCTTGTGCTATAGTGTGCTTTAAAAAAACATTTTTTCTAGGGACAGAAAACTCTAGGTAGGGAGAGTGTCAGTTTCTTTCACTGTGCAAGTCCTTGTTTCTAGGGACAGGGAAGGACAGTGAGTGAATTCTCCTTGTGCTATAGTGTGCTTTAAAAAAACATTTTTTCTAGGGAAAGAAAACTCTAGGTAGGGAGAGTGTCAGTTTCTTTCACTGTGCAAGTCCTTGTTTCTAGGGACAGGGAAGGACAGTGAGTGAATTCTCCTTGTGCTATAGTGTGCTTTAAAAAAACATTTTTTCTAGGGACAGAAAACTCTAGGTAGGGAGAGTGTCAGTTTCTTTCACTGTGCAAGTCCTTGTTTCTAGGGACAGGGAAGGACAGTGAGTGAATTCTCCTTGTGCTATAGTGTGCTTTAAAAAAACATTTTTTCTAGGGACAGAAAACTCTAGGTAGGGAGAGTGTCAGTTTCTTTCACTGTGCAAGTCCTTGTTTCTAGGGACAGGGAAGGACAGTGAGTGAATTCTCCTTGTGCTATAGTGTGCTTTAAAAAAACATTTTTTCTAGGGACAGAAAACTCTAGGTAGGGAGAGTGTCAGTTTCTTTCACTGTGCAAGTCCTTGTTTCTAGGGACAGGGAAGGACAGTGAGTGAATTCTCCTTGTGCTATAGTGTGCTTTAAAAAAACATTTTTTCTAGGGACAGAAAACTCTAGGTAGGGAGAGTGTCAGTTTCTTTCACTGTGCAAGTCCTTGTTTCTAGGGACAGGGAAGGACAGTGAGTGAATTCTCCTTGTGCTATAGTGTGCTTTAAAAAAACATTTTTTCTAGGGACAGAAAACTCTAGGTAGGGAGAGTGTCAGTTTCTTTCACTGTGCAAGTCCTTGTTTCTAGGGACAGGGAAGGACAGTGAGTGAATTCTCCTTGTGCTATAGTGTGCTTTAAAAAAACATTTTTTCTAGGGACAGAAAACTCTAGGTAGGGAGAGTGTCAGTTTCTTTCACTGTGCAAGTCCTTGTTTCTAGGGACAGGGAAGGACAGTGAGTGAATTCTCCTTGTGCTATAGTGTGCTTTAAAAAAACATTTTTTCTAGGGACAGAAAACTCTAGGTAGGGAGAGTGTCAGTTTCTTTCACTGTGCAAGTCCTTGTTTCTAGGGACAGGGAAGGACAGTGAGTGAATTCTCCTTGTGCTATAGTGTGCTTTAAAAAAACATTTTTTCTAGGGACAGAAAACTCTAGGTAGGGAGAATGTCAGTTTCTTTCACTGTGCAAGTCCTTGTTTCTAGGGACAGGGAAGGACAGTGAGTGAATTCTCCTTGTGCTATAGTGTGCTTTAAAAAAACATTTTTTCTAGGGACAGAAAACTCTAGGTAGGGAGAGTGTCAGTTTCTTTCACTGTGCAAGTCCTTGTTTCTAGGGACAGGGAAGGACAGTGAGTGAATTCTCCTTGTGCTATAGTGTGCTTTAAAAAAACATTTTTTCTAGGGACAGAAAACTCTAGGTAGGGAGAGTGTCAGTTTCTTTCACTGTGCAAGTCCTTGTTTCTAGGGACAGGGAAGGACAGTGAGTGAATTCTCCTTGTGCTATAGTGTGCTTTAAAAAAACATTTTTTCTAGGGACAGAAAACTCTAGGTAGGGAGAGTGTCAGTTTCTTTCACTGTGCAAGTCCTTGTTTCTAGGGACAGGGAAGGACAGTGAGTGAATTCTCCTTGTGTTGTAGTGTGCTTTAAAAAAACATTTTTTCTAGGGACAGAAAACTCTAGGTAGGGAGAGTGTCAGTTTCTTTCACTGTGCAAGTCCTTGTTTCTAGGGACAGGGAAGGACAGTGAGTGAATTCTCCTTGTGCTGTAGTGTGCTTTAAAAAAACATTTTTTCTAGGGACAGAAAACTCTAGGTAGGGAGAGTGTCAGTTTCTTTCACTGTGCAAGTCCTTGTTTCTAAGGACAGGGAAGGACAGTGAGTGAATTCTCCTTGTGCTATAGTGTGCTTTAAAAAAACATTTTTTCTAGGGACAGAAAACTCTAGGTAGGGAGAGTGTCAGTTTCTTTCACTGTGCAAGTCCTTGTTTCTAGGGACAGGGAAGGACAGTGAGTGAATTCTCCTTGTGCTATAGTGTGCTTTAAAAAAACATTTTTTCTAGGGACAGAAAACTCTAGGTAGGGAGAGTGTCAGTTTCTTTCACTGTGCAAGTCCTTGTTTCTAGGGACAGGGAAGGACAGTGAGTGAATTCTCCTTGTGCTATAGTGTGCTTTAAAAAAACATTTTTTCTAGGGACAGAAAACTCTAGGTAGGGAGAGTGTCAGTTTCTTTCACTGTGCAAGTCCTTGTTTCTAGGGACAGGGAAGGACAGTGAGTGAATTCTCCTTGTGCTATAGTGTGCTTTAAAAAAACATTTTTTCTAGGGACAGAAAACTCTAGGTAGGGAGAGTGTCAGTTTCTTTCACTGTGCAAGTCCTTGTTTCTAGGGACAGGGAAGGACAGTGAGTGAATTCTCCTTGTGCTATAGTGTGCTTTAAAAAAACATTTTTTCTAGGGACAGAAAACTCTAGGTAGGGAGAGTGTCAGTTTCTTTCACTGTGCAAGTCCTTTTTTCTAGGGACAGGGAAGGACAGTGAGTGAATTCTCCTTGTGCTATAGTGTGCTTTAAAAAAACATTTTTTCTAGGGACAGAAAACTCTAGGTAGGGAGAGTGTCAGTTTCTTTCACTGTGCAAGTCCTTGTTTCTAGGGACAGGGAAGGACAGTGAGTGAATTCTCCTTGTGCTATAGTGTGCTTTAAAAAAACATTTTTTCTAGGGACAGAAAACTCTAGGTAGGGAGAGTGTCAGTTTCTTTCACTGTGCAAGTCCTTGTTTCTAGGGACAGGGAAGGACAGTGAGTGAATTCTCCTTGTGCTATAGTGTGCTTTAAAAAAACATTTTTTCTAGGGACAGAAAACTCTAGGTAGGGAGAGTGTCAGTTTCTTTCACTGTGCAAGTCCTTGTTTCTAGGGACAGGGAAGGACAGTGAGTGAATTCTCCTTGTGTTGTAGTGTGCTTTAAAAAAACATTTTTTCTAGGGACAGAAAACTCTAGGTAGGGAGAGTGTCAGTTTCTTTCACTGTGCAAGTCCTTGTTTCTAGGGACAGGGAAGGACAGTGAGTGAATTCTCCTTGTGCTATAGTGTGCTTTAAAAAAACATTTTTTCTAGGGACAGAAAACTCTAGGTAGGGAGAGTGTCAGTTTCTTTCACTGTGCAAGTCCTTGTTTCTAGGGACAGGGAAGGACAGTGAGTGAATTCTCCTTGTGCTATAGTGTGCTTTAAAAAAACATTTTTTCTAGGACAGAAAACTCTAGGTAGGGAGAGTGTCAGTTTCTTTCACTGTGCAAGTCCTTGTTTCTAGGGACAGGGAAGGACAGTGAGTGAATTATCCTTGTGCTATAGTGTGCTTTAAAAAAACATTTTTTCTAGGGACAGAAAACTCTAGGTAGGGAGAGTGTCAGTTTCTTTCACTGTGCAAGTCCTTGTTTCTAGGGACAGGGAAGGACAGTGAGTGAATTCTCCTTGTGCTATAGTGTGCTTTAAAAAAACATTTTTTCTAGGGACAGAAAACTCTAGGTAGGGAGAGTGTCAGTTTCTTTCACTGTGCAAGTCCTTGTTTCTAGGGACAGGGAAGGACAGTGAGTGAATTCTCCTTGTGCTATAGTGTGCTTTAAAAAAACATTTTTTCTAGGGACAGAAAACTCTAGGTAGGGAGAGTGTCAGTTTCTTTCACTGTGCAAGTCCTTGTTTCTAGGGACAGGGAAGGACAGTGAGTGAATTCTCCTTGTGCTATAGTGTGCTTTAAAAAAACATTTTTTCTAGGGACAGAAAACTCTAGGTAGGGAGAGTGTCAGTTTCTTTCACTGTGCAAGTCCTTGTTTCTAGGGACAGGGAAGGACAGTGAGTGAATTCTCCTTGTGCTATAGTGTGCTTTAAAAAAACATTTTTTCTAGGGACAGAAAACTCTAGGTAGGGAGAGTGTCAGTTTCTTTCACTGTGCAAGTCCTTGTTTCTAGGGACAGGGAAGGACAGTGAGTGAATTCTCCTTGTGCTATAGTGTGCTTTAAAAAAACATTTTTTCTAGGGACAGAAAACTCTAGGTAGGGAGAGTGTCAGTTTCTTTCACTGTGCAAGTCCTTGTTTCTAGGGACAGGGAAGGACAGTGAGTGAATTCTCCTTGTGCTATAGTGTGCTTTAAAAAAACATTTTTTCTAGGGACAGAAAACTCTAGGTAGGGAGAGTGTCAGTTTCTTTCACTGTGCAAGTCCTTGTTTCTAGGGACAGGGAAGGACAGTGAGTGAATTCTCCTTGTGCTATAGTGTGCTTTAAAAAAACATTTTTCTAGGGACAGAAAACTCTAGGTAGGGAGAGTGTCAGTTTCTTTCACTGTGCAAGTCCTTGTTTCTAGGGACAGGGAAGGACAGTGAGTGAATTCTCCTTGTGCTATAGTGTGCTTTAAAAAAACATTTTTTCTAGGGACAGAAAACTCTAGGTAGGGAGAGTGTCAGTTTCTTTCACTGTGCAAGTCCTTGTTTCTAGGGACAGGGAAGGACAGTGAGTGAATTCTCCTTGTGTTGTAGTGTGCTTTAAAAAAACATTTTTTCTAGGGACAGAAAACTCTAGGTAGGGAGAGTGTCAGTTTCTTTCACTGTGCAAGTCCTTGTTTCTAGGGACAGGGAAGGACAGTGAGTGAATTCTCCTTGTGCTATAGTGTGCTTTAAAAAAACATTTTTTCTAGGGACAGAAAACTCTAGGTAGGGAGAGTGTCAGTTTCTTTCACTGTGCAAGTCCTTGTTTCTAGGGACAGGGAAGGACAGTGAGTGAATTCTCCTTGTGCTATAGTGTGCTTTAAAAAAAAATTTTTCTAGGGACAGAAAACTCTAGGTAGGGAGAGTGTCAGTTTCTTTCACTGTGCAAGTCCTTGTTTCTAGGGACAGGGAAGGACAGTGAGTGAATTATCCTTGTGCTATAGTGTGCTTTAAAAAAACATTTTTTCTAGGGACAGAAAACTCTAGGTAGGGAGAGTGTCAGTTTCTTTCACTGTGCAAGTCCTTGTTTCTAGGGACAGGGAAGGACAGTGAGTGAATTCTCCTTGTGCTATAGTGTGCTTTAAAAAAACATTTTTTCTAGGGACAGAAAACTCTAGGTAGGGAGAGTGTCAGTTTCTTTCACTGTGCAAGTCCTTGTTTCTAGGGACAGGGAAGGACAGTGAGTGAATTCTCCTTGTGCTATAGTGTGCTTTAAAAAAACATTTTTTCTAGGGACAGAAAACTCTAGGTAGGGAGAGTGTCAGTTTCTTTCACTGTGCAAGTCCTTGTTTCTAGGGACAGGGAAGGACAGTGAGTGAATTCTCCTTGTGTTGTAGTGTGCTTTAAAAAAACATTTTTTCTAGGGACAGAAAACTCTAGGTAGGGAGAGTGTCAGTTTCTTTCACTGTGCAAGTCCTTGTTTCTAGGGACAGGGAAGGACAGTGAGTGAATTCTCCTTGTGCTATAGTGTGCTTTAAAAAAAATTTTTTCTAGGGACAGAAAACTCTAGGTAGGGAGAGTGTCAGTTTCTTTCACTGTGCAAGTCCTTGTTTCTAGGGACAGGGAAGGACAGTGAGTGAATTCTCCTTGTGCTATAGTGTGCTTTAAAAAAACATTTTTTCTAGGGACAGAAAACTCTAGGTAGGGAGAGTGTCAGTTTCTTTCACTGTGCAAGTCCTTGTTTCTAGGGACAGGGAAGGACAGTGAGTGAATTCTCCTTGTGCTATAGTGTGCTTTAAAAAAACATTTTTTCTAGGGACAGAAAACTCTAGGTAGGGAGAGTGTCAGTTTCTTTCACTGTGCAAGTCCTTGTTTCTAGGGACAGGGAAGGACAGTGAGTGAATTCTCCTTGTGCTATAGTGTGCTTTAAAAAAAAAATTTTTCTAGGGACAGAAAACTCTAGGTAGGGAGAGTGTCAGTTTCTTTCACTGTGCAAGTCCTTGTTTCTAGGGACAGGGAAGGACAGTGAGTGAATTCTCCTTGTGCTATAGTGTGCTTTAAAAAAACATTTTTTCTAGGGACAGAAAACTCTAGGTAGGGAGAGTGTCAGTTTCTTTCACTGTGCAAGTCCTTGTTTCTAGGGACAGGGAAGGACAGTGAGTGAATTCTCCTTGTGCTATAGTGTGCTTTAAAAAAACATTTTTTCTAGGGACAGAAAACTCTAGGTAGGGAGAGTGTCAGTTTCTTTCACTGTGCAAGTCCTTGTTTCTAGGGACAGGGAAGGACAGTGAGTGAATTCTCCTTGTGCTATAGTGTGCTTTAAAAAAACATTTTTCTAGGGACAGAAAACTCTAGGTAGGGAGAGTGTCAGTTTCTTTCACTGTGCAAGTCCTTGTTTCTAGGGACAGGGAAGGACAGTGAGTGAATTCTCCTTGTGCTATAGTGTGCTTTAAAAAAACATTTTTTCTAGGGACAGAAAACTCTAGGTAGGGAGAGTGTCAGTTTCTTTCACTGTGCAAGTCCTTGTTTCTAGGGACAGGGAAGGACAGTGAGTGAATTCTCCTTGTGCTATAGTGTGCTTTAAAAAAACATTTTTTCTAGGGACAGAAAACTCTAGGTAGGGAGAGTGTCAGTTTCTTTCACTGTGCAAGTCCTTGTTTCTAGGGACAGGGAAGGACAGTGAGTGAATTCTCCTTGTGCTATAGTGTGCTTTAAAAAAACATTTTTTCTAGGGACAGAAAACTCTAGGTAGGGAGAGTGTCAGTTTCTTTCACTGTGCAAGTCCTTGTTTCTAGGGACAGGGAAGGACAGTGAGTGAATTCTCCTTGTGCTATAGTGTGCTTTAAAAAAACATTTTTTCTAGGGACAGAAAACTCTAGGTAGGGAGAGTGTCAGTTTCTTTCACTGTGCAAGTCCTTGTTTCTAGGGACAGGGAAGGACAGTGAGTGAATTCTCCTTGTGCTATAGTGTGCTTTAAAAAAACATTTTTTCTAGGGACAGAAAACTCTAGGTAGGGAGAGTGTCAGTTTCTTTCACTGTGCAAGTCCTTGTTTCTAGGGACAGGGAAGGACAGTGAGTGAATTCTCCTTGTGCTATAGTGTGCTTTAAAAAAAAAAATTTTCTAGGGACAGAAAACTCTAGGTAGGGAGAGTGTCAGTTTCTTTCACTGTGCAAGTCCTTGTTTCTAGGGACAGGGAAGGACAGTGAGTGAATTCTCCTTGTGCTATAGTGTGCTTTAAAAAAACATTTTTTCTAGGGACAGAAAACTCTAGGTAGGGAGAGTGTCAGTTTCTTTCACTGTGCAAGTCCTTGTTTCTAGGGACAGGGAAGGACAGTGAGTGAATTCTCCTTGTGCTATAGTGTGCTTTAAAAAAACATTTTTTCTAGGGACAGAAAACTCTAGGTAGGGAGAGTGTCAGTTTCTTTCACTGTGCAAGTCCTTGTTTCTAGGGACAGGGAAGGACAGTGAGTGAATTCTCCTTGTGCTATAGTGTGCTTTAAAAAAAAAAAATTTCTAGGGACAGAAAACTCTAGGTAGGGAGAGTGTCAGTTTCTTTCACTGTGCAAGTCCTTGTTTCTAGGGACAGGGAAGGACAGTGAGTGAATTCTCCTTGTGCTATAGTGTGCTTTAAAAAAACATTTTTTCTAGGGACAGAAAACTCTAGGTAGGGAGAGTGTCAGTTTCTTTCACTGTGCAAGTCCTTGTTTCTAGGGACAGGGAAGGACAGTGAGTGAATTCTCCTTGTGCTATAGTGTGCTTTAAAAAAACATTTTTTCTAGGGACAGAAAACTCTAGGTAGGGAGCGTGTCAGTTTCTTTCACTGTGCGAGTCCTTGTTTCTAGGGACAAAGAAGGAAAGTGAGGGGAATTCTCCTTGTGCTATAGTGTGCTAAAGCATTCCTCATCAACCATCTTTGAAATCCTTGTTTTTTGGACAGTCAGGGAAATTGTCGTTGTGCTATTCTGTGCAAAAGCAATCATCCTCAACCATATTTAGAAATCCTTAAGTAAAGGGACAGAGAAGGACACCTGAAGGTAGCCCTTATTGCTTTTTTCCCATCTCCCTGCAGGCCATCTATTAGAATGTCTGGAAGGCAAACAAGGAGAGGCAGACAGTCAGGAGGCAATAAAAGAGGGCAAGCAGGCTCTGTGTCTGGGGGCAACAGTGCTGGTCGTGGACACGGTGCATTGTCATCAGCACATGGCCATGGGACACGCTTGTCCTTCTTTTCGGCAGCTGGACATGTTGAGCCACATCATGCCGAAGACTTGGTAGAGTGGATGACCAAGCCCTCCTCCTCCTCCTCATCCTCTCTCACCCAGGCTCAGGGTACTGGCAAAGCAGCTGCCAAAGCGTCCTCTTCCCTGGTATCAATGTCAGACTCATCATCAGTCACTCCTTCCCTAGACCCACCATGTCCTCCTCCTGAGGAGTCCCCCGAACTGTTTGAGCACAGTGTTGGGTACATGCTCCAGGAGGATGCCCAGCGTTTCGAAGGGTCTGATGATGAAACCCAGCTACAGGAAGGCAGTAGGGTGAGAGCAGACAGAGGGGATGCTCAAGAAGGACACCAATCTGGCAGTCATGTTCCAGCAGCTGCAGCATACTGCCAGATTGGCTCCAGTGATGAGGAGGGAGGGGATGATGAGGTCACTGACTCCACGTGGGTGCCTAATAGGAGAGAGGAGGAGGAGGAGGATGAGGAGGAGGCACATCTCCAACGAGGCAGGATGCCCTTTGGTGGCCAGCGTAAGGGCAGTACACCGACGGAATCACACCGCAGAGCTCCGCCTGTGCAGGGCGCTGCCTCTGCCCGTCATTCAAAAAGTTCCTTGGTGTGGGCCTTTTTTGAGGCTAGTGCATCAGATCGCACAGCTGCTGTTTGCAACATATGTCTCAAGCGTATATCGCGTGGCCAAAACATCAGCCGCTTGGGTACCACATGCCTGACCAGACATATGTTGACCTGCCATGCAGCTCGTTGGCAAGCCTACCTCAAAGACCCACACCAAAGAACAAAGCGGACCTCTCCTTGCACCGCATCAGCTGGGATCTCCAACCCCACTATAACTTCAGTCCTCTCTGAAACATGCACTGAGAGGAATGAAGGTGTAGAATTAGGTGTGTCACAGCCAAGTACTTGCGGCCACTCTGCTAGCAGTACACCGACGTCCGATTCTAGCAGGCAAATTTCCCTGCCCCAGCTGCTGGACTGTCGAAAGAAGTTCACTCCCAGCCATCCACATGCCCAGCGGTTGAATGCTAGCTTGGCTAAATTGCTAGCGCTTCAACTGCTGCCTTTTCAGTTGGTAGACTCGGCCCCCTTCCGTGAGTTTGTGCAATGTGCGGTTCCTCAGTGGCAGGTTCCCAAACGCCACTTTTTCTCACGGAAGGCTATTCCGGCTCTCTACCGGCATGTGGAAGGCAATGTCTTGGCCTCGCTGGACAGGGCGGTCAGCGGTAAGGTGCATATTACCGCTGACTCATGGTCCAGCAGGCATGGACAGGGACGTTACCTTTCTTTCACGGCCCATTGGGTCACTCTTTTGGCAGCTGGGAAGGATGCAGGACAAGGTGCAGTAGTGTTGGAGGTTGTCCCACCGCCACGCCTCCAAAATGCTACTACTGGTTGTGACACACCTCTCTCCTCCACCCCCTCCTCTTCTTCTTCCTCCATGGCCTCTTCCTGTGGTTTGTCCTATGAACCAGCGGTGCTCCGTAGCCGTTCACGGGGCTACGCAAGTACGCAGGCAAAAAGATGCCATGCCGTGCTTGCGCTGGTGTGTTTGGGGGACAGAAGCCACACTGGGGCAGAGGTCCTGTCTGCTCTGCAGGGCCAGGCCGAGAGGTGGTTGACGCCACGCCAGCTTAAGCCAGGAATGGTGGTTTGCGACAATGGCACCAACCTCCTCTCCGCCCTTCGACAGGGACAACTGACCCATGTGCCCTGTGTGGCTCACGTCCTTAACCTGGTGGTGCAGCGGTTCTTGGGCAGGTACCCGGGCTTACAGGATGTCCTGAGGCAGGCCAGGAAAGTCTGTGTGCATTTCCGCAGATCTTATAATGCCAGTGCTCGCCTGGCTGAGCTGCAAAAGGAGTTGAACCTGCCCAAGAACCGCCTTATATGTGACATGCCCACCAGGTGGAACTCAACGTTGGCCATGCTGCAGCGGCTGCACACGCAGCAGAGGGCCATCAATGAGTACCTGTGCGACTACGGCACCAGGACAGGGTCAGGGGAGCTTGGTTTTTTTTCTCCACGCCAGTGGGGCATGATCAGGGATGCATGCACTGTCCTGGCACCATTTGAGGAGGCCACGAGGATGGTGAGCAGTGACAGTGCATGCATCAGTGACACTGTACCTCTTGTCCACCTGTTGGAGCACACGCTGCATGGAATAATGGACAGGGCACTTGAGGCAGAACAGAGGCAGGAAGAGGAGGACTTCCTTGCCTCTCAAGGCCCCCTTTACCCAGACAGTGTTCCTTCTGTCCCACCCATCGCACAGGAAGAGGAGGAGGAGGAGGAGGAGGAGGATTGTGTCAGCATGGAGGTGGAGGCTGGCACTCAGCATCATCAGCAGCAGTCTTTTAGGGATGATTTACAGTCCCAAGAAACCAGTGGACTTGTACGTGGCTGGGAGGAGGTGACTGCGGATCATGTCGTCCTTAGTGACCCAGAGGACTCCGGAGCGAATGCCTCAGCAAACCTACGCTGCATGGCCTCCCTGATCCTGCAAAGTCTGCGGAAGGATCCTCGTATTCTTCGGATCAAGGAGAGGGACCATTACTGGCTGGCCACTCTCCTTGATCCACGGTACAAGGGTAAGGTTGCGGACCTTATGTTACCGTCGCAGAGGGAGCAGAGGATGAGACAACTCCGGGAGGCCTTGCAGAAAGGTCTGTGCAACGCGTTCCCAGAGACTGGGAGGTTACAAACTCCTGGTCCTGGACAACGAGTTGCTGAGGCTTCGGCCAGTCAAAGAAGGAGCGGTGGGGAAGGTGGCCGTCTGACCGATGCGTTCAGACAATTCTTTAGTCCGCAGCCCCAAAGTATGATCGGTTCCAGCAACCATCGCCAGCGTCTGATAAACATGGTGCAGGAATATCTAGGGGCAAGGTCAGACTTGGACACCTTCCCCACCGAAAATCCTCTGGCTTACTGGGTCTTGAGGATGGATCACTGGCCAGAGCTTGCACAGTATGCAATTGAGCTACTGGCCTGTCCTGCATCCAGCGTTCTTTCGGAACGCACATTCAGTGCTGCTGGAGGATTTGTCACGGATCACAGGGTGCGCCTGTCCACCGACTCGGTTGATCGACTGACTTTCATCAAGATGAACCAGTCTTGGATCACCACCAGCTACCACACACCTGATGCTGATATAACAGACTAATTGATTTTAACATGTCACATCCCTTCAAGACTGATGCTGATGCTGAGTGCCTGTGCTGTTATGTTGACTGGCTATCCTCCTCCTCCGAGTCCTCAATGATACGATTGATGATGATAGCTTGGAAGATCATTTTTGTTTATGGGTGCCGCCACCAGTGGCTAAGGCCCAATTTTTCAGCCCCTGTTTTACAGGGGCGTGTAATTACAATTTTTTTAGCAATAATTTGCCATAGGGCTCATTGCTGTGCTCCAAGTACAGTATCTGTGAGGGGTTGTAGTGTTGTGCCACCAGTGCCTAAGGCCCAATTTTTCAGCCCCTGTTTAACAGGGGCGTGTCATTACAATTTTTGAAGCAATACTTTGCAACAGGGCTCATTGCTGTGCTCCAAGTACAGTATCTGTGAGGGGTTGGAGTGTTGTGGCACCAGTGCCTAAGGCCCAATTTTTCAGCCCCTGTTTAACAGGGGCGTGTCATTACAATTTTTGAAGCAATACTTTGCAACAGGGCTCATTGCTGTGCTCCAAGTACAGTATCTGTGAGGGGTTGTAGTGTTGTGCCACCAGTGCCTAAGGCCCAATTTTTCAGCCCCTGTTTAACAGGGGCGTGTCATTACAATTTTTGAAGCAATACTTTGCAACAGGGCTCATTGCTGTGCTCCAAGTACAGTATCTGTGAGGGGTTGTAGTGTTGTGCCACCAGTGCCTAAGGCCCAATTTTTCAGCCCCTGTTCAACAGGGGCATGCAATTACAATTCTTGATGTAATAATTCACAGCAGGGCCCATTGCTGCACCCACCAAGAGTAACTCTGAGGGCTTACAGTGTTGTGGCAACGCCACCACCACCACCACCACCACCACGAAAGGCCCAATTTTTCAGCCCCTGTTCAAAATGGGCATGTAATTACAATTCTTGATCTAATAATTCACAGCAGGGCCCATTGCTGCACCCACCAAGAGTAACTCTGAGGGCTTACAGTGTTGTGGCACCAGCACCACCACCACCACCACGAAAGGCCCAATTTTTCAGCCCCTGTTCAAAAGGGGCATGTAATTACAATTCTTGATCTAATAATTCACAGCAGGGCCCATTGCTGCACCCACCAAGAGTAACTCTGAGGGCTTACAGTGTTGTGGCAACGCCACCACCACCACCACCACGAAAGGCCCAATTTTTCAGCCCCTGTTCAAAAGGGGCATGTAATTACAATTCTTGATCTAATAATTCACAGCAGGGCCCATTCCTGCACCCACCAAGAGTAAGTCTGAGGGCTTACAGTGTTGTGGCAACGCCACCACCACCACCACCACGAAAGGCCCAATTTTTCAGCCCCTGTTCAAAAGGGGCATGTAATTACAATTCTTGATCTAATAATTCACAGCAGGGCCCATTCCTGCACCCACCAAGAGTAACTCTGAGGGCTTACAGTGTTGTGGCAACGCCACCACCACCACCACCACGAAAGGCCCAATTTTTCAGCCCCTGTTCAAAAGGGGCATGTAATTACAATTCTTGATCTAATAATTCACAGCAGGGCCCATTCCTGCACCCACCAAGAGTAAGTCTGAGGGCTTACAGTGTTGTGGCAACGCCACCACCACCACCACCACCACCACCACGAAAGGCCCAATTTTTCAGCCCCTGTTCAACAGGGGCATGCAATTACAATTCTTGATCTAATAATTCACAGCAGGGCCCATTGCTGCACCCACCAAGAGTAACTGTCAGGGCTTACAGTGTTGTGGCACCAGCACCACCATCAAAGCCCCAATTTTTACTACCACTGTTCAACAATTATATGTAATTAAAATTCCTGATATAATAGTTGACAGCAGGGCGTTCCAGCACCAACCAAGAGTAACTGTGAGTGCTTACAGTGTTGTGCCAACACCAACAACTAAGGGGCCTATTTCTGCAGAGTATATACGGCAGGTCCCTACTTTCAAACATCCAACTTACAAACGACTCCTACTTGCAAACGCAAGAAGACAACAGGAAGTGAGAGGAAATCTACCCCTAGGAAGGAAAATTCTCTCCTGTAAGAATAAATATGGGAGAAAAGTGTCTCCTCTGTACTGATGCTTTATCAGCAATCCTTGTTTCAAGAAAAACACCACATTTCAAAAACAGTTGTCATTGGGACGGAAAGTGAGGTGAAATGTTCTGAACAGGGGCACAGACAGCAAAACAAATGTTACAGGGGTGATAACCCTTACCTATGTTTTCCAAAAAGTTTAAAAATAGATTTTTGGGCTGGAGCTACACTTCAACAATGTACCTGTTCAAAATTACAAACAGATTCTACATAAGAACAAACCTACAGTCCCTGTCTTGTATGCACCGCCTGTATACGGCTGTTCAGAGTATATAGGGCCTTTTTTATTTTATGTGCGGGGTTCCCCTTAATATCCATACAAGACCCAAAGGGGCTGGTAATGGGCTGGGGTAGGGGGGGGGGGTCATGGGGTAGCTATGCCATTTTTCTTAAAGATTTTCATCCATATTACCGGGACCAGACATTACATTAAAGCCGCAAGCAGTTTTAAATGGCTTTTTTTTCCTTTAGAAGTGTCATTTTGTGCAGGGACAGTTCTAAACACGGGAAACACGTGGCACTTCACAGGCATACTTTAGACACCCCCCAGGTACGATATTTAAAGGAATATTTGACTTTTTTTTTTCACTTTATGCATCATTAAAATGACTGCTCCCGAAAAACGACCGTTTTTAAAACTTCTTTTTGCATTGATACATGTCCCCTGGTGCAGAACCCGGGTTCCCAAACCCTTTTTAGGACAATAACATGCATAATAGTTGTTATAATTAGCACTTTAGAATTCGAACGTTCGCATCCATTGTATTTAATAGGGTTCTAATGTTCGTACGAACTTTCGGTCCGTTCGCGGGTTCTGGTGCGAACCGAACCCGGGGGTGTTCGGCTCATCACTATTCACAAGGTACCCCTGTGTCATGTTTTTTATTTTTTTCCAAGATTTTTTTTCCGTCTTGTTTTTTGCCGTGTCATGTTTTTTATTTTTTTCAGAGATTTTTTTTCGTCTTGTTTTTTGCCGTGGGGTACCCCTAAATATTCATAGGACTGTGAGGAGGGGGTTTGAACACATGCCGTCACTTTGTCTCATCTCTCAGCTCTCATCTCTCATCTCGGTCCAAAATGGATTTACAAGGTACCCCCGTGTCATGTTTTTTATTTTTTTCAGAGATTTTTTTTCGTCTTGTTTTTTGCCGTGGGGTACCCCTAAATATTCATAGGACTGTGAGAAGAGGGTTTGAACACATGCCGTCACTTTGTCTCATCTCTCAGCTCTCATCTCTCATCTCGGTCCAAAATGGATTCACAAGGTACCACCGTGTCATGTTTTTAATTTTTTTTGTCTTGTTTTTTGCTGTGGGGTACCCCTAAATATTCATAGGACTGTGAGGAGGAGGTTCAAACACATGCCGTCACTTTGTCTTATCTCTCAGCTCTCATCTCGGTCCAAAATGGATTTACAAGGTACCCCGTGTCATGTTTTAAATTTTTTTGGAGATTTTTTTCCGTCTTGTTTTTTGCCGTGGGGTACCCCTAAATATTCATAGGACTGTGAGGAGGGGGTTTGAACACATGCCGTCACTTTGTCTGATCTCTCAGCTCTCATCTCTCATCTCGGTCCAAAATGGATTCACAAGGTACCCCCGTGTCATATTTTATATTTTTTCTGAGATTTTATTTCGTCCTGATTTTTGCCGTCGGGTACACCTAAATATTCATAGGACTGTGAGGAGGGGGTTTGAACACATGCCATCACTTTGTCTCATCTCTCAGCTCTCATCTCTCATCTCGGTCCAAAATGGACTTACAAGGTACCCCCGGGGTGTCATGTTTTTTATTTATTTCAGAGATTTTTTTTTCGTCTTGTTTTTTGCTGTGGGGTACCCCTAAATATTTATAGGACTGTGGGGAGGGGGTTCAAACACATGCTGTCACTTTGTCTCATCTCTCATCTCTCACCTCGGTCCAAAATGGATTTACAAGGTACCCCTGTGTCATGTTTTTTATTTTTTTCCAAGATTTTTTTTTCGTCCTGATTTTTGCTGTGGGGTACACCTAAATATTCATAGGACTGGGTTTGAACACATGCCATCACTTTGTCTCATCTCTCATCTCTCATCTCGGTCCAAAATGGACTTACAAGGTACCCCCCGGGGGTGTCATGTTTTTTTTTTTCTGAGATTGCTTTCATCTTGTTTTTTGCTGTGGGGTACCCTAAAATATTCATAGGACTGTGAGGAGGGGGTGTGAACACATGCCGTCACTTTGTCTCATCTCTCAGCTCTCATCTCTCATCTCAGTCCAAAATGGATTTACAAGGTAGCCCCGTGTCAGGTTTTTTATTTTTTTCGGAGATTTTTTTTCCGTCTTGTTTTTTGCCGTGGGGTACCCCTAAATATTCATAGGACTGTGAGAAGGGGGTTTGAACACATGCCGTCACTTTGTCTCATCTCTCAGCTCTCATCTCCCATCTCGGTCCAAAATGGATTCACAAGGTACCACCGTGTCATGTTTTTAATTTTTTTTGTCTTGTTTTTTGCTGTGGGGTACCCCTAAATATTCATAGGACTGTGAGGAGGAGGTTCAAACACATGCCGTCACTTTGTCTTATCTCTCAGCTCTCATCTCGGTCCAAAATGGATTTACAAGGTACCCCCTTGTCATGTTTTTTATTTTTTTCTGAGATTTTTTTTCGTCCTGATTTTTGCCGTGGGGTACACCTAAATATTCATAGTACTGTGAGGAGGGGGTTTGAACACATGCCGTCACTTTGTCTCATCTCTCAGCTCTCATCTCTCATCTCAGTCCAAAATGGACATACAAGGTGCCCCCGGGGGTGTCATGTTTTAAATTTTTTCCGGAGATTTTTTTTTGTCTTGTTTTTTGCTGTGGGGTACCCCTAAATATTCATAGGACTGTGAGGAGGGGGTTTGAACACATGCCGTCACTTTGTCTCATCTCTCAGCTCTCATCTCTCATCTCGGTCCAAAATGGATTTACAAGGTACCCCCGTGTCATGTTTTTAAGGTTTTTTTTGAGATTTTTTTTCTGTCTTGTTTTTTGCCGTGGGGTACCCCTAAATATTCATAGGACTGTGAGGAGGGGGTTTGAACACATGCCGTCACTTTGTCTGATCTCTCAGCTCTCATCTCTCATCTCGGTCCAAAATGGATTCACAAGGTACCCCCGTGTCATGTTTTTAATTTTTTTGGAAGATTTTTTTTTCGTCTTGTTTTTTACCGTGGGGTACCCCTAAATATTCATAGGACTGTGAGGAGGGGGTTTGAACACATGACGTCATTTTGTCTGATTTCTCAGCTCTCATCTCTCATCTCGGTCCAAAATGGATTCACAAGGTACCCCCGTGTCATGTTTTTTATTTTTTTCCAAGATTTTTTTTCCATCTTGTTTTTTGCCGTGGGGTACCCCTAAATATTCATAGGACTGTGAGGAGGGGGTTTGAACACATGCCGTCACTTTGTCTCATCTCTCAGCTCTCATCTCTCATCTCGGTCCAAAATGGATTTACAAGGTACCCCCGGGGGTGTCATGTTTTTAATTTTTTTCTGAGATTTTTTTTCGTCCTGATTTTTGCCGTGGGGTACACCTAAATATTCATAGGACTGTGAGGAGGGGGTTTGAACACATGCCATCACTTTGTCTCATCTCTCAGCTCTCATCTCTCATCTCGGTCCAAAATGGACTTACAAGGTACCCCCGGGGGTGTCATGTTTTTTATTTTTTTCGTAGATTTTTTTTTCATCAGTTTTTTTGCCGTGGGGTACCCCTAAATATTCATAGGACTGTGAGGATGGGGTTTGAACACATGCCGTCACTTTGTCTCATCTCTCAGCTCTCATCTCTCATCTCGGTCCAAAATGGATTCACAAGGTACCCCCGTGTCATGTTTTTAATTTTTTGGGAGATTTTTTTTCCATCTTGTTTTTTGCCGTGGGTTACCCCTAAATATTCATAGGACTGTGAGGAGGGGGTTTGAACACATGCCGTCACTTTGTCTGATCTCTCAGCTCTCATCTCTCATCTCGGTCCAAAATGGATTTACAAGGTACCCCCGTGTCATATTTTTAATTTTTTCTGAGATTTTATTTCGTCCTGATTTTTGCCGTGGGGTACACCTAAATATTCATAGGACTGTGAGGAGGGGGTTTGAACACATGCCATCACTTTGTCTCATCTCTCAGCTCTCATCTCTCATCTCGGTCCAAAATGGACTTACAAGGTACCCCCGGGGGTGTCATGTTTCTTATTTATTTCGGAGATCTTTTTTTCGTCTTGTTTTTTGCCGTGGGGTACACCTAAATATTCATAGGACTGTGAGGAGGAGGTTTGAACACATGCCATCACTTTGTCTCAGCTCTCATCTCTCATCTCAGTCCAAAATGGATTCACATGGTACCCCCGTGTCATGTTTTTAATTTTTTTGGGAGATTTTTTTTCGTCTTGTTTTTTGCCGTGGGGTACCCCTAAATATTCATAGGACTGTGAGGAGGGGGTTTGAACACATGCCGTCACTTTGTCTGATCTCTCAGCTCTCATCTCGGTCCAAAATGGATTCACAAGGTACTCCCGTGTCATGTTTTTTATTTTTTTCAGATTTTTTTTTCCGTCTTGTTTTTTGCCGTGGGGTACCCCTAAATATTCATAGGACTGTGAGGAGGGGGTTTGAACATATGCCGTCACTTTGTCTGATCTCTCAGCTCTCATCTCTCATCTCGGTCCAAAATGGATTCACAAGGTACCCCTTTGTCATGTTTTTTATTTTTTTCCAAGATTTTTTTTCCGGCTTGTTATTTGCCGTGGGGTACCCCTAAATATTCATAGGACTGTGAGGAGGGGTTTGAACACATGCCGTCACTTTGTCTCAGCTCTCATCTCTCATCTCGGTCAAAAATGGATTTACAAGGTACCACCACGTCATGTTTTAAAAAAAAAATTGTCTTGTTTTTTGCTGTGGGGTACCCCTAAATATTCATAGGACTGTGAGTTGGAGGTTCAAACACATGCCGTCACTTTGTCTCATCTCTCAGCTCTCATCTCTCATCTCGGTCCAAAATGGATTTACAAGGTACCCCGTGTAATTTTTTAAGGTTTTTTTTGAGATTTTTTTTCTGTCTTGTTTTTTGCCGTGGGGTACCCCTAAATATTCATAGGACTGTGAGGAGGGGGTTTGAACACATGCCGTCACTTTGTCTGATCTCTCAGCTCTTATCTCTCATCTCGGTCCAAAATGGATTCACAAGGTACCCCCGTGTCATGTTTTTAATTTTTTTGGAAGATTTTTTTTCCGTCTTGTTTTTTGCCGTGGGGTACCCCTAAATATTCATAGGACTGTGAGGAGGGGGTTTGAACACATGCCGTCACTTTGTCTGATTTCTCAGCTCTCATCTCTCATCTCGGTCCAAAATGGACTTACAAGGTGACCCCGGGGGTGTCATGTTTTTTATTTTTTCCGGAGATTTTTTTTTCGTCTTGTTTTTTGCCGTGGGGTACCCCTAAATATTCATAGGACTGTGAGGAGGGGGTTTGAACACATGCCGTCAGTTTGTCTCATCTCTCAGCTCTCATCTCTCATCTCGGTCCAAAATGGATTCACAAGGTTCCCCTGTGTCATGTTTTTTATTTTTTTCCAAGATTTTTTTTCCGTCTTGTTTTTTGCCATGTCATGTTTAAAAAAAATTTCAGAGATTTTTTTTCGTCTTGTTTTTTGCCGTGGGGTACCCCTAAATATTCATAGGACTGTGAGGAGGGGGTTTGAACACATGCCGTCACTTTGTCTCATCTCTCAGCTCTCATCTCTCATCTCGGTCCAAAATGGATTTACAAGGTACCCCCGTGTCATGTTTTTTATTTTTTTCAGAGATTTTTTTTCATCTTGTTTTTTGCCGTGGGGTACCCCTAAATATTCATAGGACTGTGAGAAGGGGGTTTGAACACATGCCGTCACTTTGTCTCATCTCTCAGCTCTCATCTCTCATCTCGGTCCAAAATGGATTCACAAGGTACCACCGTGTCATGTTTTAAATTTTTTTTGTCTTGTTTTTTGCTGTGGGGTACCCCTAAATATTCATAGGACTGTGAGGAGGAGGTTCAAACACATGCCGTCACTTTGTCTTATCTCTCAGCTCTCATCTCGGTCCAAAATGGATTTACAAGGTACCCCCTTGTCATGTTTTTTATTTTTTTCTGAGATTTTTTTTCGTCCTGATTTTTGCCGTGGGGTACACCTAAATATTCATAGTACTGTGAGGAGGGGGTTTGAACACATGCCATCACTTTGTCTCATCTCTCAGCTCTCATCTCTCATCTCGGTCCAAAATGGACTTACAAGGTACCCCTGGGGGTGTCATGTTTTTAATTTTTTCCGGAGATTTTTTTTTCGTCTTGTTTTTTGCTGTGGGGTACCCCTAAATATTCATAGGACTGTGAGGAGGGGGTTTGAACACATGCCATCACTTTGTCTCATCTCTCAGCTCTCATCTCTCATCTCGGTCCAAAATGGATTTACAAGGTACCCCCGTGTCATGTTTTTAAGGTTTTTTTAGAGATTTTTTTTCTGTCTTGTTTTTTGCCGTGGGGTACCCCTAAATATTCATAGGACTGTGAGGAGGGGGTTTGAACACATGCCGTCACTTTGTCTGATCTCTCAGCTCTCATCTCTCATCTCGGTCCAAAATGGATTCACAAGGTACCCCCGTGTCATGTTTTTAATTTTTTTGGAAGATTTTTTTTCTGTCTTGTTTTTTGCCGTGGGGTACCCCTAAATATTCATAGGACTGTGAGGAGGGGGTTTGAACACATGCCGTCACTTTGTCTCATCTCTCAGCTCTCATCTCTCATCTCGGTCCAAAATGGACTTACAATGTACCCCCAGGGGTGTCATGTTTTTTATTTTTTCCGGAGATTTTTTTTCGTCTTGTTTTTTACCGTGGGGTACACCTAAATATTCATAGGACTGTGAGGAGGGGGTTTGAACACATGCCATCACGTTGTCTCATCTCTCAGCTCTCATCTCTCATCTCGGTCCAAAATGGACTTACAAGGTACCCCCGGGGGTGTCATGTTTTTTATTTATTTTGGAGATTTTTTTTTCGTCTTGTTTTTTGCCGTGGGGTACACCTAAATATTCATAGGACTGTGAGGAGGAGGTTTGAACACATGCCATCACTTTGTCTCAGCTCTCATCTCTCATCTCGGTCCAAAATGGATTCACAAGGTACCCCAGTGTCATGTTTTAAATTTTTTTGGGAGATTTTTTTTCCGTCTTGTTTTTTGCCGTGGGGTACCCCTAAATATTCATAGGACTGTGAGGAGGGGGTTTGAACACATGCCGTCACTTTGTCTGATCTCTCAGCTCTCATCTCTCATCTCGGTCCAAAATGGATTCACAAGGTACTCCCGTGTCATGTTTTTTATTTTTTCTGAATTTTTTTTCCCGTCTTGTTTTTTGTTGTGGGGTACCCCTAAATATTCATAGGACTGTGAGGAGGGGTTTTGAACATATGCCGTCACTTGGTCTGATCTCTCAGCTCTCATCTCTAATCTCGGTCCAAAATGGATTCACAAGGTACCCCTGTGTCATGTTTTTTATTTTTTTCAAAGATTTTTTTTCCGTCTTGTTTTTGCCGTGGGGTACCCCTAAATATTCATAGGACTGTGAGGAGGGGGTTTGAACACATGCCGTCACTTTGTCTCATCTCTCAGCTCTCATCTCTCATCTCGGTCAAAAATGGATTTACAAGGTACCACCGTGTCATGTTTTTAAAAAAAATTGTCTTGTTTTTTGCTGTGGGGTACCCCTAAATATTCATAGGACTGTGAGGAGGGGGTTTGAACACATGCCGTCACTTTGTCTCATCTCTCAGCTCTCATCTCTCATCTTGGTCCAAAATGGATTCACAAGGTACCCCTGTGTCATGTTTTTAATTTTTTTCCAAGATTTTTTTTCCGTCTTGTTTTTTGCCGTGTCATGTTTTTTATTTTTTTCAGAGATTTTTTTTCGTCTTGTTTTTTGCCGTGGGGTACCCCTAAATATTCATAGGACTGTGAGGAGGGGGTTTGAACACATGCCGTCACTTTGTCTCATCTCTCAGCTCTCATCTCTCATCTCGGTCCAAAATGGATTTACAAGGTACCCCCGTGTCATGTTTTTTATTTTTTTCAGAGATTTTTTTTCGTCTTGTTTTTTGCCGTGGGGTACCCCTAAATATTCATAGGACTGTGAGAAGAGGGTTTGAACACATGCCGTCACTTTGTCTCATCTCTCAGCTCTCATCTCTCATCTCGGTCCAAAATGGATTCACAAGGTACCACCGTGTCATGTTTTTAATTTTTTTTGTCTTGTTTTTTGCTGTGGGGTACCCCTAAATATTCATAGGACTGTGAGGAGGAGGTTCAAACACATGCCGTCACTTTGTCTTATCTCTCAGCTCTCATCTCGGTCCAAAATGGATTTACAAGGTACCCCGTGTCATGTTTTAAATTTTTTTGGAGATTTTTTTTCCGTCTTGTTTTTTGCCCTGGGGTACCCCTAAATATTCATAGGACTGTGAGGAGGGGGTTTGAACACATGCCGTCACTTTGTCTGATCTCTCAGCTCTCATCTCTCATCTCGGTCCAAAATGGATTCACAAGGTACCCCCGTGTCATGTTTTTATTTTTTTTGGAAGATTTTTTTTCGTCTTGTTTTTTGCCGTGGGGTACCCCTAAATATTCATAGGACTGTGAGGAGGGGGTTTGAACACATGACGTCACTTTGTCTGATTTCTCAGCTCTCATCTCTCATCTCGGTCCAAAATGGATTCACAAGGTACCCCTGTGTCATGTTTTTTATTTTTTTCCAAGATTTTTTTTCCGTCTTGTTTTTTGCCGTGGGGTACCCCTAAATATTCATAGGACTGTGAGGAGGGGGTTTGAACACATGCCGTCACTTTGTCTCATCTCTCAGCTCTCATCTCTCATCTCGGTCCAAAATGGATTTACAAGGTACCCCCGGGGGTGTCATGTTTTTAATTTTTTTCTGAGATTTTTTTTCGTCCTGATTTCTGCCGTGGGGTACACCTAAATATTCATAGGACTGTGAGGAGGGGGTTTGAACACATGCCATCACTTTGTCTCATCTCTCAGCTCTCATCTCTCATCTCGGTCCAAAATGGACTTACAAGGTACCCCCGGGGGTGTCATGTTTTTTATTTTTTTCGTAGATTTTTTTTCGTCAGTTTTTTTGCCGTGGGGTACCCCTAAATATTCATAGGACTGTGAGGATGGGGTTTGAACACATGCCGTCACTTTGTCTCATCTCTCAGCTCTCATCTCTCATCTCGGTCCAAAATGGATTCACAAGGTACCCCCGTGTCATGTTTTTAATTTTTTGGGAGATTTTTTTTCCATCTTGTTTTTTGCCGTGGGTTACCCCCAAATATTCATAGGACTGTGAGGAGGGGGTTTGAACACATGCCGTCACTTTGTCTGATCTCTCAGCTCTCATCTCTCATCTCGGTCCAAAATGGATTTACAAGGTACCCCCGTGTCATATTTTTTATTTTTTCTGAGATTTTATTTCGTCCTGATTTTTGCCGTGGGGTACACCTAAATATTCATAGGACTGTGAGGAGGGGGTTTGAACACATGCCATCACTTTGTCTCAGCTCTCATCTCTCATCTCAGTCCAAAATGGATTCACATGGTACCCCGGTGTCATGTTTTTAATTTTTTTGGGAGATTTTTTTTCGTCTTGTTTTTTGCCGTGGGGTACCCCTAAATATTCATAGGACTGTGAGGAGGGGGTTTGAACACATGCCGTCACTTTGTCTGATCTCTCAGCTCTCATCTCGGTCCAAAATGGATTCACAAGGTACTCCCGTGTCATGTTTTTTATTTTTTTCTGATTTTTTTTTTCCGTCTTGTTTTTTGCCGTGGGGTACCCCTAAATATTCATAGGACTGTGAGGAGGGGGTTTGAACATATGCCGTCACTTTGTCTGATATCTCAGCTCTCATCTCTCATCTCGATCCAAAATGGATTCACAAGGTACCCCTTTGTCATGTTTTTTATTTTTTTCCAAGATTTTTTTTCCGGCTTGTTTTTTGCCGTGGGGTACCCCTAAATATTCATAGGACTGTGAGGAGGGGTTTGAACACATGCCGTCACTTTGTCTCAGCTCTCATCTCTCATCTCGGTCAAAAATGGATTTACAAGGTACCACCACGTCATGTTTTAAAAAAAAAATTGTCTTGTTTTTTGCTGTGGGGTACCCCTAAATATTCATAGGACTGTGAGTTGGAGGTTCAAACACATGCCGTCACTTTGTCTCATCTCTCATCTCGGTCCAAAATGGATTTACAAGGTACCCCGTGTAATTTTTTAAGGTTTTTTTTTAGATTTTTTTTCTGTCTTGTTTTTTGCCGTGGGGTACCCCTAAATATTCATAGGACTGTGAGGAGGGGGTTTGAACACATGCCGTCACTTTGTCTGATCTCTCAGCTCTCATCTCTCATCTCGGTCCAAAATGGATTCACAAGGTACTCCCGTGTCATGTTTTTTATTTTTTTCTGATTTTTTTTTTCCGTCTTGTTTTTTGCCGTGGGGTACCCCTAAATATTCATAGGACTGTGAGGAGGGGGTTTGAACATATTCCGTCACTTTGTCTGATCTCTCAGCTCTCATCTCTCATCTCGGTCCAAAATGGATTCACAAGGTACCCCCGTGTCATGTTTTTTATTTTTTTCTGATTTTTTTTCGTCCTGATTTTTGCCGTGGGGTACACCTAAATATTCATAGGACTGTGAGGAGGGGGTTTGAACACATGCCGTCACTTTGTCTCAGCTCTCATCTCTCATCTCGGTCAAAAATGGATTCACAAGGTACCACCACGTCATGTTTTAAAAAAAAATGTCTTGTTTTTTGCTGTGGGGTACCCCTAAATATTCATAGGACTGTGAGTTGGAGGTTCAAACACATGCCGTCACTTTGTCTTATCTCTCAGCTCTCATCTCGGTCCAAAATGGATTTACAAGGTACCCTGTGTCATGTTTTTTATTTTTTCCAAGATTTTTTTTCCGTCTTGTTTTTTGCCGTGTCATGTTTTAAATTTTTTTCAGAGATTTTTTTTTCATCTTGTTTTTTGCCGTGGGGTACCCCTAAATATTCATAGGACTTTGAGAAGGGGGTTTGAACACATGCCGTCACTTTGTCTCATCTCTCAGCTCTCATCTCTCATCTCGGTCCAAAATGGATTCACAAGGTACCACCGTGTCATGTTTTTAATTTTTTTTGTCTTGTTTTTTGCTGTGGGGTACCCCTAAATATTCATAGGACTGTGAGGAGGAGGTTCAAACACATGCCGTCACTTTGTCTTATCTCTCAGCTCTCATCTCTCATCTCGGTCCAAAATGGATTTACAAGGTACCCCCGTGTCATATTTTTTATTTTTTCTGAGATTTTATTTCGTCCTGATTTTTGCCGTGGGGTACACCTAAATATTCATAGGACTGTGAGGAGGGGGTTTGAACACATGCCATCACTTTGTCTCAGCTCTCATCTCTCATCTCAGTCCAAAATGGATTCACATGGTACCCCGGTGTCATGTTTTTAATTTTTTTGGGAGATTTTTTTTCGTCTTGTTTTTTGCCGTGGGGTACCCCTAAATATTCATAGGACTGTGAGGAGGGGGTTTGAACACATGCCGTCACTTTGTCTGATCTCTCAGCTCTCATCTCGGTCCAAAATGGATTCACAAGGTACTCCCGTGTCATGTTTTTTATTTTTTTCTGATTTTTTTTTTCCGTCTTGTTTTTTGCCGTGGGGTACCCCTAAATATTCATAGGACTGTGAGGAGGGGGTTTGAACATATGCCGTCACTTTGTCTGATATCTCAGCTCTCATCTCTCATCTCGATCCAAAATGGATTCACAAGGTACCCCTTTGTCATGTTTTTTATTTTTTTCCAAGATTTTTTTTCCGGCTTGTTTTTTGCCGTGGGGTACCCCTAAATATTCATAGGACTGTGAGGAGGGGTTTGAACACATGCCGTCACTTTGTCTCAGCTCTCATCTCTCATCTCGGTCAAAAATGGATTTACAAGGTACCACCACGTCATGTTTTAAAAAAAAAATTGTCTTGTTTTTTGCTGTGGGGTACCCCTAAATATTCATAGGACTGTGAGTTGGAGGTTCAAACACATGCCGTCACTTTGTCTCATCTCTCATCTCGGTCCAAAATGGATTTACAAGGTACCCCGTGTAATTTTTTAAGGTTTTTTTTTAGATTTTTTTTCTGTCTTGTTTTTTGCCGTGGGGTACCCCTAAATATTCATAGGACTGTGAGGAGGGGGTTTGAACACATGCCGTCACTTTGTCTGATCTCTCAGCTCTCATCTCTCATCTCGGTCCAAAATGGATTCACAAGGTACTCCCGTGTCATGTTTTTTATTTTTTTCTGATTTTTTTTTTCCGTCTTGTTTTTTGCCGTGGGGTACCCCTAAATATTCATAGGACTGTGAGGAGGGGGTTTGAACATATTCCGTCACTTTGTCTGATCTCTCAGCTCTCATCTCTCATCTCGGTCCAAAATGGATTCACAAGGTACCCCCGTGTCATGTTTTTTATTTTTTTCTGATTTTTTTTCGTCCTGATTTTTGCCGTGGGGTACACCTAAATATTCATAGGACTGTGAGGAGGGGGTTTGAACACATGCCGTCACTTTGTCTCAGCTCTCATCTCTCATCTCGGTCAAAAATGGATTCACAAGGTACCACCACGTCATGTTTTAAAAAAAAATGTCTTGTTTTTTGCTGTGGGGTACCCCTAAATATTCATAGGACTGTGAGTTGGAGGTTCAAACACATGCCGTCACTTTGTCTTATCTCTCAGCTCTCATCTCGGTCCAAAATGGATTTACAAGGTACCCTGTGTCATGTTTTTTATTTTTTCCAAGATTTTTTTTCCGTCTTGTTTTTTGCCGTGTCATGTTTTAAATTTTTTTCAGAGATTTTTTTTTCATCTTGTTTTTTGCCGTGGGGTACCCCTAAATATTCATAGGACTTTGAGAAGGGGGTTTGAACACATGCCGTCACTTTGTCTCATCTCTCAGCTCTCATCTCTCATCTCGGTCCAAAATGGATTCACAAGGTACCACCGTGTCATGTTTTTAATTTTTTTTGTCTTGTTTTTTGCTGTGGGGTACCCCTAAATATTCATAGGACTGTGAGGAGGAGGTTCAAACACATGCCGTCACTTTGTCTTATCTCTCAGCTCTCATCTCGGTCCAAAATGGATTTACAAGGTACCCCCTTGTCATGTTTTTAAGTTTTTTCTGCGATTTTTTTTCGTCCTGATTTTTGCCGTGGGGTACACCTAAATATTCATAGTACTGTGAGGAGGGGGTTTGAACACATGCCATCACTTTGTCTCATCTCTCAGCTCTCATCTCTCATCTCGGTCCAAAATGGACTTACAAGGTACCCCCGGGGGTGTCATGTTTTTAATTTTTTCCGGAGATTTTTTTTTCGTCTTGTTTTTTGCTGTGGGGTACTCCTAAATATTCATAGGACTGTGAGGAGGGGGTTTGAACACATGCCGTCACTTTGTCTCATCTCTCAGCTCTCATCTCTCATCTCGGTCCAAAATGGATTTACAAGGTACCCCCGTGTCATGTTTTTAAGGTTTTTTTAGAGATTTTTTTTTCTGTCTTGTTTTTTGCCGTGGGGTACCCCTAAATATTCATAGGACTGTGAGGAGGGGGTTTGAACACATGCCGTCACTTTGTCTGATCTCTCAGCTCTCATCTCTCATCTCGGTCCAAAATGGATTCACAAGGTACCCCCGTTTCATGTTTTTAATTTTTTTGGAAGATTTTTTTTCCGTCTTGTTTTTTGCCGTGGGGTACCCCTAAATATTCATAGGACTGTGAGGAGGGGGTTTGAACACATGACGTCACTTTGTCTGATTTCTCAGCTCTCATCTCTCATCTCGGTCCAAAATGGATTCACAAGGTACCCCCGTGTCATGTTTTTAATTTTTTTCCAAGATTTTTTTCCACCTTGTTTTTTGCCGTGGGGTACCCCTAAATATTCATAGGACTGTGAGGAGGGGGTTTGAACACATGCCGTCACTTTGTCTCATCTCTCAGCTCTCATCTCTCATCTCGGTCCAAAATGGACTTACAAGGTACCCCCAGGGGTGTCATGTTTTTTATTTTTTCCGGAGATTTTTTTTTCGTCTTGTTTTTTACCGTGGGGTACACCTAAATATTCATAGGACTGTGAGGAGGGGGTTTGAACACATGCCATCACGTCTCATCTCTCAGCTCTCATCTCTCATCTCGGTCCAAAATGGACTTACAAGGTACCCCCGGGGGTGTCATGTTTTTTATTTATTTCGGCGATTTTTTTTTCGTCTTGTTTTTTGCCGTGGGGTACACCTAAATATTCATAGGACTGTGAGGAGGAGGAGGTTTGAACACATGCCATCACTTTGTCTCAGCTCTCATCTCTCATCTCGGTCCAAAATGGATTCACAAGGTACCCCAGTGTCATGTTTTACATTTTTTTTGGGAGATTTTTTTTTCGTCTTGTTTTTTGCCGTGGGGTACCCCTAAATATTCATAGGACTGTGAGGAGGGGGTTTGAACACATGCCGTCACTTTGTCTGATCTCTCAGCTCTCATCTCTCATCTCGGTCCAAAATGGATTCACAAGGTACTCCCGTGTCATGTTTTTTATTTGTTTCTGAATTTTTTTTCCCGTCTTGTTTTTTGTTGTGGGGTACCCCTAAATATTCATAGGACTGTGAGGAGGGGTTTTGAACATATGCCGTCACTTGGTCTGATCTCTCAGCTCTCATCTCTAATCTCGGTCCAAAATGGATTCACAAGGTACCCCTGTGTCATGTTTTTTTATTTTTTTCCAAGATTTTTTTTCCGTCTTGTTTTTTGCCGTGGGGTACCCCTAAATATTCATAGGACTGTGAGGAGGGGGTTTGAACACATGCCGTCACTTTGTCTCATCTGTCAGCTCTCATCTCTCATCTCGGTCAAAAATGGATTAACAAGGTACCATCGTGTCATGTTTTAAAAAAAAAATTGTCTTGTTTTTTGCTGTGGGGTACCCCTAAATATTCATAGGACTGTGAGGAGGGGGTTTGAACACATGCCGTCACTTTGTCTCATCTCTCAGCTCTCATCTCTCATCTTGGTCCAAAATGGATTCACAAGGTACCCAGGTGTCATGTTTTTTATTTTTTTCCAAGATTTTTTTTCCGTCTTGTTTTTTGCCGTGTCATGTTTTTTATTTTTTTCAGAGATTTTTTTTCGTCTTGTTTTTTGCCGTGGGGTACCCCTAAATATTCATAGGACTGTGAGGAGGGGGTTTGAACACAAGCCGTCACTTTGTCTCATCTCTCAGCTCTCATCTCTCATCTCGGTCCAAAATGGATTTACAAGGTACCCCCCGTGTCATGTTTTTTATTTTTTTCAGAGATTTTTTTTCGTCTTGTTTTTTGCCGTGGGGTACCCCTAAATATTCATAGGACTGTGAGAAGAGGGTTTGAACACATGCCGTCACTTTGTCTCATCTCTCAGCTCTCATCTCTCATCTCGGTCCAAAATGGATTCACAAGGTACCACCGTGTCATGTTTTTAATTTTTTTTGTCTTGTTTTTTGCTGTGGGGTACCCCTAAATATTCATAGGACTGTGAGGAGGAGGTTCAAACACATGCCGCCACTTTGTCTTATCTCTCAGCTCTCATCTCGGTCCAAAATGGATTTACAAGGTACCCCGTGTCATGTTTTAAATTTTTTTGGAGATTTTTTTTCCGTCTTGTTTTTTGCCGTGGGGTACCCCTAAATATTCATAGGACTGTGAGGAGAGGGTTTGAACACATGCCGTCACTTTGTCTGATCTCTCAGATCTCATCTCTCATCTCGGTCCAAAATGGATTTACAAGGTACCCCCGTCACATGTTTTTAAGGTTTTTTTAGAGATTTTTTTTCTGTCTTGTTTTTTGCCGTGGGGTACCCCTAAATATTCATAGGACTGTGAGGAGGGGGTTTGAACACATGCCGTCACTTTGTCTGATCTCTCAGCTCTCATCTCTCATCTCGGTCCAAAATGGATTCACAAGGTACCCCCGTGTCATGTTTTTAATTTTTTTCCAAGATTTTTTTCCACCTTGTTTTTTGCCGTGGGGTACCCCTAAATATTCATAGGACTGTGAGGAGGGGGTTTGAACACATGCCGTCACTTTGTCTCATCTCTCAGCTCTCATCTCTCATCTCGGTCCAAAATGGATTCACAAGGTACCACCGTGTCATGTTTTTAATTTTTTTTGTCTTTTTTTTTGCTGTGGGGTACCCCTAAATATTCATAGGACTGTGAGGAGGAGGTTCAAACACATGCCGTCACTTTGTCTTATCTCTCAGCTCTCATCTCGGTCCAAAATGGATTTACAAGGTACCCCGTGTCATGTTTTAAATTTTTTTGGAGATTTTTTTTCCGTCTTGTTTTTTGCCGTGGGGTACCCCTAAATATTCATAGGACTGTGAGGAGAGGGTTTGAACACATGCCGTCACTTTGTCTGATCTCGCTCTCATCTCTCATCTCGGTCCAAAATGGATTTACAAGGTACCCCCGTCACATGTTTTTAAGGTTTTTTTAGAGATTTTTTTTCTGTCTTGTTTTTTGCCGTGGGGTACCCCTAAATATTCATAGGACTGTGAGGAGGGGGTTTGAACACATGCCGTCACTTTGTCTGATCTCTCAGCTCTCATCTCTCATCTCGGTCCAAAATGGATTCACAAGGTACCCCCGTGTCATGTTTTTAATTTTTTTGGAAGATTTTTTTTCCGTCTTGTTTTTTGTCGTGGGGTATCCCTAAATATTCATAGGACTGTGAGGAGGGGGTTTGAACACATGACGTCACTTTGTCTGATTTCTCAGCTCTCATCTCTCATCTCGGTCCAAAATGGATTCACAAGGTACCCCCGTGTCATGTTTTTAATTTTTTTCCAAGATTTTTTTCCACCTTGTTTTTTGCCGTGGGGTACCCCTAAATATTCATAGGACTGTGAGGAGGGGGTTTGAACACATGCCGTCACTTTGTCTCATCTCTCAGCTCTCATCTCTCATCTCGGTCCAAAATGGACTTACAAGGTACCCCCAGGGGTGTCATGTTTTTTATTTTTTCCGGAGATTTTTTTTTCGTCTTGTTTTTTACCGTGGGGTACACCTAAATATTCATAGGACTGTGAGGAGGGGGTTTGAACACATGCCATCACGTTGTCTCATCTCTCAGCTCTCATCTCTCATCTCGGTCCAAAATGGACTTACAAGGTACCCCCGGGGGTGTCATGTTTTTTATTTATTTCAGAGATTTTTTTTTCGTCTTGTTTTTTGCCGTGGGGTACACCTAAATATTCATAGGACTGTGAGGAGGAGGTTTGAACACATGCCATCACTTTGTCTCAGCTCTCATCTCTCATCTCGGTCCAAAATGGATTCACAAGGTACCCCAGTGTCATGTTTTAAATTTTTTTGGGAGATTTTTTTTCCGTCTTGTTTTTTGCCGTGGGGTACCCCTAAATATTCATAGGACTGTGAGGAGGGGGTTTGAACACATGCCGTCACTTTGTCTGATCTCTCAGCTCTCATCTCTCATCTCGGTCCAAAATGGATTCACAAGGTACTCCCGTGTCATGTTTTTTATTTTTTTCTGAATTTTTTTCCCGTCTTGTTTTTTGTTGTGGGGTACCCCTAAATATTCATAGGACTGTGAGGAGGGGTTTTGAACATATGCCGTCACTTGGTCTGATCTCTCAGCTCTCATCTCTAATCTCGGTCCAAAATGGATTCACAAGGTACCCCTGTGTCATGTTTTTTATTTTTTTCCAAGATTTTTTTTCCGTCTTGTTTTTTGCCGTGGGGTACCCCTAAATATTCATAGGACTGTGAGAAGGGGGTTTGAACACATGCCGTCACTTTGTCTCATCTCTCAGCTCTCATCTCTCATCTCAGTCCAAAATGGATTCACAAGGTACCACCGTGTCATGTTTTTAATTTTTTTTGTCTTGTTTTTTGCTGTGGGGTACCCCTAAATATTCATAGGACTGTGAGGAGGAGGTTCAAACACATGCCGTCACTTTGTCTTATCTCTCAGCTCTCATCTCGGTCCAAAATGGATTTACAAGGTACCCCGTGTCATGTTTTAAATTTTTTTGGAGATTTTTTTTCCGTCTTGTTTTTTGCCGTGGGGTACCCCTAAATATTCATAGGACTGTGAGGAGAGGGTTTGAACACATGCCGTCACTTTGTCTGATCTCTCAGCTCTCATCTCTCATCTCGGTCCAAAATGGATTTACAAGGTACCCCCGTCACATGTTTTTAAGGTTTTTTTAGAGATTTTTTTTCTGTCTTGTTTTTTGCCGTGGGGTATCCCTAAATATTCATAGGACTGTGAGGAGGGGGTTTGAACACATGACGTCACTTTGTCTGATTTCTCAGCTCTCATCTCTCATCTCGGTCCAAAATGGATTCACAAGGTACCCCCGTGTCATGTTTTTAATTTTTTTCCAAGATTTTTTTCCACCTTGTTTTTTGCCGTGGGGTACCCCTAAATATTCATAGGACTGTGAGAAGGGGGTTTGAACACATGCCGTCACTTTGTCTCATCTCTCAGCTCTCATCTCTCATCTCGGTCCAAAATGGATTTACAAGGTACCCCCGGGGGTGTCATGTTTTTAATTTTTTTCTGAGATTTTTTTTCGTCCTGATTTTTGCCGTGGGGTACACCTAAATATTAATAGGACTGTGAGGAGGGGGTTTGAACACATGCCATCACTTTGTCTCATCTCTCAGCTCTCATCTCTCATCTCGGTCCAAAATGGACTTACAAGGTACCCCCGGGGGTGTCATGTTTTTTATTTTTTTCGTCGATTTTTTTTTCGTCAGTTTTTTTGCCGTGGGGTACCCCTAAATATTCATAGGACTGTGAGGATGGGGTTTGAACACATGCCGTCACTTTGTCTCATCTCTCAGCTCTCATCTCTCATCTCGGTCCAAAATGGATTCACAAGGTACCCCCGTGTCATGTTTTTAATTTTTTGGGAGATTTTTTTTCATCTTGTTTTTTGCCGTGGGTTACCCCTAAATATTCATAGGATTGTGATTAGGGGGTTTGAACACATGCCGTCACTTTGTCTGATCTCTCAGCTCTCATCTCTCATCTCGGTCCAAAATGGATTTACAAGGTACCCCCGTGTCATATTTTTTATTTTTTCTGAGATTTTATTTCGTCCTGATTTTTGCCGTGGGGTACACCTAAATATTCATAGGACTGTGAGGAGGGGGTTTGAACACATGCCATCACTTTGTCTCATCTCTCAGCTCTCATCTCTCATCTCGGTCCAAAATGGACTTACAAGGTACCCCCGGGGGTGTCATGTTTTTTATTTATTTCGGAGATTTTTTTTTTCGTCTTGTTTTTTGCCGTGGGGTACACCTAAATATTCATAGGACTGTGAGGAGGAGGTTTGAACACATGCCATCACTTTGTCTCAGCTCTCATCTCTCATCTCAGTCCAAAATGGATTCACATGGTACCCCCGTGTCATGTTTTGAATTTTTTTGGGAGATTTTTTTTCGTCTTGTTTTTTGCCGTGGGGTACCCCTAAATATTCATAGGACTGTGAGGAGGGGGTTTGAACACATGCCGTCACTTTGTCTGATCTCTCAGCTCTCATCTCGGTCCAAAATGGATTCACAAGGTACTCCCGTGTCATGTTTTTTATTTTTTTCTGATTTTTTTTTCCGTCTTGTTTTTTGCCGTGGGGTACCCCTAAATATTCATAGGACTGTGAGGAGGGGGTTTGAACACATGCCGTCACTTTGTCTGATCTCTCAGCTCTCATCTCTCATCTCGGTCCAAAATGGATTCACAAGGTACTCCTGTGTCATGTTTTTTATTTTTTTCTGATTTTTTTTTCCGTCTTGTTTTTTGCCGTGGGGTACCCCTAAATATTCATAGGACTGTGAGGAGGGGGTTTGAACATATGCCGTCACTTTGTCTGATATCTCAGCTCTCATCTCTCATCTCGGTCCAAAATGGATTCACAAGGTACCCCTTTGTCATGTTTTTTATTTTTTTCCAAGATTTTTTTTCCGGCTTGTTTTTTGCCGTGGGGTACCCCTAAATATTCATAGGACTGTGAAGAGGGGTTTGAACACATGCCGTCACTTTGTCTCAGCTCTCATCTCTCATCTCGGTCAAAAATGAATTTACAAGGTACCACCACGTCATGTTTTAAAAAAAATTGTCTTGTTTTTTGCTGTGGGGTACCCCTAAATATTCATAGGACTTTGAGTTAGAGGTTCAAACACATGCCGTCACTTTGTCTCATCTCTCAGCTCTCATCTCTCATCTCGGTCCAAAATGGATTTACAAGGTACCCCGTGTAATTTTTTAAGGTTTTTTTTGAGATTTTTTTTCTGTCTTGTTTTTTGCCGTGGGGTACCCCTAAATATTCATAGGACTGTGAGGAGGGGGTTTGAACACATGCCGTCACTTTGTCTGATCTCTCAGCTCTCATCTCTCATCTCGGTCCAAAATGGATTCACAAGGTACCCCCGTGTCATGTTTTTAATTTTTTTGGAAGATTTTTTTTTCCGTCTTGTTTTTTGCCGTGGGGTACCCCTAAATATTCATAGGACTGTGAGGAGGGGGTTTGAACACATGCCGTCACTTTGTCTGATTTCTCAGCTCTCATCTCTCATCTCAGTCCAAAATGGATTCACAAGGTACCCCCGTGTCATGTTTTTTATTTTTTTCCAATATTTTTTTTCCATCTTGTTTTTTGCCGTGGGGTACCCCTAAATATTTATAGGACTGTGAGGAGGGGGTTTGAACACATGCCGTCACTTTGTCTCATCTCTCAGCTCTCATCTCTCATCTCGGTCCAAAATGGATTTACAAGGTACCCCCGTGTCATGTTTTTTATTTTTTTCAGAGATTTTTTTTTCGTCTTGTTTTTTGCCGTGGGGTACCCCTAAATATTCATAGGACTGTGAGAAGGGGGTTTGAACACATGCCATCACTTTGTCTCATCTCTCAGCTCTCATCTCTCATCTCGGTCCAAAATGGATTTACAAGGTACCACCGTGTCATGTTTTAAAAAAAAATTTGTCTTGTTTTTTGCTGTGGGGTACCCCTAAATATTCATAGGACTGTGAGGAGGGGGGTTGAACACATGCCATCACTTTGTTTCATCTCTCAGCTCTCATCTCTCATCTCGGTCCAAAATGGACTTACAAGGTACCCCCGGGGGTGTCATGTTTTTTTTATTTCGGAGATTTTTGTTTCGTCTTGTTTGTTGCCGTGGGGTACACCTAAATATTCATAGGACTGTGAGGAGGGGGTTTGAACACATGCCGTCACTTTGTCTCATCTCTCAGCTCTCATCTCTCATCTCGGTCCAAAATGGATTCACAAGGTACCCCCGTGTCATGTTTTTAATTTTTTTGGGAGATTTGTTTTCCGTCTTGTTTTTTGTCGTGGGGCACCCCTAAATATTCATAGGACTGTGAGGAGGGGGTTTGAACACATGCCGTCACTTTGTCTGATCTCTCAGCTCTCATCTCTCATCTCGGTCCAAAATGGATTCACAAGGTACCCCCGTGTCATGTTTTTAATTTTTTTGGGAGATTTGTTATCCGTCTTGTTTTTTGCCGTGGGGCACCCCTAAATATTCATAGGACTATGAGGAGGGGGTTTGAACACATGCCGTCACTTTGTCTCATCTCTCAGCTCTCATCTCTCATCTCGGTCCAAAATGGATTCACAAGGTACTCCCGTGTCATGTTTTTTATTTTTTTCTGATTTTTTTTCCGTCTTGTTTTTTGCCGTGGGGTACCCCTAAATATTCATAGGACTGTGAGGAGGGGGTTTGAACATATGCCGTCACTTTGTCTGATCTCTCAGCTCTCATCTCTCATCTCGGTCCAAAATGAATTCACAAGGTACCCCTGTGTCATGTTTTTTATTTTTTTCCAAGATTTTTTTTCCGTCTTGTTTTTTGCCGTGGGGTACCCCTAAATATTCATAGGACTGTGAGGAGGGGGTTTGAACACATGCTGTCACTTTGTCTTATCTCTCAGCTCTCATCTCTCATCTCGGTCCAAAATGGATTTACAAGGTACCCCCATGTCATGTTTTTTATTTTTTTCAGAGATTTTTTTTTCGTCTTGTTTTTTGCCGTGGGGTACCCCTAAATATTCATAGGACTGTGAGAAGGGGGTTTGAACACATGCCGTCACTTTGTCTAATCTCTCAGCTCTCATCTCTCATCTCGGTCCAAAATGGATTCACAATGTACCACCGTGTCATGTTTTAATTTTTTTTTGTCTTGTTTTTTGCTGTAGGGTACCCCTAAATAATCATAGGACTGTGAGGAGGAGGTTCTAACACATGCCGTCACTTTGTCTTATCTCTCAGCTCTCATCTCTCATCTCGGTCCAAAATGGATTTACAAGGTATCCCCTTGTCATGTTTTTTATTTTTTTCAGAGATTTTTTTTTCGTCCTGATTTTTGCCGTGGGGTACACCTAAATATTCATAGGACTGTGAGGAGGGGGTTTGAACACATGCCGTCACTTTGTCTCATCTCTCAGCTCTCATCTCTTATCTCGGTCCAAAATGGATTTACAAGGTACCCCCGTGTCATGTTTTTTATTTTTTTCAGAGATTTTTTTTGTCCTGACTTTTGCCGTGGGGTACACCTAAATATTAATAGGACTGTGAGGAGGGGGTTTAATCACATGCCGTCACTTTGTCTCATCTCTCAGCTCTAATCTCTAATCTCGGTCCAAAATGGACTTACAAGGTACCCCCGGGGTTGTCATGTTTTTTATTTTTTTCGGAGATTTTTTTTCGTCTTGTTTTTTGCCGTGGGGTACCCCTAAATATTCATAGGACTGTGAGGAGGGGGTTCAAACACATGCCGTCACTTTGTCTCATCTCTCAGCTATCATCTCTCATCTCGCTCGAAAATGGATTTACAAGGTACCCTCATGTCATGTTTTTTATTTTTTTCTGAGATTTTTTTTCTGACTTGATTTTTGCCGTGGGGTACCCCTAAATATTCATAGGACTGTGAGGAGGGGGTTTGAACATATGCCATCACTTTGTCTGATCTCTCAGCTCTCATCTCTCATCTCGGTCCAAAATGGATTCACAAGGTACCCCTGTGTCATGTTTTTTATTTTTTTCCAAGATTTTTTTTCCGTCTTGTTTTTTGCCGTGGGGTACCCCTAAATATTCATAGGACTGTGAGGAAGGGGTTTGAACACATGCCGTCACTTTGTCTCATCTCTCAGCTCTCATCTCTCATCTCGGTCAAAAATGGATTTACAAGGTACCCCCGTGTCATGTTTTTTATTTTTTTCAGAGTTTTTTTTTCATCTTGTTTTTTGCCTTGGGGTACCCCTAAATATTCATAGGACTGTGAGAAGGGGGTTTGAACACATGCCGTCACTTTTTCTCATCTCTCAGCTCTCATCTCTCATCTCAGTCCAAAATGGATTCACAAGGTACCCCCGTGTCATGTTTTTAATTTTTTCGGAAGATTTTTTTTCCCGTCTTGTTTTTTGCCGTGGGGTACCCCTAAATATTCATAGGACTGTGAGGAGGGGGTTTGAACACATGCCGTCACTTTGTCTCATCTCTCAGCTCTCATCTCTCATCTCGGTCCAAAATGGATTTACAAGGTACCCCCGTGTCATGTTTTTTATTTTTTTCAGAGATTTTTTTTTCGTCTTGTTTTTTGCCGTGGGGTACCCCTAAATATTCATAGGACTGTTAGAAGGGGGTTTGAACACATGCCATCACTTTGTCTCATCTCTCAGCTCTCATCTCTCATCTCGGTCCAAAATGGATTTACAAGGTACCACCGTGTCATGTTTTAAAATTTTTTTTGTCTTGTTTTTTGCTGTGGGGTACCCCTAAATATTCATAGGACTGTGAGGAAGGGGGTTGAACACATGCCATCACTTTGTTTCATCTCTCAGCTCTCATCTCTTATCTCGGTCCAAAATGGACTTACAAGGTACCCCCGGGGGTGTCATGTTTTTTTTATTTCGGAGATTTTTGTTTCGTCTTGTTTGTTGCCGTGGGGTACACCTAAATATTCATAGGACTGTGAGGAGGGGGTTTGAACACATGCCGTCACTTTGTCTCATCTCTCAGCTCTCATCTCTCATCTCGGTCCAAAATGGATTCACAAGGTACCCCCGTGTCATGTTTTTAATTTTTTTGGGAGATTTGTTTTCCGTCTTGTTTTTTGTCGTGGGGCACCCCTAAATATTCATAGGACTGTGAGGAGGGGGTTTGAACACATGCCGTCACTTTGTCTGATCTCTCAGCTCTCATCTCTCATCTCGGTCCAAAATGGATTCACAAGGTACCCCCGTGTCATGTTTTTAATTTTTTTGGGAGATTTGTTATCTGTTTTTTTTTTTGCCGTGGGGCACCCCTAAATATTCATAGGACTATGAGGAGGGGGTTTGAACACATGCCATCACTTTGTCTCATCTCTCAGCTCTCATCTCTCATCTCGGTCCAAAATGGATTCACAAGGTACTCCCGTGTCATGTTTTTTATTTTTTTCTAATTTTTTTTTCCGTCTTGTTTTTTGCCGTGGGGTACCCCTAAATATTCATAGGACTGTGAGGAGGGGGTTTGAACATATGCCGTCACTTTGTCTGATCTCTCAGCTCTCATCTCTCATCTCGGTCCAAAATGAATTCACAAGGTACCCCCGTGTCATGTTTTTTATTTTTTTCCAAGATTTTTTTTCCGTCTTGTTTTTTGCCGTGGGGTACCCCTAAATATTCATAGGACTGTGAGGAGGGGGTTTGAACACATGCTGTCACTTTGTCTTATCTCTCAGCTCTCATCTCTCATCTCGGTCCAAAATGGATTTACAAGGTACCCCCATGTCATGTTTTTTATTTTTTTCAGAGATTTTTTTTTCGTCTTGTTTTTTGCCGTGGGGTACCCCTAAATATTCATAGGACTGTGAGAAGGGGGTTTGAACACATGCCGTCACTTTGTCTAATCTCTCAGCTCTCATCTCTCATCTCGGTCCAAAATGGATTCACAATGTACCACCGTGTCATGTTTTAATTTTTTTTGTCTTGTTTTTTGCTGTAGGGTACCCCTAAATAATCATAGGACTGTGAGGAGGAGGTTCTAACACATGCCGTCACTTTGTCTTATCTCTCAGCTCTCATCTCTCATCTCGGTCCAAAATGGATTTACAAGGTACCCCCTTGTCATGTTTTTTTTTTTTTTTCAGAGATTTTTTTTTCGTCCTGATTTTTGCCGTGGGGTACACCTAAATATTCATAGGACTGTGAGGAGGGGGTTTGAACACATGCCGTCACTTTGTCTCATCTCTCAGCTCTCATCTCTTATCTCGGTCCAAAATGGATTTACAAGGTACCCCCGTGTCATGTTTTTTATTTTTTTCAGAGATTTTTTTTGTCCTGACTTTTGCCGTGGGGTACACCTAAATATTAATAGGACTGTGAGGAGGGGGTTTAATCACATGCCGTCACTTTGTCTCATCTCTCATCTCTAATCTCTAATCTCGGTCCAAAATGGACTTACAAGGTACCCCCGGGGTTGTCATGTTTTTTATTTTTTTCGGAGATTTTTTTTCGTCTTGTTTTTTGCCGTGGGGTACCCCTAAATATTCATAGGACTGTGAGGAGGGGGTTCAAACACATGCCGTCACTTTGTCTCATCTCTCAGCTATCATCTCTCATCTCGTTCGAAAATGGATTTACAAGGTACCCTCATGTCATGTTTTTTATTTTTTTCTGAGATTTTTTTTCTGTCTTGTTTTTTGCCGTGGGGTACCCCTAAATATTCATAGGACTGTGAGGAGGGGGTTTGAACATATGCCATCACTTTGTCTGATCTCTCAGCTCTCATCTCTCATCTCGGTCCAAAATGGATTCACAAGGTACCCCTGTGTCATGTTTTTTATTTTTTTCCAAGATTTTTTTTCCGTCTTTTTTTTTGCCGTGGGGTACCCCTAAATATTCATAGGACTGTGAGGAAGGGGTTTGAACACATGCCGTCACTTTGTCTCATCTCTCAGCTCTCATCTCTCATCTCGGTCAAAAATGGATTTACAAGGTACCCCCGTGTCATGTTTTTAATTTTTTTCAGAGTTTTTTTTTCATCTTGTTTTTTGCCTTGGGGTACCCCTAAATATTCATAGGACTGTGAGAAGGGGGTTTGAACACATGCCGTCACTTTTTCTCATCTCTCAGCTCTCATCTCTCATCTCGGTCCAAAATGGATTCACAAGGTACCCCCGTGTCATGTTTTTAATTTTTTTGGGAGATTTGTTTTCCGTCCTGTTTTTTGCCGTGGGGCACCCCTAAATATTCATAGGACTGTGAGGAGGGGGTTTGAACACATGCCGTCACTTTGTCTGATCTCTCAGCTCTCATCTCTCATCTCGGTCCAAAATGGATTCACAAGGTACCCCCGTGTCATGTTTTTAATTTTTTGGGGAGATTTGTTATCCGTCTTGTTTTTTGCCGTGGGGCACCCCTAAATATTCATAGGACTATGAGGAGGGGGTTTGAACACATGCCGTCACTTTGTCTCATCTCTCAGCTCTCATCTCTCATCTCGGTCCAAAATGGATTCACAAGGTACTCCCGTGTCATGTTTTTTATTTTTTCTGATTTTTTTTCCGTCTTGTTTTTTGCCGTGGGGGACCCCTAAATATTCATAGGACTGTGAGGAGGGGGTTTGAACATATGCCGTCACTTTGTCTGATCTCTCAGCTCTCATCTCTCATCTCGGTCCAAAATGAATTCACAAGGTACCCCTGTGTCATGTTTTTTATTTTTTTCCAAGATTTTTTTTCCGTCTTGTTTTTTGCCGTGGGGTACCCCTAAATATTCATAGGACTGTGAGGAGGGGGTTTGAACACATGCTGTCACTTTGTTTTATCTCTCAGCTCTCATCTCTCATCTCGGTCCAAAATGGATTTACAAGGTACCCCCATGTCATGTTTTTTATTTTTTTCAGAGATTTTTTTTTCGTCTTGTATTTTGCCGTGGGGTACCCCTAAATATTCACAGGACTGTGAGAAGGGGGTTTGAACACATGCCGTCACTTTGTCTAATCTCTCAGCTCTCATCTCTCATCTCGGTCCAAAATGGATTCACAATGTACCACCGTGTCATGTTTTAATTTTTTTTTTGTCTTGTTTTTTGCTGTAGGGTACCCCTAAATAATCATAGGACTGTGAGGAGGAGGTTCAAACACATGCCGTCACTTTGTCTTATCTCTCAGCTCTCATCTCTCATCTCGGTCCAAAATGGATTTACAAGGTACCCCCTTGTCATGTTTTTTATTTTTTTCAGAGATTTTTTTTTCGTCCTGATTTTTGCCGTGGGGTACACCTAAATATTCATAGGACTGTGAGGAGGGGGTTTGAACACATGCCGTCACTTTGTCTCATCTCTCAGCTCTCATCTCTCATCTCGGTCCAAAATGGATTTACAAGGTACCCCCGTGTCATGTTTTTTATTTTTTTCAGAGATTTTTTTTGTCCTGACTTTTGCCGTGGGGTACACCTAAATATTAATAGGACTGTGAGGAGGGGGTTTAATCACATGCCGTCACTTTGTCTCATCTCTCAGCTCTAATCTCTAATCTCGGTCCAAAATGGACTTACAAGGTACCCCCGGGGTTGTCATGTTTTTTATTTTTTTCGGAGATTTTTTTTCGTCTTGTTTTTTGCCGTGGGGTACTACTAAATATTCATAGGACTGTGAGGAGGGGGTTCAAACACATGCCGTCACTTTGTCTCATCTCTCAGCTATCATCTCTCATCTCGTTCGAAAATGGATTTACAAGGTACCCTCATGTCATGTTTTTTATTTTTTTCTGAGATTTTTTTTTCTGTCTTGTTTTTTGCCGTGGGGTACCCCTAAATATTCATAGGACTGTGAGGAGGGGGTTTGAACATATGCCATCACTTTGTCTGATCTCTCAGCTCTCATCTCTCATCTCGGTCCAAAATGGATTCACAAGGTACTCCCGTGTCATGTTTTTTATTTTTTTCCAAGATTTTTTTTCCGTCTTGTTTTTTGCCGTGGGGTACCCCTAAATATTCTTAGGACTGTGAGGAAGGGGTTTGAACACATGCCGTCACTTTGTCTCATCTCTCAGCTCTCATCTCTCATCCCGGTCAAAAATGGATTTACAAGGTACCCCCGTGTCATGTTTTTTATTTTTTTCAGAGTTTTTTTTTTTCATCTTGTTTTTTGCCTTGGGGTACCCCTAAATATTCATAGGACTGTGAGAAGGGGGTTTGAACACATGCCGTCACTTTGTCTCATCTCTCAGCTCTCATCTCTCATCTCGGTCCAAAATGGACTTACAAGGTACCCCCGGGGGTGTCATGTTTTTTATTTTTTCCGGAGATTTTTTTTCCGTCTTGTTTTTTGCTGTGGGGTACCCCTAAATATTCATAGGACTGTGAGGAGGGGGTTTGAACACATGCCGTCACTTTGTCTCATCTCTCAGCTCTCATCTCTCATCTCGGTCCAAAATGGATTTACAAGGTACCCCCGTGTCATGTTTTTAAGGTTTTTTTTTTTAGATTTTTTTTCCGTCTTGTTTTTTGCCGCGGGGTACCCCTAAATATTCATAGGACTGTGAGGAGGGGGTTTGAACACATGCCGTCACTTTGTCTGATCTCTCAGCTCTCATCTCTCATCTCGGTCCAAAATGGATTCACAAGGTACCCCCGTGTCATGTTTTTAATTTTTTTGGAAGATTTTTTTTCCGTCTTGTTTTTTGCCGTGGGGTACCCCTAAATATTCATAGGACTGTGAGGAGGGGGTTTGAACACATGCTGTCACTTTGTCTGATCTCTCAGCTCTCATCTCTCATCTCGGTCCAAAATGGATTCACAAGGTACTCCCGTCACATGTTTTTTTTTTTTCTGTTTTTTTTTCCGTCTTGTTTTTTGCTGTGGGGTACCCCTAAATATTCATAGGACTGTGAGGAGGGGGTTTGAACATATGCCGTCACTTTGTCTGATCTCTCAGCTCTCATCCCTCATCTCGGTCCAAAATGGATTCACAAGGTACCCCCGTGTCATGTTTTTTATTTTTTTCCAAGATTTTTATTCTGTCTTGTTTTTTGCCGTGGGGTACCCCTAAATATTCATAGGACTGTGAGGAGGGGGTTTGAACACATGCCATCACTTTGTCTCATCTCTCAGCTCTCATCTCTCATCTCGGTCCAAAATGGATTTACAAGGTACCCCCGTGTCATGTTTTTTATTTTTTTCAGAGATTTTTTTTTGTCCTGACTTTTGCCGTGGGGTACACCTAAATATTAATAGGACTGTGAGGAGGGGGTTTAATCACATGCCGTCACTTTGTCTCATCTCTCAGCTCTAATCTCTAATCTCGGTCCAAAATGGACTTACAAGGTATCCCCGGGGTTGTCATGTTTTTTATTTTTTTCGGAGATTTTTTTTCGTCATGTTTTTTGCCATGGGGTACCCCTAAATATTCATAGGACTGTGAGGAGGGGGTTCAAACACATGCCGTCACTTTGTCTCATCTCTCAGCTATCATCTCTCATCTCGTTCGAAAATGGATTTACAAGGTACCCTCATGTCATGTTTTTTATTTTTTTCTGAGATTTTTTTTTTCTGTCTTGTTTTTTGCCGTGGGGTACCTCTAAATATTCATAGGACTGTGAGGAGGGGGTTTGAACATATGCCATCACTTTGTCTGATCTCTCAGCTCTCATCTCTCATCTCGGTCCAAAATGGATTCACAAGGTACCCCCGTGTCATGTTTTTAAGGTTTTTTTTTAGATTTTTTTTCCGTCTTGTTTTTTGCCGCGGGGTACCCCTAAATATTCATAGAACTGTGAGGAAGGGGTTTGAACACATGTCGTCACTTTGTCTCATCTCTCAGCTCTCATCTCTCATCTCGGTCAAAAATGGATTTACAAGGTACCCCCGTGTCATGTTTTTTATTTTTTTCAGAGTTTTTTTTTCATCTTGTTTTTTGCCTTGGGGTACCCCTAAATATTCATAGGACTGTGAGAAGGGGGTTTGAACACATGCCGTCACTTTGTCTCATCTCTCATCTCTCATCTCGGTCCAAAATGGATTCACAAGGTACCCCCGTGTCATGTTTTTAAGGTTTTTTTTTTAGATTTTTTTTCCGTCTTGTTTTTTGCCGCGGGGTACCCCTAAATATTCATAGGACTGTGAGGAGGGGGTTTGAACACATGCCGTCACTTTGTCTCATCTCTCAGCTCTCATCTCTCATCTCGGTCCAAAATGGATTCACAAGGTACCCCCGTGTCATGTTTTTTAATTTTTTTGGAAGATTTTTTTTCCGTCTTGTTTTTTGCCGTGGGGTACCCCTAAATATTCATAGGACTGTGAGGAGGGGGTTTGAACACATGCCGTCACTTTGTCTGATCTCTCAGCTCTCATCTCTCATCTCGGTCCAAAATGGATTCACAAGGTACTCCCGTCACATGTTTTTTTTTTTTTTCTGTTTTTTTCCGTCTTGTTTTTTGCCGTGGGGTACCCCTAAATATTCATAGGACTGTGAGGAGGGGGTTTGAACATATGCCGTCACTTTGTCTGATCTCTCAGCTCTCATCTCTCATCTCGGTCCAAAATGGATTCACAAGGTACCCCCGTGTCATGTTTTTTATTTTTTTCCAAGATTTTTTTTCTGTCTTGTTTTTTGCCGTGGGGTACCCCTAAATATTTATAGGACTGTGAGGAGGGGGTTTGAACACATGCCGTCACTTTGTCTCATCTCTCAGCTCTCATCTCTCATCTCGGTCCAAAATGGATTTACAAGGTACCCCCGTGTCATGTTTTTTATTTTTTTCAGAGATTTTTTTTTGTCCTGACTTTTGCCGTGGGGCACACCTAAATATTAATAGGACTGTGAGGAGGGGGTTTAATCACATGCCGTCACTTTGTCTCATTTCTCAGCTCTAATCTCTAATCTCGGTCCAAAATGGACTTACAAGGTACCCCCGGGGTTGTCATGTTTTTTATTTTTTTCGGAGATTTTTTTTCGTCATGTTTTTTGCCATGGGGTACCCCTAAATATTCATAGGACTGTGAGGAGGGGGTTCAAACACATGCCGTCACTTTGTCTCATCTCTCAGCTATCATCTCTCATCTCGTTCGAAAATGGATTTACAAGGTACCCTCATGTCATGTTTTTTATTTTTTTCTGAGATTTTTTTTTCTGTCTTGTTTTTTGCCGTGGGGTACCCCTAAATATTCATAGGACTGTGAGGAGGGGGTTTGAACATATGCCATCACTTTGTCTGATCTCTCAGCTCTCATCTCTCATCTCGGTCCAAAATGGATTCACAAGGTACCCCTGTGTCATGTTTTTTATTTTTTTCCAAGATTTTTTTTCCGTCTTGTTTTTTGCCGTGGGGTACCCCTAAATATTCATAGGACTGTGAGGAAGGGGTTTGAACACATGCCGTCACTTTGTCTCATCTCTCAGCTCTCATCTCTCATCTCGGTCAAAAATTGATTTACAAGGTACCCCCATGTCATGTTTTTTATTTTTTTCAGAGTTTTTTTTTCATCTTGTTTTTTGCCTTGGGGTACCCCTAAATATTCATAGGACTGTGAGAAGGGGGTTTGAACACATGCCGTCACTTTGTCTCATCTCTCAGCTCTCATCTCTCATCTCGGTCCAAAATGGATTCACAAGGTACCCCCGTGTAATGTTTTTAATTTTTTTGGGAGATTTGTTTTCCGTCTTGTTTTTTGCCATGGGGCACCCCTAAATATTCATAGGACTGTGAGGAGGGGGTTTGAACACATGCCATCACTTTGTCTGATCTCTCAGCTCTCATCTCTCATCTCGGTCCAAAATGGATTCACAAGGTACCCCCGTGTCATGTTTTTAATTTTTTTGGGAGATTTGTTATCCATCTTGTTTTTTGCCGTGGGGCACCTCTAAATATTCATAGGACTATGAGGAGGGGGTTTGAACACATGCCGTCACTTTGTCTCATCTCTCAGCTCTCATCTCTCATCTCGGTCCAAAATGGATTCACAAGGTACTCCCGTGTCATGTTTTTTATTTTTTTCTGATTTTTTTTTCCGTCTTGTTTTTTGCCGTGGGGTACCCCTAAATATTCATAGGACTGTGAGGAGGGGGTTTGAACATATGCCGTCACTTTGTCTGATCTCTCAGCTCTCATCTCTCATCTCGGTCCAAAATGAATTCACAAGGTACCCCTGTGTCATGTTTTTTATTTTTTTCCAAGATTTTTTTTCCGTCTTGTTTTTTGCCGTGGGGTACCCCTAAATATTCATAGGACTGTGAGGAAGGGGTTTGAACACATGTCGTCACTTTGTCTCATCTCTCAGCTCTCATCTCTCATCTCGGTCAAAAATGGATTTACAAGGTACCCCCGTGTCATGTTTTTTATTTTTTTCAGAGTTTTTTTTTCATCTTGTTTTTTGCCTTGGGGTACCCCTAAATATTCATAGGACTGTGAGAAGGGGGTTTGAACACATGCCGTCACTTTGTCTCATCTCTCAGCTCTCATCTCTCATCTCGGTCCAAAATGGATTCACAAGGTACCCCCGTGTCATGTTTTTAAGGTTTTTTTTTAGATTTTTTTTCCGTCTTGTTTTTTGCCGCGGGGTACCCCTAAATATTCATAGGACTGTGAGGAGGGGGTTTGAACACATGCCGTCACTTTGATCTCTCAGCTCTCATCTCTCATCTCGGTCCAAAATGGATTCACAAGGTACCCCCGTGTCATGTTTTTTAATTTTTTTGGAAGATTTTTTTTCCGTCTTGTTTTTTGCCGTGGGGTACCCCTAAATATTCATAGGACTGTGAGGAGGGGGTTTGAACACATGCCGTCACTTTGTCTGATCTCTCAGCTCTCATCTCTCATCTCGGTCCAAAATGGATTCACAAGGTACTCCCGTCACATTTTTTTTTTTTTCTGTTTTTTTTCCGTCTTGTTTTTTGCCGTGGGGTACCCCTAAATATTCATAGGACTGTGAGGAGGGGGTTTGAACACATGCCGTCACTTTGTCTGATCTCTCAGCTCTCATCTCTCATCTCGGTCCAAAATGGATTCACAAGGTACCCCCGTGTCATGTTTTTAAGGTTTTTTTTTTGATTTTTTTTCCGTCTTGTTTTTTGCCGCGGGGTACCCCTAAATATTCATAGGACTGTGAGGAGGGGGTTTGAACACATGCCGTCACTTTGTCTGATCTCTCAGCTCTCATCTCTCATCTCGGTCCAAAATGGATTCACAAGGTACCCCCAGGGGTGTCATGTTTTTTATTTTTTCCGGAGATTTTTTTTTCGTCTTGTTTTTTACCGTGGGGCACCTCTAAATATTCATAGGACTATGAGGAGGGGGTTTGAACACATGCCGTCACTTTGTCTCATCTCTCAGCTCTCATCTCTCATCTCGGTCCAAAATGGATTCACAAGGTACTCCCGTGTCATGTTTTTTATTTTTTTCTGATTTTTTTTCCGTCTTGTTTTTTGCCGTGGGGTACCCCTAAATATTCATAGGACTGTGAGGAGGGGGTTTGAACATATGCCGTCACTTTGTCTGATCTCTCAGCTCTCATCTCTCATCTCGGTCCAAAATGAATTCACAAGGTACCCCTGTGTCATGTTTTTTATTTTTTTCCAAGATTTTTTTTCCGTCTTGTTTTTTGCCGTGGGGTACCCCTAAATATTCATAGGACTGTGAGGAAGGGGTTTGAACACATGTCGTCACTTTGTCTCATCTCTCAGCTCTCATCTCTCATCTCGGTCAAAAATGGATTTACAAGGTACCCCCGTGTCATGTTTTTTATTTTTTTCAGAGTTTTTTTTTCATCTTGTTTTTTGCCTTGGGGTACCCCTAAATATTCATAGGACTGTGAGAAGGGGGTTTGAACACATGCCGTCACTTTGTCTCATCTCTCAGCTCTCATCTCTCATCTCGGTCCAAAATGGATTCACAAGGTACCCCCGTGTCATGTTTTTAAGGTTTTTTTTTTAGATTTTTTTTCCGTCTTGTTTTTTGCCGCGGGGTACCCCTAAATATTCATAGGACTGTGAGGAGGGGGTTTGAACACATGCCGTCACTTTGTCTGATCTCTCAGCTCTCATCTCTCATCTCGGTCAAAAATGGATTTACAAGGTACCCCTGTGTCATGTTTTTTATTTTTTTCCAAGATTTTTTTTCCGTCTTGTTTTTTGCCGTGGGGTACCCCTAAATATTCATAGGACTGTGAGGAAGGGGTTTGAACACATGTCGTCACTTTGTCTCATCTCTCAGCTCTCATCTCTCATCTCGGTCAAAAATGGATTTACAAGGTACCCCCGTGTCATGTTTTTTATTTTTTTCAGAGTTTTTTTTTCATCTTGTTTTTTGCCTTGGGGTACCCCTAAATATTCATAGGACTGTGAGAAGGGGGTTTGAACACATGCCGTCACTTTGTCTCATCTCTCAGCTCTCATCTCTCATCTCGGTCCAAAATGGATTCACAAGGTACCCCCGTGTCATGTTTTTAAGGTTTTTTTTTTAGATTTTTTTTCCGTCTTGTTTTTTGCCGCGGGGTACCCCTAAATATTCATAGGACTGTGAGGAGGGGGTTTGAACACATGCCGTCACTTTGTCTGATCTCTCAGCTCTCATCTCTCATCTCGGTCCAAAATGGATTCACAAGGTACCCCCGTGTCATGTTTTTTAATTTTTTTGGAAGATTTTTTTTCCGTCTTGTTTTTTGCCGTGGGGTACCCCTAAATATTCATAGGACTGTGAGGAGGGGGTTTGAACACATGCCGTCACTTTGTCTGATCTCTCAGCTCTCATCTCTCATCTCGGTCCAAAATGGATTCACAAGGTACTCCCGTCACATGTTTTTTTTTTTTCTGTTTTTTTTTCCGTCTTGTTTTTTGCCGTGGGGTACCCCTAAATATTCATAGGACTGTGAGGAGGGGGTTTGAACATATGCCGTCACTTTGTCTGATCTCTCAGCTCTCATCTCTCATCTCGGTCCAAAATGGATTCACAAGGTACCCCCGTGTCATGTTTTTTATTTTTTTCCAAGATTTTTTTTCTGTCTTGTTTTTTGCCGTGGGGTACCCCTAAATATTCATAGGACTGTGAGGAGGGGGTTTGAACACATGCCGTCACTTTGTCTCATCTCTCAGCTCTCATCTCTCATCTCGGTCCAAAATGGATTTACAAGGTACCCCCGTGTCATGTTTTTTATTTTTTTCAGAGATTTTTTTTTGTCCTGACTTTTGCCGTGGGGCACACCTAAATATTAATAGGACTGTGAGGAGGGGGTTTAATCACATGCCGTCACTTTGTCTCATCTCTCAGCTCTAATCTCTAATCTCGGTCCAAAATGGACTTACAAGGTACCCCCGGGGTTGTCATGTTTTTTTATTTTTTTCCGTCATGTTTTTTGCCATGGGGTACCCCTAAATATTCATAGGACTGTGAGGAGGGGGTTCAAACACATGCCGTCACTTTGTCTCATCTCTCAGCTATCATCTCTCATCTCGTTCGAAAATGGATTTACAAGGTACCCTCATGTCATGTTTTTTATTTTTTTCTGAGATTTTTTTTTCTGTCTTGTTTTTTGCCGTGGGGTACCCCTAAATATTCATAGGACTGTGAGGAGGGGGTTTGAACATATGCCATCACTTTGTCTGATCTCTCAGCTCTCATCTCTCATCTCGGTCCAAAATGGATTCACAAGGTACCCCTGTGTCATGTTTTTTATTTTTTTCCAAGATTTTTTTTCCGTCTTGTTTTTTGCCGTGGGGTACCCCTAAATATTCATAGGACTGTGAGGAAGGGGTTTGAACACATGCCGTCACTTTGTCTCATCTCTCAGCTCTCATCTCTCATCTCGGTCAAAAATGGATTTACAAGGTACCCCCGTGTCATGTTTTTTATTTTTTTCAGAGTTTTTTTTTCATCTTGTTTTTTGCCTTGGGGTACCCCTAAATATTCATAGGACTGTGAGAAGGGGGTTTGAACACATGCCGTCACTTTGTCTCATCTCTCAGCTCTCATCTCTCATCTCGGTCCAAAATGGATTCACAAGGTACCCCCGTGTCATGTTTTTAATTTTTTTGGGAGATTTGTTTTTCATCTTGTTTTTTGCCGTGGGGTACCCCTAAATATTCATAGGACTGTGAGAAGGGGGTTTGAACACATGCCGTCACTTTGTCTAATCTCTCAGCTCTCATCTCTCATCTCGGTCCAAAATGGATTCACAATGTACCACCGTGTCATGTTTTAATTTTTTTTTGTCTTGTTTTTTGCTGTAGGGTACCCCTAAATAATCATAGGACTGTGAGGAGGAGGTTCAAACACATGCCGTCACTTTGTCTTATCTCTCAGCTCTCATCTCTCATCTCGGTCCAAAATGGATTTACAAGGTACCCCCGTGTCATGTTTTTTATTTTTTTCAGGGATTTTTTTTTCGTCCTGATTTTTGCCGTGGGGTACACCTAAATATTCATAGGACTGTGAGGAGGGGGTTTGAACACATGCCGTCACTTTGTCTCATCTCTCAGCTCTCAGCTCTCATCTCGGTCCAAAATGGATTTACAAGGTACCCCCGTGTCATGTTTTTTATTTTTTTCAGAGATTTTTTTTTGTCCTGACTTTTGCCGTGGGGTACACCTAAATATTAATAGGACTGTGAGGAGGGGGTTTAATCACATGCCGTCACTTTGTCTCATCTCTCAGCTCTAATCTCTAATCTCGGTCCAAAATGGACTTACAAGGTACCCCCGGGGTTGTCATGTTTTTTATTTTTTTCGGAGATTTTTTTTTGTCTTGTTTTTTGCCGTGGGGTACCCCTAAATATTCATAGGACTGTGAGGAGGGGGTTCAAACACATGCCGTCACTTTGTCTTATCTCTCAGCTATCATCTCTCATCTCGTTCGAAAATGGATTTACAAGGTACCCTCATGTCATGTTTTTTATTTTTTTCTGAGATTTTTTTTTGTCTTGTTTTTTGCCGTGGGGTACCCCTAAATATTCTTAGGACTGTGAGGAGGGGGTTTTAACATATGCCATCACTTTGTCTGATCTCTCAGCTCTCATCTCTCATCTCGGTCCAAAATGGATTTACAAGGTACCCCTGTGTCATGTTTTTTATTTTTTTCCAAGATTTTTTTTCCGTCTTGTTTTTTGCCGTGGGGTACCCCTAAATATTCATAGGACTGTGAGGAAGGGGTTTGAACACATGTCGTCACTTTGTCTCATCTCTCAGCTCTCATCTCTCATCTCGGTCAAAAATGGATTTACAAGGTACCCCCGTGTCATGTTTTTTATTTTTTTCAGAGTTTTTTTTTCATCTTGTTTTTTGCCTTGGGGTACCCCTAAATATTCATAGGACTGTGAGAAGGGGGTTTGAACACATGCCGTCACTTTGTCTCATCTCTCAGCTCTCATCTCTCATCTCGGTCCAAAATGGATTCACAAGGTACCCCCGTGTCATGTTTTTAAGGTTTTTTTTAGATTTTTTTTCCGTCTTGTTTTTTGCCGCGGGGTACCCCTAAATATTCATAGGACTGTGAGGAGGGGGTTTGAACACATGCCGTCACTTTGATCTCTCAGCTCTCATCTCTCATCTCGGTCCAAAATGGATTCACAAGGTACCCCCGTGTCATGTTTTTTAATTTTTTTGGAAGATTTTTTTTCCGTCTTGTTTTTTGCCGTGGGGTACCCCTAAATATTCATAGGACTGTGAGGAGGGGGTTTGAACACATGCCGTCACTTTGTCTGATCTCTCAGCTCTCATCTCTCATCTCGGTCCAAAATGGATTCACAAGGTACTCCCGTCACATGTTTTTTTTTTTTCTGTTTTTTTTCCGTCTTGTTTTTTGCCGTGGGGTACCCCTAAATATTCATAGGACTGTGAGGAGGGGGTTTGAACATATGCCGTCACTTTGTCTCATCTCTCAGCTCTCATCTCTCATCTCGGTCCAAAATGGATTTACAAGGTACCCCCGTGTCATGTTTTTTATTTTTTTCAGAGATTTTTTTTTGTCCTGACTTTTGCCGTGGGGCACACCTAAATATTAATTTGACTGTGAGGAGGGGGTTTAATCACATGCCGTCACTTTGTCTCATCTCTCAGCTCTAATCTCTAATCTCGGTCCAAAATGGACTTACAAGGTTCTCCTGGGGTTGTCATGTTTTTTTATTTTTTTTCGTCATGTTTTTTGCCATGGGGTACCCCTAAATATTCATAGGACTGTGAGGAGGGGGTTCAAACACATGCCGTCACTTTGTCTCATCTCTCAGCTATCATCTCTCATCTCGTTCGAAAATGGATTTACAAGGTACCCTCATGTCATGTTTTTTATTTTTTTCTGAGATTTTTTTTTCTGTCTTGTTTTTTGCCGTGGGGTACCCCTAAATATTCATAGGACTGTGAGGAGGGGGTTTGAACATATGCCATCACTTTGTCTGATCTCTCAGCTCTCATCTCTCATCTCGGTCCAAAATGGATTCACAAGGTACCCCTGTGTCATGTTTTTTATTTTTTTCCAAGATTTTTTTTCCGTCTTGTTTTTTGCCGTGGGGTACCCCTAAATATTCATAGGACTGTGAGGAAGGGGTTTGAACACATGCCGTCACTTTGTCTCATCTCTCAGCTCTCATCTCTCATCTCAGTCAAAAATGGATTTACAAGGTACCCCCGTGTCATGTTTTTTATTTTTTTCAGAGTTTTTTTTTCATCTTGTTTTTTGCCTTGGGGTACCCCTAAATATTCATAGGACTGTGAGAAGGGGGTTTGAACACATGCCGTCACTTTGTCTCATCTCTCAGCTCTCATCTCTCATCTCGGTCCAAAATGGATTCACAAGGTACCCCCGTGTCATGTTTTTAATTTTTTTGGGAGATTTGTTTTCCGTCTTGTTTTTTGCCGTGGGGCACCCCTAAATATTCATAGGACTGTGAGGAGGGGGTTTGAACACATGCCGTCACTTTGTCTGATCTCTCAGCTCTCATCTCTCATCTCGGTCCAAAATGGATTCACAAGGTACCCCCGTGTCATGTTTTTAAGGTTTTTTTTTTGATTTTTTTTCCGTCTTGTTTTTTGCCGCGGGGTACCCCTAAATATTCATAGGACTGTGAGGAGGGGGTTTGAACACATGCCGTCACTTTGTCTGATCTCTCAGCTCTCATCTCTCATCTCGGTCCAAAATGGATTCACAAGGTACCCCCAGGGGTGTCATGTTTTTTATTTTTTCCGGAGATTTTTTTTTCGTCTTGTTTTTTACCGTGGGGCACCTCTAAATATTCATAGGACTATGAGGAGGGGGTTTGAACACATGCCGTCACTTTGTCTCATCTCTCAGCTCTCATCTCTCATCTCGGTCCAAAATGGATTCACAAGGTACTCCCGTGTCATGTTTTTTATTTTTTTCTGATTTTTTTTCCGTCTTGTTTTTTGCCGTGGGGTACCCCTAAATATTCATAGGACTGTGAGGAGGGGGTTTGAACATATGCCGTCACTTTGTCTGATCTCTCAGCTCTCATCTCTCATCTCGGTCCAAAATGAATTCACAAGGTACCCCTGTGTCATGTTTTTTATTTTTTTCCAAGATTTTTTTTCCGTCTTGTTTTTTGCCGTGGGGTACCCCTAAATATTCATAGGACTGTGAGGAAGGGGTTTGAACACATGTCGTCACTTTGTCTCATCTCTCAGCTCTCATCTCTCATCTCGGTCAAAAATGGATTTACAAGGTACCCCCGTGTCATGTTTTTTATTTTTTTCAGAGTTTTTTTTTCATCTTGTTTTTTGCCTTGGGGTACCCCTAAATATTCATAGGACTGTGAGAAGGGGGTTTGAACACATGCCGTCACTTTGTCTCATCTCTCAGCTCTCATCTCTCATCTCGGTCCAAAATGGATTCACAAGGTACCCCCGTGTCATGTTTTTAAGGTTTTTTTTTTAGATTTTTTTTCCGTCTTGTTTTTTGCCGCGGGGTACCCCTAAATATTCATAGGACTGTGAGGAGGGGGTTTGAACACATGCCGTCACTTTGTCTGATCTCTCAGCTCTCATCTCTCATCTCGGTCAAAAATGGATTTACAAGGTACCCCTGTGTCATGTTTTTTATTTTTTTCCAAGATTTTTTTTCCGTCTTGTTTTTTGCCGTGGGGTACCCCTAAATATTCATAGGACTGTGAGGAAGGGGTTTGAACACATGTCGTCACTTTGTCTCATCTCTCAGCTCTCATCTCTCATCTCGGTCAAAAATGGATTTACAAGGTACCCCCGTGTCATGTTTTTTATTTTTTTCAGAGTTTTTTTTTCATCTTGTTTTTTGCCTTGGGGTACCCCTAAATATTCATAGGACTGTGAGAAGGGGGTTTGAACACATGCCGTCACTTTGTCTCATCTCTCAGCTCTCATCTCTCATCTCGGTCCAAAATGGATTCACAAGGTACCCCCGTGTCATGTTTTTAAGGTTTTTTTTTTAGATTTTTTTTCCGTCTTGTTTTTTGCCGCGGGGTACCCCTAAATATTCATAGGACTGTGAGGAGGGGGTTTGAACACATGCCGTCACTTTGTCTGATCTCTCAGCTCTCATCTCTCATCTCGGTCCAAAATGGATTCACAAGGTACCCCCGTGTCATGTTTTTTAATTTTTTTGGAAGATTTTTTTTCCGTCTTGTTTTTTGCCGTGGGGTACCCCTAAATATTCATAGGACTGTGAGGAGGGGGTTTGAACACATGCCGTCACTTTGTCTGATCTCTCAGCTCTCATCTCTCATCTCGGTCCAAAATGGATTCACAAGGTACTCCCGTCACATGTTTTTTTTTTTTCTGTTTTTTTTCCGTCTTGTTTTTTGCCGTGGGGTACCCCTAAATATTCATAGGACTGTGAGGAGGGGGTTTGAACATATGCCGTCACTTTGTCTGATCTCTCAGCTCTCATCTCTCATCTCGGTCCAAAATGGATTCACAAGGTACCCCCGTGTCATGTTTTTTATTTTTTTCCAAGATTTTTTTTCTGTCTTGTTTTTTGCCGTGGGGTACCCCTAAATATTCATAGGACTGTGAGGAGGGGGTTTGAACACATGCCGTCACTTTGTCTCATCTCTCAGCTCTCATCTCTCATCTCGGTCCAAAATGGATTTACAAGGTACCCCCGTGTCATGTTTTTTATTTTTTTCAGAGATTTTTTTTTGTCCTGACTTTTGCCGTGGGGCACACCTAAATATTAATAGGACTGTGAGGAGGGGGTTTAATCACATGCCGTCACTTTGTCTCATCTCTCAGCTCTAATCTCTAATCTCGGTCCAAAATGGACTTACAAGGTACCCCCGGGGTTGTCATGTTTTTTTATTTTTTTCCGTCATGTTTTTTGCCATGGGGTACCCCTAAATATTCATAGGACTGTGAGGAGGGGGTTCAAACACATGCCGTCACTTTGTCTCATCTCTCAGCTATCATCTCTCATCTCGTTCGAAAATGGATTTACAAGGTACCCTCATGTCATGTTTTTTATTTTTTTCTGAGATTTTTTTTTCTGTCTTGTTTTTTGCCGTGGGGTACCCCTAAATATTCATAGGACTGTGAGGAGGGGGTTTGAACATATGCCATCACTTTGTCTGATCTCTCAGCTCTCATCTCTCATCTCGGTCCAAAATGGATTCACAAGGTACCCCTGTGTCATGTTTTTTATTTTTTTCCAAGATTTTTTTTCCGTCTTGTTTTTTGCCGTGGGGTACCCCTAAATATTCATAGGACTGTGAGGAAGGGGTTTGAACACATGCCGTCACTTTGTCTCATCTCTCAGCTCTCATCTCTCATCTCGGTCAAAAATGGATTTACAAGGTACCCCCGTGTCATGTTTTTTATTTTTTTCAGAGTTTTTTTTTCATCTTGTTTTTTGCCTTGGGGTACCCCTAAATATTCATAGGACTGTGAGAAGGGGGTTTGAACACATGCCGTCACTTTGTCTCATCTCTCAGCTCTCATCTCTCATCTCGGTCCAAAATGGATTCACAAGGTACCCCCGTGTCATGTTTTTAATTTTTTTGGGAGATTTGTTTTTCATCTTGTTTTTTGCCGTGGGGTACCCCTAAATATTCATAGGACTGTGAGAAGGGGGTTTGAACACATGCCGTCACTTTGTCTAATCTCTCAGCTCTCATCTCTCATCTCGGTCCAAAATGGATTCACAATGTACCACCGTGTCATGTTTTAATTTTTTTTTGTCTTGTTTTTTGCTGTAGGGTACCCCTAAATAATCATAGGACTGTGAGGAGGAGGTTCAAACACATGCCGTCACTTTGTCTTATCTCTCAGCTCTCATCTCTCATCTCGGTCCAAAATGGATTTACAAGGTACCCCCTTGTCATGTTTTTTATTTTTTTCAGGGATTTTTTTTTCGTCCTGATTTTTGCCGTGGGGTACACCTAAATATTCATAGGACTGTGAGGAGGGGGTTTGAACACATGCCGTCACTTTGTCTCATCTCTCAGCTCTCAGCTCTCATCTCGGTCCAAAATGGATTTACAAGGTACCCCCGTGTCATGTTTTTTATTTTTTTCAGAGATTTTTTTTTGTCCTGACTTTTGCCGTGGGGTACACCTAAATATTAATAGGACTGTGAGGAGGGGGTTTAATCACATGCCGTCACTTTGTCTCATCTCTCAGCTCTAATCTCTAATCTCGGTCCAAAATGGACTTACAAGGTACCCCCGGGGTTGTCATGTTTTTTATTTTTTTCGGAGATTTTTTTTTGTCTTGTTTTTTGCCGTGGGGTACCCCTAAATATTCATAGGACTGTGAGGAGGGGGTTCAAACACATGCCGTCACTTTGTCTTATCTCTCAGCTATCATCTCTCATCTCGTTCGAAAATGGATTTACAAGGTACCCTCATGTCATGTTTTTTATTTTTTTCTGAGATTTTTTTTTGTCTTGTTTTTTGCCGTGGGGTACCCCTAAATATTCTTAGGACTGTGAGGAGGGGGTTTTAACATATGCCATCACTTTGTCTGATCTCTCAGCTCTCATCTCTCATCTCGGTCCAAAATGGATTTACAAGGTACCCCTGTGTCATGTTTTTTATTTTTTTCCAAGATTTTTTTTCCGTCTTGTTTTTTGCCGTGGGGTACCCCTAAATATTCATAGGACTGTGAGGAAGGGGTTTGAACACATGTCGTCACTTTGTCTCATCTCTCAGCTCTCATCTCTCATCTCGGTCAAAAATGGATTTACAAGGTACCCCCGTGTCATGTTTTTTATTTTTTTCAGAGTTTTTTTTTCATCTTGTTTTTTGCCTTGGGGTACCCCTAAATATTCATAGGACTGTGAGAAGGGGGTTTGAACACATGCCATCACTTTGTCTCATCTCTCAGCTCTCATCTCTCATCTCGGTCCAAAATGGATTCACAAGGTACCCCCATGTCATGTATTTAAGGTTTTTTTTTTAGATTTTTTTTCCGTCTTGTTTTTTGCCGCGGGGTACCCCTAAATATTCATAGGACTGTGAGGAGGGGGTTTGAACACATGCCGTCACTTTGTCTGATCTCTCAGCTCTCATCTCTCATCTCGGTCAAAAATGGATTCACAAGGTACCCCCGTGTCATGTTTTTTAATTTTTTTGGAAGATTTTTTTTCCGTCTTGTTTTTTGCCGTGGGGTACCCCTAAATATTCATAGGACTGTGAGGAGGGGGTTTGAACACATGCCGTCACTTTGTCTGATCTCTCAGCTCTCATCTCTCATCTCGGTCCAAAATGGATTCACAAGGTACTCCCGTCACATGTTTTTTTTTTTTTCTGTTTTTTTTCCGTCTTGTTTTTTGCCGTGGGGTACCCCTAAATATTCATAGGACTGTGAGGAGGGGGTTTGAACATATGCCGTCACTTTGTCTGATCTCTCAGCTCTCATCTCTCATCTCGGTCCAAAATGGATTCACAAGGTACCCCCGTGTCACGTTTTTTATTTTTTTCCAAGATTTTTTTTCTGTCTTGTTTTTTGCCGTGGGGTACCCCTAAATATTCATAGGACTGTGAGGAGGGGGTTTGAACACGTGCCGTCACTTTGTCTCATCTCTCAGCTCTCATCTCTCATCTCGGTCCAAAATGGATTTACAAGGTACCCCCGTGTCATGTTTTTTATTTTTTTCAGAGATTTTTTTTTGTCCTGACTTTTGCCGTGGGGCACACCTAAATATTAATAGGACTGTGAGGAGGGGGTTTAATCACATGCCGTCACTTTGTCTCATCTCTCAGCTCTAATCTCTAATCTCGGTCCAAAATGGACTTACAAGGTACCCCCGGGGTTGTCATGTTTTTTTATTTTTTTTCGTCATGTTTTTTGCCATGGGGTACCCCTAAATATTCATAGGACTGTGAGGAGGGGGTTCAAACACATGCCGTCACTTTGTCTCATCTCTCAGCTATCATCTCTCATCTCGTTCGAAAATGGATTTACAAGGTACCCTCATGTCATGTTTTTTATTTTTTTCTGAGATTTTTTTTTCTGTCTTGTTTTTTGCCGTGGGGTACCCCTAAATATTCATAGGACTGTGAGGAGGGGGTTTGAACATATGCCATCACTTTGTCTGATCTCTCAGCTCTCATCTCTCATCTCGGTCCAAAATGGATTCACAAGGTACCCCTGTGTCATGTTTTTTATTTTTTTCCAAGATTTTTTTTCCGTCTTGTTTTTTGCCGTGGGGTACCCCTAAATATTCATAGGACTGTGAGGAAGGGGTTTAAACACATGCCGTCACTTTGTCTCATCTCTCAGCTCTCATCTCTCATCTCGGTCAAAAATGGATTTACAAGGTACCCCCGTGTCATGTTTTTTATTTTTTTCAGAGTTTTTTTTTCATCTTGTTTTTTGCCTTGGGGTACCCCTAAATATTCATAGGACTGTGAGAAGGGGGTTTGAACACATGCCGTCACTTTGTCTCATCTCTCAGCTCTCATCTCTCATCTCGGTCCAAAATGGATTCACAAGGTACCCCCGTGTCATGTTTTTAATTTTTTTGGGAGATTTATTTTTCATCTTGTTTTTTGCCGTGGGGTACCCCTAAATATTCATAGGACTGTGAGAAGGGGGTTTGAACACATGCCGTCACTTTGTCTAATCTCTCAGCTCTCATCTCTCATCTCGGTCCAAAATGGATTCACAATGTACCACCGTGTCATGTTTTAATTTTTTTTTGTCTTGTTTTTTGCTGTAGGGTACCCCTAAATAATCATAGGACTGTGAGGAGGAGGTTCAAACACATGCCGTCACTTTGTCTTATCTCTCAGCTCTCATCTCTCATCTCGGTCCAAAATGGATTTACAAGGTACCCCCTTGTCATGTTTTTTATTTTTTTCAGGGATTTTTTTTTCGTCCTGATTTTTGCCGTGGGGTACACCTAAATATTCATAGGACTGTGAGGAGGGGGTTTGAACACATGCCGTCACTTTGTCTCATCTCTCAGCTCTCAGCTCTCATCTCGGTCCAAAATGGATTTACAAGGTACCCCCGTGTCATGTTTTTTATTTTTTTCAGATTTTTTTTTGTCCTGACTTTTGCCGTGGGGTACACCTAAATATTAATAGGACTGTGAGGAGGGGGTTTAATCACATGCCGTCACTTTGTCTCATCTCTCAGCTCTAATCTCTAATCTCGGTCCAAAATGGACTTACAAGGTACCCCCGGGGTTGTCATGTTTTTTATTTTTTTCGGAGATTTTTTTTGTCTTGTTTTTTGCCGTGGGTTACCCCTAAATATTCATAGGACTGTGAGGAGGGGGTTCAAACACATGCCGTCACTTTGTCTCATCTCTCAGTTATCATCTCTCATCTCGTTCGAAAATGGATTTACAAGGTACCCTCATGTCATGTTTTTTATTTTTTTCTGAGATTTTTTTTTGTCTTGTTTTTTGCCGTGGGGTACCCCTAAATATTCTTAGGACTGTGAGGAGGGGGTTTTAACATATGCCATCACTTTGTCTGATCTCTCAGCTCTCATCTCTCATCTCGGTCCAAAATGGATTCACAAGGTACCCCTGTGTCATGTTTTTTATTTTTTTCCAAGATTTTTTTTCCGTCTTGTTTTTTGCCGTGGGGTACCCCTAAATATTCATAGGACTGTGAGGAAGGGGTTTGAACACATGCCGTCACTTTGTCTCATCTCTCAGCTCTCATCTCTCATCTCGGTCAAAAATGGATTTACAAGGTACCCCCGTGTCATGTTTTTTATTTTTTTCAGAGTTTTTTTTTTCATCTTGTTTTTTGCCTTGGGGTACCCCTAAATATTCATAGGACTGTGAGAAGGGGGTTTGAACACATGCCATCACTTTGTCTCATCTCTCAGCTCTCATCTCTCATCTCGGTCCAAAATGGATTCACAAGGTACCCCCATGTCATGTATTTAAGGTTTTTTTTTTAGATTTTTTTTCCGTCTTGTTTTTTGCCGCGGGGTACCCCTAAATATTCATAGGACTGTGAGGAGGGGGTTTGAACACATGCCGTCACTTTGTCTGATCTCTCAGCTCTCATCTCTCATCTCGGTCAAAAATGGATTCACAAGGTACCCCCGTGTCATGTTTTTTAATTTTTTTGGAAGATTTTTTTTCCGTCTTGTTTTTTGCCGTGGGGTACCCCTAAATATTCATAGGACTGTGAGGAGGGGGTTTGAACACATGCCGTCACTTTGTCTGATCTCTCAGCTCTCATCTCTCATCTCGGTCCAAAATGGATTCACAAGGTACTCCCGTCACATGTTTTTTTTTTTTTCTGTTTTTTTTCCGTCTTGTTTTTTGCCGTGGGGTACCCCTAAATATTCATAGGACTGTGAGGAGGGGGTTTGAACATATGCCGTCACTTTGTCTGATCTCTCAGCTCTCATCTCTCATCTCGGTCCAAAATGGATTCACAAGGTACCCCCGTGTCACGTTTTTTATTTTTTTCCAAGATTTTTTTTCTGTCTTGTTTTTTGCCGTGGGGTACCCCTAAATATTCATAGGACTGTGAGGAGGGGGTTTGAACACGTGCCGTCACTTTGTCTCATCTCTCAGCTCTCATCTCTCATCTCGGTCCAAAATGGATTTACAAGGTACCCCCGTGTCATGTTTTTTATTTTTTTCAGAGATTTTTTTTTGTCCTGACTTTTGCCGTGGGGCACACCTAAATATTAATAGGACTGTGAGGAGGGGGTTTAATCACATGCCGTCACTTTGTCTCATCTCTCAGCTCTAATCTCTAATCTCGGTCCAAAATGGACTTACAAGGTACCCCCGGGGTTGTCATGTTTTTTTATTTTTTTTCGTCATGTTTTTTGCCATGGGGTACCCCTAAATATTCATAGGACTGTGAGGAGGGGGTTCAAACACATGCCGTCACTTTGTCTCATCTCTCAGCTATCATCTCTCATCTCGTTCGAAAATGGATTTACAAGGTACCCTCATGTCATGTTTTTTATTTTTTTCTGAGATTTTTTTTTCTGTCTTGTTTTTTGCCGTGGGGTACCCCTAAATATTCATAGGACTGTGAGGAGGGGGTTTGAACATATGCCATCACTTTGTCTGATCTCTCAGCTCTCATCTCTCATCTCGGTCCAAAATGGATTCACAAGGTACCCCTGTGTCATGTTTTTTATTTTTTTCCAAGATTTTTTTTCCGTCTTGTTTTTTGCCGTGGGGTACCCCTAAATATTCATAGGACTGTGAGGAAGGGGTTTAAACACATGCCGTCACTTTGTCTCATCTCTCAGCTCTCATCTCTCATCTCGGTCAAAAATGGATTTACAAGGTACCCCCGTGTCATGTTTTTTATTTTTTTCAGAGTTTTTTTTTCATCTTGTTTTTTGCCTTGGGGTACCCCTAAATATTCATAGGACTGTGAGAAGGGGGTTTGAACACATGCCGTCACTTTGTCTCATCTCTCAGCTCTCATCTCTCATCTCGGTCCAAAATGGATTCACAAGGTACCCCCGTGTCATGTTTTTAATTTTTTTGGGAGATTTATTTTTCATCTTGTTTTTTGCCGTGGGGTACCCCTAAATATTCATAGGACTGTGAGAAGGGGGTTTGAACACATGCCGTCACTTTGTCTAATCTCTCAGCTCTCATCTCTCATCTCGGTCCAAAATGGATTCACAATGTACCACCGTGTCATGTTTTAATTTTTTTTTGTCTTGTTTTTTGCTGTAGGGTACTGTGAGGGGGTTAGCTCGGCAGCGGGTGTGTGTGACCCCCGGGATGGGCTCCCCACACAAAAACAGGCCCAGCAGACGGAGGTTGTGGTTTTCAAAATCAAAAAGGTGCCGTTTATTTCCTATTTACAGTGACAAAAACACAGCAAAGCAAAAAAAACAAACAAAATAAATCCTGGTCAACTTGACCTCTGACTAAACATACAGGTTTCCTAACTAACAACTGGGATCAGCCTAGTGCTGTCCTAGTCCCTGGTTTTAAATGTCCAAGCAAAATATAGCCACACAGGCTTTCTCTCACCGCACAGGGGTTCACTCTCCCTAGACAGTCCACACAGGTCTGCTTCCAGGCATGAGCTAACATCTAATGAAGCTGGGCTTTCTTATAGAGGCCTAAATGAGCTGACAAGCTTCAGCTGGCCTCATCAACTCCCTGTCTGCACGACGCCCAGCCCTCTCCCTAGAGGTATGAGTCATCAATGAGCCCACTAGTCTCAGCTGGGCTTATACAACTCTCCACCTAGCTGTATAAGTCAGCGTAAAGCCTGAATCTGGGCGAAATATATCTACCCCCCTGGATGCAACCAGGTGACTTTACCTTCCTGCTGTCACATACCCCCCCCTCTTGTTTTAACCTCGGGGTTGGAACACCAGCAATCAGGCATTCATGTACTCGAGACAAAGCATCCACATTCCCCATTTGAACGCCAGGGCGATGCTTTACTGTGAAGTTGAATTCCTGGAGGGCCAGGAACCACCTATTCACTCTTCTATTTGTTTCCTTGTTTTGAGCCATCCACTTTAACGGAGCGTGATCCGTAACCATGTCAAAGTGCCTACCTAGCAGGTAGTACCGAAGGGAATCTAGAGCCCACTTCACCGCTAAACACTCCTTTTCAACGGTGGCGTAATTTACCTCATGGGACTTCAACTTCCTGCTGAGGTAAATGACTGGGTGCTCTTCCCCGTTCCAGACCTGGGACAATACTGCTCCTAACCCCACATCTGACGCATCACTTTGTACGACAAAGTCTCTAGAGAAGTCGGGTGAGTACAACACTGGCTGGCTACATAAGGCTTGTTTCAAGAATTGGAATGCTGCCTCAGCCTCGGGGGTCCATTTAATCATGACCGACCCTTTCCCCTTCGTCAGGTTGGTTAGGGGCACAGCCTTAGAAGCAAAGTGGGGAATGAATCGCCGATAATACCCAGCGATTCCCAGAAAGGCTCGTACCTGCTTCTTGCTGTTGGGACGTGGCCAACTCTGGATGGCCTCGACTTTGTTGAGTTGGGGTTTTATTACTCCCCTCCCAATGGTGTACCCAAGATATTTGGCCTCCTCCTGCCCAATGGTACACTTCTTGGGGTTAGCCGTAAACCCTGCTTCCCGAACAGAGTCCAGGACTGCTTGCACTTTTGGCAGATGTGAGGCCCAATCTGTGCTATGGACAATTACGTCATCCAGGTAAGCCGCAGCATACTTCCGATGGGGCCTCAGCATCTGGTCCATTTTCCGCTGGAATGTGGCCGGCGCATTCTGTAACCCGAACGGCATTCTTTTATATTGGAACGCCCCGTCTGGGGTTACAAATGCGGTTTTCTCTTTGGCTGACTTGGCCAGGGGGATTTGCCAATACCCTTTTGTGAGGTCAAGAGTCGTCATGTATCGGGCTGTTCCCAGCCGGTCGATCAACTCATCTATACGTGGCATGGGGTAGGTGTCAAATTTTGTAACTTTGTTCAACTGACGAAAATCGTTACAAAATCGCCAGCTCCCATCCGGTTTAGGCACCAACACAATGGGACTAGACCAATCACTTTGGGACTCCTCTATCACCCCTAAGTTCAGCATTTTCTGTACTTCCTCCCGTATTGCCTCCCGTCGGGCCTCTGGGATCCGATAGGGTTTTAACTTCACCCTTTCACCGGGCGGGGTAATAATGTCATGCTCTACCCCAGATGTTTGTCCCGGCAGCTCAGAGAATACCTCCTTGTTGCGAAGCACAAACTCCTTAACCTCCTGTTGTTGGGGTTGTGACAAGGTGGCTGCGATTCCAACCTCAGGAATCACGCAACCAGTTTGAGCTGGTGACCAAGTGTCTGCGACTAGGGACTCTCTATCCCTCCAGGCTTTCAACAGATTAACGTGATAGATCTGTTCGGGCTTTCGCCTTCCTGGTTGTCTGACCTTGTAATTCACTTCGCTCACTTTTTCCATTATCTCGTAGGGGCCTTGCCATTTGGCAAGGAATTTACTTTCAACCGTAGGGACAAGTACCAATATCCTATCCCCCGGGGAAAAGGTACGGGTCTTGGCTCCACGGTTGTACACTCTCTGCTGTGCCAACTGCGCTTGGGCCAAATGTTCCTTCACGATGGGCATTACCTGTGCAATTCGATCTTGCATCAGGGCGACATGCTCAATCACACTCCTGTGGGGAGAACTCTCACTTTCCCAAGTTTCCTTGGCAATATCCAACAGCCCTCTTGGGTGTCTCCCATACAGTAACTCAAAGGGGGAGAATCCCGTAGAGGATTGGGGCACCTCCCTAATAGCAAACATCAAATAAGGAAGTAGACAGTCCCAATCCTTTCCATCCCTATCCACCACTTTCTTCAACATTTGTTTTAGGGTTTTGTTGAATCTTTCAACCAGCCCATCGGTTTGGGGGTGATACACAGATGTACGTAATTGCGTCACTTTGAACAATTTACACAGCTCCTTCATAACCCGGGACATAAAGGGTGTACCTTGGTCCGTAAGCAGTTCTTTACAAATACCCACCCGGCTAAAAACAAGAGATAGCTCTTTGGCTATGGTTTTGGCCGAGGTATTTCTGAGAGGGATCGCTTCTGGATAACGGGTGGCATAGTCCATTATAACCAATATGTACTGGTGCCCCCTAGCGGACTTGATTATAGGACCTACCAAATCCATTGCGATTCTCTCAAACGGGACCTCAATGATGGGTAGAGGGACCAGCGGGCTACGGAAGTGTGGCATCGGGGCCGACCTCTGACACACAGGGCAGGAGGAACAATAATTTTCTATGTCCTTCATCACCCCAGGCCAATAGAATCTCTGTAATACCCTCTCTCGGGTTTTCTCTGTCCCCAGATGACCTCCAAGAATGTGCCCATGGGCCAACTCCAACACCAACTTCCTGTAAGGTTTGGGCACCACAAGCTGCTCAACGGTTTCTTCTGCCCTTTTTGCCACCCGATACAGTAGGTCCTTCTCTACGCTGAAGTATGGGTAAGTGCAGGTATTATCTGGGTTCACTAACTCGCCATCTATTTTCACTACGTTTTCCCGTGCCTTTATTAGGGCGGGGTCTTTCAACTGTTCTGTGGCAAAGTTTTCCCTGTGAACCTCAAGATCAGAAAACTCCACAGACGGTAGGTTTTCGTCTGAGGAGGTGGGCTCCTCTCCAGTTTCTTGAGTCTCCCCTGCCAATACTGACAAGGGAAATTCGGGAGAGTCCTCACCACTCTCAGAGGAGTTCTGGCTATCATATTCCTGGTACATAGGGGCACCAGTGGGGGGCTCAGGATCATCCCACAGTTCCCAGAACTTCGGAAAATCCCTTCCCACAATGGCGTCATGCGGTAACTGAGACACTAAGCCCACTGGATGAGAAAGGGTACCTTTGGGGGTCTCGAAACACACTGTAGTCACTGGATACTCTCGGGTGTCCCCATGCACACAAATAACAGCTACCTTGCTATTCCCAGAGACCTCTGTTTTAACTAATTCAGCCTTTATCAGGGTCACAAGGCTACCTGAATCCAGCAATACCACAACATTTCTACCATTAATACACATTTTGCATAAATGTTTCTCAGTTCCCCGAATGGCAGTGCATGCGACTGTCGCACACAGCGACTGACGTCTGCCCGTCAGAAAGTCACACTGCATGGGTTCCTCCAAAACCGGGCAATTTGCTGCAATATGTCCCGCTTGCCGGCAGCGGTAGCAAATGATCCTTCTTGCCGCCTCTTGAGCCGCTGATTTCCCAGGCTGTTCTCGCCAAACTTGGGGTAGAGCTCCCACCCTCTCACTCTCTCCACCCTTACCCCTTGGAATCATCTTATCCGCCCCTGGGGATGGTCTGGTCTTAGGGTGGAAAGTCCGAGTGTCTCTGGAAGAGGCCGTCAGGTTCTCTGTAGCCAAGTATTTCTCCACACGATCCACAAGACCATCGGCCGTCTCTGGGTCTCCATGGCTTACCCACTTTTGGATGGCAGTAGGAAGAGCTCTCAAAAACCGATCCATTACAACACGTTCCACAATCTTTGGTGCGGACAAAGTCTCTGGCTGTAGCCACTTTCTGCTCAGGTGAATGAGATCATACATTTGAGACCTGGGGGGTTTTCCAAGCTGGAAAGTCCAGTTATGCACACGCTGAGCCCGGACAGCCAGGGTGACACCCAGCCTTGCCAATATTTCAGCTTTTAGCATCACATAGTCTTTTGCTTGGTCAGGCTCTAGGTCATAGTAAGCTTTCTGCGATTCACCCGTTAACAGAGGAGCCACCAGTCCAGCCCACTGCTCCTCAGGCCACTTTTCTCTTTCAGCAGTCCTTTCAAACGTGGTCAAAAATACCTCTGGATCATCCTCTCCAGTCATTTTTGTCAATAAACGACTCACCCCAAAGGACGCGGTATTAGTGGGACGGCTTTCCTCACTGGTCTGCGGACGTTGCTGCATTACTGCTTCCATTTGTTGTAGTCTCTGCTCTTGCTTCTGTAACAGGTCTATGAAGCGGGCCTCAGATTGCTGCTGGGCTTGTTGCTGAGCTTCCAGACTCTGTTGGTGAGCTTGCTGCTGGGCTGCAAGGCTCTGTTGATGAGCTTGCTGCTGGGCTGCGAAGTTCTGTTGTTGAGCTGCAAGGCTCTGTTGATGAGCTGCAAGGCTCTTTTGCAAACCTGCATTTGTCTGCTGTTGATTGGCATTTGCTAGAGCCAGCTGCTTCAGTATCTCCTCCATGCTGGCTTAAAAAAAAACTGCCACTGGTTCTCCACCAACTGTGAGGGGGTTAGCTCGGCAGCGGGTGTGTGTGACCCCCGGGATGGGCTCCCCACACAAAAACAGGCCCAGCAGACGGAGGTTGTGGTTTTCAAAATCAAAAAGGTGCCGTTTATTTCCTATTTACAGTGACAAAAACACAGCAAAGCAAAAAAAACAAACAAAATAAATCCTGGTCAACTTGACCTCTGACTAAACATACAGGTTTCCTAACTAACAACTGGGATCAGCCTAGTGCTGTCCTAGTCCCTGGTTTTAAATGTCCAAGCAAAATATAGCCACACAGGCTTTCTCTCACCGCACAGGGGTTCACTCTCCCTAGACAGTCCACACAGGTCTGCTTCCAGGCATGAGCTAACATCTAATGAAGCTGGGCTTTCTTATAGAGGCCTAAATGAGCTGACAAGCTTCAGCTGGCCTCATCAACTCCCTGTCTGCACGACGCCCAGCCCTCTCCCTAGAGGTATGAGTCATCAATGAGCCCACTAGTCTCAGCTGGGCTTATACAACTCTCCACCTAGCTGTATAAGTCAGCGTAAAGCCTGAATCTGGGCGAAATATATCTACCCCCCTGGATGCAACCAGGTGACTTTACCTTCCTGCTGTCACAGTACCCCTAAATAATCATAGGACTGTGAGGAGGAGGTTCAAACACATGCCGTCACTTTGTCTTATCTCTCAGCTCTCATCTCTCATCTCGGTCCAAAATGGATTTACAAGGTACCCCCTTGTCATGTTTTTTATTTTTTTCAGGGATTTTTTTTTCGTCCTGATTTTTGCCGTGGGGTACACCTAAATATTCATAGGACTGTGAGGAGGGGGTTTGAACACATGCCGTCACTTTGTCTCATCTCTCAGCTCTCAGCTCTCATCTCGGTCCAAAATGGATTTACAAGGTACCCCCGTGTCATGTTTTTTATTTTTTTCAGATTTTTTTTTGTCCTGACTTTTGCCGTGGGGTACACCTAAATATTAATAGGACTGTGAGGAGGGGGTTTAATCACATGCCGTCACTTTGTCTCATCTCTCAGCTCTAATCTCTAATCTCGGTCCAAAATGGACTTACAAGGTACCCCCGGGGTTGTCATGTTTTTTATTTTTTTCGGAGATTTTTTTTTGTCTTGTTTTTTGCCGTGGGTTACCCCTAAATATTCATAGGACTGTGAGGAGGGGGTTCAAACACATGCCGTCACTTTGTCTCATCTCTCAGTTATCATCTCTCATCTCGTTCGAAAATGGATTTACAAGGTACCCTCATGTCATGTTTTTTATTTTTTTCTGAGATTTTTTTTTGTCTTGTTTTTTGCCGTGGGGTACCCCTAAATATTCTTAGGACTGTGAGGAGGGGGTTTTAACATATGCCATCACTTTGTCTGATCTCTCAGCTCTCATCTCTCATCTCGGTCCAAAATGGATTCACAAGGTACCCCTGTGTCATGTTTTTTATTTTTTTCCAAGATTTTTTTTCCGTCTTGTTTTTTGCCGTGGGGTACCCCTAAATATTCATAGGACTGTGAGGAAGGGGTTTGAACACATGCCGTCACTTTGTCTCATCTCTCAGCTCTCATCTCTCATCTCGGTCAAAAATGGATTTACAAGGTACCCCCGTGTCATGTTTTTTATTTTTTTCAGAGTTTTTTTTTTCATCTTGTTTTTTGCCTTGGGGTACCCCTAAATATTCATAGGACTGTGAGAAGGGGGTTTGAACACATGCCGTCACTTTGTCTCATCTCTCAGCTCTCATCTCTCATCTCGGTCCAAAATGGACTTACAAGGTACCCCCGGGGGTGTCATGTTTTTTATTTTTTCCGTAGATTTTTTTTTCGTCTTGTTTTTTGCTGTGGGGTACCCCTAAATATTCATAGGACTGTGAGGAGGGGGTTTGAACACATGCCGTCACTTTGTCTCATCTCTCAGCTCTCATCTCTCATCTCGGTCCAAAATGGATTTACAAGGTACCCCCGTGTCATGTTTTTAAGGGGTTTTTTTTAGATTTTTTTTCCGTCTTGTTTTTTGCCGCGGGGTACCCCTAAATATTCCTAGGACTGTGAGGAGGGGGTTTGAACATATGCCGTCACTTTGTCTGATCTCTCAGCTCTCATCTCTCATCTCGGTCCAAAATGGATTCACAAGGTACCCCGTGTCATGTTTTTTATTTTTTTCTGTTTTTTTTCTGTCTTGTTTTTTGCCGTGGGGTACCCCTAAATATTCATAGGACTGTGAGGAGGGGGTTTGAACATATGCCGTCACTTTGTCTGATCTCTCAGCTCTCATCTCTCATCTCGGTCCAAAATGGATTCACAAGGTACCCCCGTGTCATGTTTTTTATTTTTTTCCAAGATTTTTTTTCTGTCTTGTTTTTTGCCGTGGGGTACCCCTAAATATTCATAGGACTGTGAGGAGGGGGTTTGAACACATGCCGTCACTTTGTCTCATCTCTCAGCTCTCATCTCTCATCTCGGTCCAAAATGGATTTACAAGGTACCCCCGTGTCATGTTTTTTTTTTTTTCAGAGATTTTTTTTTTCGTCTTGTTTTTTGCCGTGGGGTACCCCTAAATATTCATAGGACTGTGAGAAGGGGGTTTGAACACATGCCATCACTTTGTCTCATCTCTCAGCTCTTATCTCTCATCTCGGTCCAAAATGGATTTACAAGGTACCACCGTGTCATGTTTTTAATTTTTTTTGTCTTGTTTTTTGCTGTGGGGTACCCCTAAATATTCATAGGACTGTGAGGAGGGGGTTTGAACACATGCCATCACTTTGTTTCATCTCTCAGCTCTCATCTCTCATCTCTGTCCAAAATGGACTTACAAGGTACCCCCGGCGGTGTCATGTTTTTTTTTATTTTGGAGATTTTTGTTTCGTCTTGTTTGTTGCCGTGGGGTACACCTAAATATTCATAGGACTGTGAGGAGGGGGTTTGAACACATGCGTCACTTTGTCTCATCTCTCAGCTCTCATCTCTCATCTCGGTCCAAAATGGATTTACAAGGTACCCCTGTGTCATGTTTTTTATTTTTTTCAGAGATTTTTTTCATCTTGTTTTTTGCTGTGGGGTACCCCTAAATATTCATAGGACTGTGAGGAGAAGGTTCAAACACATGCCATCACTTTGTCTTATCTCTCAGCTCTCATCTCTCATCTCGGTCCAAAATGGATTTACAAGGTACCCCCGTGTCATGTTTTTAATTTTTTTCTGAGTTTTTTTTTGTCCTGATTTTTGCCGTGGGGTACACCTAAATATTCATAGGACTGTGAGGAGGGGGTTTGAACACATGCCATCACTTTGTCTCATCTCTCAGCTCTCATCTCTCATCTCGGTCCAAAATGGACTTACAAGGTACCCCCGGGGGTGTCATGTGTTTTATTATTTTCGTAGATTTTTTTTTCGTCAGTTTTTTTGCCGTGGGGTACCCCTAAATATTCATAGGACTGTGAGGATGGGGTTTGAACACATGCCGTCACTTTGTCTCATCTCTCAGCTCTCATCTCTCATCTCGGTCCAAAATGGATTCACAAGGTACCCACGTGTCATGTTTTTAATTTTTTGGGAGATTTTTTTTCCGTCTTGTTTTTTGCCATGGGGTACCCCTAAATATTCATAGGACTGTGAGGAGGAGGTTTGAACACATGCCGTCACTTTGTCTGATCTCTCAGCTCTCATCTCTCATCTCGGTCCAAAATGGATTTACAAGGTACCCCCGTGTCATATTTTAAATTTTTTCTGAGATTTTATTTCGTCCTGATTTTTGCCGTGGGGTACACCTAAATATTCATAGGACTGTGAGGAGGGGGTTTGAACACATGCCATCACTTTGTCTCATCTCTCAGCTCTCATCTCTCATCTCGGTCCAAAATGGACTTACAAGGTACCCCCGGGGGTGTCATGTTTTTTATTTATTTCGGAGATTTTTTTTTCATCTTGTTTTTTGCCGTGGGGTACACCTAAATATTCATAGGACTGTGAGGAGGGGGTTTGAACACATGCCGTCACTTTGTCTGATCTCTCAGCTCTCATCTCTCATCTCGGTCCAAAATGGATTCACAAGGTACTCCCGTGTCATGTTTTTTATTTTTTTCTGATTTTTTTTTTCCGTCTTGTTTTTTGCTGTGGGGTACCCCTAAATATTCATAGGACTGTGAGTTGGAGGTTCAAACACATGCCGTCACTTTGTCTTATCTCTCAGCTCTCATCTCGGTCCAAAATGGATTTACAAGGTACCCCGTGTCATGTTTTTTATTTTTTTCTGAGATTTTTTTTGTCCTGATTTTTGCCGTGGGGTACACCTAAATATTCATAGGACTGTGAGGAGGGGGTTTGAACACATGCCGTCACTTTGTCTCATCTCTCAGCTCTCATCTCTCATCTCGGTCCAAAATGGACTTACAAGGTACCCCCGGGGGTGTCATGTTTTTTATTTTTTCCGGAGATTTTTTTTCGTCTTGTTTTTTGCCGTGGGGTACCCCTAAATATTCATAGGACTGTGAGGAGGGGATTTGAACACATGCCGTCACTTTGTCTCATCTCTCAGCTCTCATCTCTCATCTCGGTCCAAAATGGATTCACAAGGTACCCCTGTGTCATGTTTTTTATTTTTTTCCAAGATTTTTTTTCCGTCTTGTTTTTTGCCGTGTCATGTTTTAAATTTTTTTCAGAGATTTTTTTTCGTCTTGTTTTTTGCCGTGGGGTACCCCTAAATATTCATAGGACTGTGAGGAGGGGGTTTGAACACATGCCGTCACTTTGTCTCATCTCTCAGCTCTCATCTCTCATCTCGGTCCAAAATGGATTTACAAGGAACCCCCGTGTCATGTTTTTTATTTTTTTCAGAGATTTTTTTTCGTCTTGTTTTTTGCCGTGGGGTACCCCTAAATATTCATAGGACTGTGAGAAGGGGGTTTGAACACATGCCGTCACTTTGTCTAATCTCTCAGCTCTCATCTCTCATCTCGGTCCAAAATGGATTCACAATGTACCACCGTGTCATGTTTTAATTTTTTTTTGTCTTGTTTTTTGCTGTAGGGTACCCCTAAATAATCATAGGACTGTGAGGAGGAGGTTCAAACACATGCCGTCACTTTGTCTTATCTCTCAGCTCTCATCTCTCATCTCGGTCCAAAATGGATTTACAAGGTACCCCCTTGTCATGTTTTTTATTTTTTTCAGAGATTTTTTTTTCGTCCTGATTTTTGCCGTGGGGTACACCTAAATATTCATAGGACTGTGAGGAGGGGGTTCAAACACATGCCGTCACTTTGTCTCATCTCTCAGCTATCATCTCTCATCTCGTTCGAAAATGGATTTACAAGGTACCCTCATGTCATGTTTTTTATTTTTTTCTGAGATTTTTTTTTCGTCTTGTTTTTTGCTGTGGGGTACCCCTAAATATTCATAGGACTGTGAGGAGGGGGTTTGAACACATGCCGTCACTTTGTCTCATCTCTCAGCTCTCATCTCTCATCTCGGTCCAAAATGGATTTACAAGGTACCCCCGTGTCATGTTTTTAAGGTTTTTTTTTTAGATTTTTTTTCCGTCTTGTTTTTTGCCGCGGGGTACCCCTAAATATTCATAGGACTGTGAGGAGGGGGTTTGAACACATGCCGTCACTTTGTCTGATCTCTCAGCTCTCATCTCTCATCTCGGTCCAAAATGGATTCACAAGGTACCCCCGTGTCATGTTTTTAATTTTTTTGGAAGATTTTTTTTCCGTCTTGTTTTTTGCCGTGGGGTACCCCTAAATATTCATAGGACTGTGAGGAGGGGGTTTGAACACATGCCGTCACTTTGTCTGATCTCTCAGCTCTCATCTCTCATCTCGGTCCAAAATGGATTCACAAGGTACTCCCGTCACATGTTTTTTTTTTTTTCTGTTTTTTTTCCGTCTTGTTTTTTGCCGTGGGGTACCCCTAAATATTCATAGGACTGTGAGGAGGGGGTTTGAACATATGCCGTCACTTTGTCTGATCTCTCAGCTCTCATCTCTCATCTCGGTTCAAAATGGATTCACAAGGTACCCCCGTGTCATGTTTTTTATTTTTTTCCAAGATTTTTTTTCTGTCTTGTTTTTTGCCGTGGGGTACCCCTAAATATTCATAGGACTGTGAGGAGGGGGTTTGAACACATGCCGTCACTTTGTCTGATCTCTCAGCTCTCATCTCTCATCTCGGTCCAAAATGGATTCACAAGGTACTCCCGTCACATGTTTTTTTTTTTCTGTTTTTTTTTCCGTCTTGTTTTTTGCCGTGGGGTACCCCTAAATATTCATAGGACTGTGAGGAGGGGGTTTGAACATATGCCGTCACTTTGTCTGATCTCTCAGCTCTCATCTCTCATCTCGGTCCAAAATGGATTCACAAGGTACCCCCGTGTCATGTTTTTTATTTTTTTCCAAGATTTTTTTTCTGTCTTGTTTTTTGCCGTGGGGTACCCCTAAATATTCATAGGACTGTGAGGAGGGGGTTTGAACACATGCCGTCACTTTGTCTCATCTCTCAGCTCTCATCTCTCATCTCGGTCCAAAATGGATTTAGAAGGTACCCCGTGTCATGTTTTTTTTTTTTCAGAGATTTTTTTTTCGCCTTGTTTTTTGCCGTGGGGTACCCCTAAATATTCATAGGACTGTGAGAAGGGGGTTTGAACACATGCCATCACTTTGTCTCATCTCTCAGCTCTTATCTCTCATCTCGGTCCAAAATGGATTTACAAGGTACCACCGTGTCATGTTTTTAATTTTTTTTTGTCTTGTTTTTTGCTGTGGGGTACCCCTAAATATTCATAGGACTGTGAGGAGGGGGTTTGAACACATGCCATCACTTTGTTTCATCTCTCAGCTCTCATCTCTCATCTCTGTCCAAAATGGACTTACAAGGTACCCCCGGCGGTGTCATGTTTTTTTTTATTTTGGAGATTTTTGTTTCGTCTTGTTTGTTGCCGTGGGGTACACCTAAATATTCATAGGACTGTGAGGAGGGGGTTTGAACACATGCCGTCACTTTGTCTCATCTCTCAGCTCTCATCTCTCATCTCGGTCCAAAATGGATTTACAAGGTACCCCTGTGTCATGTTTTTTATTTTTTTCAGAGATTTTTTTCATCTTGTTCTTTGCTGTGGGGTACCCCTAAATATTCATAGGACTGTGAGGAGAAGGTTCAAACACATGCCATCACTTTGTCTTATCTCTCAGCTCTCATCTCTCATCTCGGTCCAAAATGGATTTACAAGGTACCCCCGTGTCATGTTTTTAATTTTTTGGGAGATTTTTTTTCCGTCTTGTTTTTTGCTGTGGGGTACCCCTAAATATTCATAGGACTGTGAGGAGGGGGTTTGAACACATGCCGTCACTTTGTCTGATCTCTCAGCTCTCATCTCTCATCTCGGTCCAAAATGGATTCACAAGGTACCCCTTTGTCATGTTTTTTATTTTTTTCTGATTTTTTTTGTCCTGATTTTTGCCGTGGGGTACACCTAAATATTCATAGGACTGTGAGGAGGGGGTTTGAACACATGCCGTCACTTTGTCTCAGCTCTCATCTCTCATCTCGGTCAAAAATGGATTCACAAGGTACCACCACGTCATGTTTTAAAAAAAAAATTGTCTTGTTTTTTGCTGTGGGGTACCCCTAAATATTCATAGGACTGTGAGTTGGAGGTTCAAACACATGCCGTCACTTTGTCTTATCTCTCAGCTCTCATCTCGGTCCAAATTGGATTTACAAGGTACCCCGTGTCATGTTTTTTATTTTTTTCTGAGATTTTTTTTGTCCTGATTTTTGCCGTGGGGTACACCTAAATATTCATAGGACTGTGAGGAGGGGGTTTGAACACATGCCGTCACTTTGTCTCATCTCTCAGCTCTCATCTCTCATCTCGGTCCAAAATGGACTTACAAGGTACCCCCGGGGGTGTCATGTTTTTTATTTTTTCCGGAGATTTTTTTTTCGTCTTGTTTTTTGCCGTGGGGTACCCCTAAATATTCATAGGACTGTGAGGAGGGGATTTGAACACATGCCGTCACTTTGTCTCATCTCTCAGCTCTCATCTCTCATCTCGGTCCAAAATGGATTCACAAGGTACCCCTGTGTCATGTTTTTTATTTTTTCCAAGATTTTTTTTCCGTCTTGTTTTTTGCCGTGTCATGTTTTAAATTTTTTTCAGAGATTTTTTTTCGTCTTGTTTTTTGCCGTGGGGTACCCCTAAATATTCATAGGACTGTGAGGAGGGGGTTTGAACACATGCCATCACTTTGTCTCATCTCTCAGCTCTCATCTCTCATCTCGGTCCAAAATGGATTTACAAGGAACCCCCGTGTCATGTTTTTTATTTTTTTCAGAGATTTTTTTTCGTCTTGTTTTTTGCCGTGGGGTACCCCTAAATATTCATAGGACTGTGAGAAGGGGGTTTGAACACATGCCGTCACTTTGTCTCATCTCTCAGCTCTCATCTCTCATCTCGGTCCAAAATGGATTCACAAGGTACCACCGTGTCATGTTTTTAATTTTTTTTGTCTTGTTTTTTGCTGTGGGGTACCCCTAAATATTCATAGGACTGTGAGGAGGAGGTTCAAACACATGCCGTCACTTTGTCTTATCTCTCAGCTCTCATCTCGGTCCAACATGGATTTACAAGGTACCCCCTTGTCATGTTTTTTATTTTTTTCTGAGATTTTTTTTCGTCCTGATTTTTGCCGTGGGGTACACCTAAATATTCATAGTACTGTGAGGAGGGGGTTTGAACACATGCCATCACTTTGTCTCATCTCTCAGCTCTCATCTCTCATCTCGGTCCAAAATGGACTTACAAGGTACCCCCGGGGGTGTCATGTTTTTAATTTTTTCCGGAGATTTTTTTTTCGTCTTGTTTTTTGCTGTGGGGTACCCCTAAATATTCATAGGACTGTGAGGAGGGGGTTTGAACACATGCCGTCACTTTGTCTCATCTCTCAGCTCTCATCTCTCATCTCGGTCCAAAATGGATTTACAAGGTACCCCCGTGTCATGTTTTTAAGGTTTTTTTAGAGATTTTTTTTCTGTCTTGTTTTTTGCCGTGGGGTACCCCTAAATATTCATAGGACTGTGAGGAGGGGGTTTGAACACATGCCGTCACTTTGTCTGATCTCTCAGCTCTCATCTCTCATCTCGGTCCAAAATGGATTCACAAGGTACCCCCGTGTCATGTTTTAAATTTTTTTGGAAGATTTTTTTTCCGTCTTGTTTTTTGCCGTGGGGTACCCCTAAATATTCATAGGACTGTGAGGAGGGGGTTTGAACACATGACGTCACTTTGTCTGATTTCTCAGTTCTCATCTCTCATCTCGGTCCAAAGTGGATTCACAAGGTACCCCCGGGTCATGTTTTTAATTTTTTTCCAAGATTTTTTTTCCATCTTGTTTTTTGCCGTGGGGTACCCCTAAATATTCATAGGACTGTGAGGAGGGGGTTTGAACACATGCCGTCACTTTGTCTCATCTCTCAGCTCTCATCTCTCATCTCGGTCCAAAATGGACTTACAAGGTACCCCCAGGGGTGTCATGTTTTTTATTTTTTCCGGAGATTTTTTTTTCGTCTTGTTTTTTACCGTGGGGTACACCTAAATATTCATAGGACTGTGAGGAGGGGGTTTGAACACATGCCATCACGTTGTCTCATCTCTCAGCTCTCATCTCTCATCTCGGTCCAAAATGGACTTACAAGGTACCCCCGGGGGTGTCATGTTTTTTATTTATTTCGGAGATTTTTTTTTTCGTCTTGTTTTTTGCCATGGGGTACACCTAAATATTCATAGGACTGTGAGGAGGAGGTTTGAACACATGCCATCACTTTGTCTCAGCTCTCATCTCTCATCTCGGTCCAAAATGGATTCACAAGGTACCCCAGTGTCATGTTTTAAAAATTTTTGGGAGATTTTTTTCCGTCTTGTTTTTTGCCGTGGGGTACCCCTAAATATTCATAGGACTGTGAGGAGGGGGTTTGAACACATGCCGTCACTTTGTCTGATCTCTCAGCTCTCATCTCTCATCTCGGTCCAAAATGGATTCACAAGGTACTCCCGTGTCATGTTTTTTATTTTTTTCAGAATTTTTTTTCCCGTCTTGTTTTTTTGTTGTGGGGTACCCCTAAATATTCATAGGACTGTGAGGAGGGGGTTTGAACATATGTCGTCACTTTGTCTGATCTCTCAGCTCTCATCTCTAATCTCGGTCCAAAATGGATTCACAAGGTACCCCTGTGTCATGTTTTTTATTTTTTTCCAAGATTTTTTTTCCGTCTTGTTTTTTGCCGTGGGGTACCCCTAAATATTCATAGGACTGTGAGGAGGGGGTTTGAACACATGCCGTCACTTTGTCTCATCTCTCAGCTCTCATCTCTCATCTCGGTCAAAAATGGATTTACAAGGTACCACCGTGTCATGTTTTAAAAAAAATTGTCTTGTTTTTTGCTGTGGGGTACCCCTAAATATTCATAGGACTGTGAGGAGGGGGTTTGAACACATGCCGTCACTTTGTCTCATCTCTCAGCTCTCATCTGTCATATTGGTCCAAAATGGATTCACAAGGTACCCCTGTGTCATGTTTTTTATTTTTTTCCAAGATTTTTTTTCCGTCTTGTTTTTTGCCGTGTCATGTTTTTTTCAGAGATTTTTTTTCGTCTTGTTTTTTGCCGTGGGTTACCCCTAAATATTCATAGGACTGTGAGGAGGGGGTTTGAACACATGCCGTCACTTTGTCTCATCTCTCAGCTCTCATCTCTCATCTCGGTCCAAAATGGATTTACAAGGTACCCCCGTGTCATGTTTTAAATTTTTTTCAGAGATTTTTTTTCGTCTTGTTTTTTGCCGTGGGGTACCCCTAAATATTCATAGGACTGTGAGAAGAGGGTTTGAACACATGCCGTCACTTTGTCTCATCTCTCAGCTCTCATCTCTCATCTCGGTACCAAAATGGATTCACAAGGTACCACCGTGTCATGTTTTTAATTTTTTTTGTCTTGTTTTTTGCTGTGGGGTACCCCTAAATATTCATAGGACTGTGAGGAGGAGGTTTAAACACATGCCGTCACTTTGTCTTATCTCTCAGCTCTCATCTCGGTCCAAAATGGATTTACAAGGTACCCCGTGTCATGTTTTAAATTTTTTTGGAGATTTTTTTTCCGTCTTGTTTTTTGCCGTGGGGTACCCCTAAATATTCATAGGACTGTGAGGAGGGGGTTTGAACACATGCCGTCACTTTGTCTGATCTCTCAGCTCTCATCTCTCATCTCGGTCCAAAATGGATTCACAAGGTACCCCCGTGTCATATTTTTTATTTTTTCTGAGATTTTATTTCGTCCTGATTTTTGCCGTGGGGTACACCTAAATATTCATAGGACTGTGAGGAGGGGGTTTGAACACATGCCATCACGTTGTCTCATCTCTCAGCTCTCATCTCTCATCTCAGTCCAAAATGGATTTACAAGGTAGCCCCGTGTCAGGTTTTTTATTTTTTTCGGAGATTTTTTTTCCGTCTTGTTTTTTGCCGTGGGGTACCCCTGAATATTCATAGGACTGTGAGAAGGGGGTTTGAACACATGCCGTCACTTTGTCTCATCTCTCAGATCTCATCTCTCATCTCGGTCCAAAATGGATTCACAAGGTACCACCGTGTCATGTTTTTAATTTTTTTTGTCTTGTTTTTTGCTGTGGGGTACCCCTAAATATTCATAGGACTGTGAGGAGGAGGTTCAAACACATGCCGTCACTTTGTCTTATCTCTCAGCTCTCATCTCGGTCCAAAATGCATTTACAAGGTACCCCCTTGTCATGTTTTTTATTTTTTTCTGAGATTTTTTTTCGTCCTGATTTTTGCTGTGGGGTACACCTAAATATTCATAGTACTGTGAGGAGGGGGTTTGAACACATGCCGTCACTTTGTCTCATCTCTCAGCTCTCATCTCTCATCTCGGTCCAAAATGGATTTACAAGGTACCCCCGTGTCATGTTTTTAAGGGTTTTTTTGAGATTTTTTTTCTGTCTTGTTTTTTGCCATGGGGTACCCCTAAATATTCATAGGACTGTGAGGAGGGGGTTTGAACACATGCCGTCACTTTGTCTGATCTCTCAGCTCTCATCTCTCATCTCGGTCCAAAATGGATTCACAAGGTACCCCCGTGTCATGTTTTTTATTTTTTCCAAGATTTTTTTTCCATCTTGTTTTTTGCCGTGGGGTACCCCTAAATATTCATAGGACTGTGAGGAGGGGGTTTGAACACATGCCGTCACTTTGTCTGATCTCTCAGCTCTCATCTCTCATCTCGGTCCAAAATGGATTCACAAGGTACACCCGTGTCATGTTTTAAATTTTTTTGGAAGATTTTTTTTCCGTCTTGTTTTTTGCCGTGGGGTACCCCTAAATATTCATAGGACTGTGAGGAGGGGGTTTGAACACATGACGTCACTTTGTCTGATTTCTCAGTTCTCATCTCTCATCTCGGTCCAAAGTGGATTCACAAGGTACCCCCGGGTCATGTTTTTAATTTTTTTCCAAGATTTTTTTTCCATCTTGTTTTTTGCCGTGGGGTACCCCTAAATATTCATAGGACTGTGAGGAGGGGGTTTGAACACATGCCGTCACTTTGTCTCATCTCTCAGCTCTCATCTCTCATCTCGGTCCAAAATGGACTTACAAGGTACCCCCAGGGGTGTCATGTTTTTTATTTTTTCCGGAGATTTTTTTTTCGTCTTGTTTTTTACCGTGGGGTACACCTAAATATTCATAGGACTGTGAGGAGGGGGTTTGAACACATGCCATCACGTTGTCTCATCTCTCATCTCTCATCTCTCATCTCGGTCCAAAATGGACTTACAAGGTACCCCCGGGGGTGTCATGTTTTTTATTTATTTCGGAGATTTTTTTTTTCGTCTTGTTTTTTGCCATGGGGTACACCTAAATATTCATAGGACTGTGAGGAGGAGGTTTGAACACATGCCATCACTTTGTCTCAGCTCTCATCTCTCATCTCGGTCCAAAATGGATTCACAAGGTACCCCAGTGTCATGTTTTAAAATTTTTTGGGAGATTTTTTTCCGTCTTGTTTTTTGCCGTGGGGTACCCCTAAATATTCATAGGACTGTGAGGAGGGGGTTTGAACACATGCCGTCACTTTGTCTGATCTCTCAGCTCTCATCTCTCATCTCGGTCCAAAATGGATTCACAAGGTACTCCCGTGTCATGTTTTTTATTTTTTTCAGAATTTTTTTTCCCGTCTTGTTTTTTTGTTGTGGGGTACCCCTAAATATTCATAGGACTGTGAGGAGGGGGTTTGAACATATGCCGTCACTTTGTCTGATCTCTCAGCTCTCATCTCTAATCTCGGTCCAAAATGGATTCACAAGGTACCCCTGTGTCATGTTTTTTATTTTTTTCCAAGATTTTTTTTCCGTCTTGTTTTTTGCCGTGGGGTACCCCTAAATATTCATAGGACTGTGAGGAGGGGGTTTGAACACATGCCGTCACTTTGTCTCATCTCTCAGCTCTCATCTCTCATCTCGGTCAAAAATGGATTTACAAGGTACCACCGTGTCATGTTTTTAAAAAAATTGTCTTGTTTTTTGCTGTGGGGTACCCCTAAATATTCATAGGACTGTGAGGAGGGGGTTTGAACACATGCCGTCACTTTGTCTCATCTCTCAGCTCTCATCTGTCATATTGGTCCAAAATGGATTCACAAGGTACCCCTGTGTCATGTTTTTTATTTTTTTCCAAGATTTTTTTTCCGTCTTGTTTTTTGCCGTGTCATGTTTTTTTCAGAGATTTTTTTTCGTCTTGTTTTTTGCCGTGGGTTACCCCTAAATATTCATAGGACTGTGAGGAGGGGGTTTGAACACATGCCGTCACTTTGTCTCATCTCTCAGCTCTCATCTCTCATCTCGATCCAAAATGGATTTACAAGGTACCCCCGTGTCATGTTTTAAATTTTTTTCAGAGATTTTTTTTCGTCTTGTTTTTTGCCGTGGGGTACCCCTAAATATTCATAGGACTGTGAGAAGAGGGTTTGAACACATGCCGTCACTTTGTCTCATCTCTCAGCTCTCATCTCTCATCTCGGTACCAAAATGGATTCACAAGGTACCACCATGTCATGTTTTTAATTTTTTTTGTCTTGTTTTTTGCTGTGGGGTACCCCTAAATATTCATAGGACTGTGAGGAGGAGGTTTAAACACATGCCGTCACTTTGTCTTATCTCTCAGCTCTCATCTCGGTCCAAAATGGATTTACAAGGTACCCCGTGTCATGTTTTAAATTTTTTTGGAGATTTTTTTTCCGTCTTGTTTTTTGCCGTGGGGTACCCCTAAATATTCATAGGACTGTGAGGAGGGGGTTTGAACACATGCCGTCACTTTGTCTGATCTCTCAGCTCTCATCTCTCATCTCGGTCCAAAATGGATTCACAAGGTACCCCCGTGTCATATTTTTTATTTTTTCTGAGATTTTATTTTGTCCTGATTTTTGCCGTGGGGTACACCTAAATATTCATAGGACTGTGAGGAGGGGGTTTGAACACATGCCATCACGTTGTCTCATCTCTCAGCTCTCATCTCTCATCTCAGTCCAAAATGGATTTACAAGGTAGCCCCGTGTCAGGTTTTTTATTTTTTTCGGAGATTTTTTTTCCGTCTTGTTTTTTGCCGTGGGGTACCCCTGAATATTCATAGGACTGTGAGAAGGGGGTTTGAACACATGCCGTCACTTTGTCTCATCTCTCAGATCTCATCTCTCATCTCGGTCCAAAATGGATTCACAAGGTACCACCGTGTCATGTTTTTAATTTTTTTTGTCTTGTTTTTTGCTGTGGGGTACCCCTAAATATTCATAGGACTGTGAGGAGGAGGTTCAAACACATGCCGTCACTTTGTCTTATCTCTCAGCTCTCATCTCGGTCCAAAATGGATTTACAAGGTACCCCCTTGTCATGTTTTTTATTTTTTTCTGAGATTTTTTTTCGTCCTGATTTTTGCTGTGGGGTACACCTAAATATTCATAGTACTGTGAGGAGGGGGTTTGAACACATGCCGTCACTTTGTCTCATCTCTCAGCTCTCATCTCTCATCTCGGTCCAAAATGGATTTACAAGGTACCCCCGTGTCATGTTTTTAAGGTTTTTTTTGAGATTTTTTTTCTGTCTTGTTTTTTGCCATGGGGTACCCCTAAATATTCATAGGACTGTGAGGAGGGGGTTTGAACACATGCCGTCACTTTGTCTGATCTCTCACCTCTCATCTCTCATCTCGGTCCAAAATGGATTCACAAGGTACCCCCGTGTCATGTTTTTTATTTTTTCCAAGATTTTTTTTCCATCTTGTTTTTTGCCGTGGGGTACCCCTAAATATTCATAGGACTGTGAGGAGGGGGTTTGAACACATGCCGTCACTTTGTCTCATCTCTCAGCTCTCATCTCTCATCTCGGTCCAAAATGGATTTACAAGGTACCCCCGGGGGTGTCATGTTTTTAATTTTTTTCTGAGATTTTTTTTCGTCCTGATTTTTGCCGTGGGGTACACCTAAATATTCATAGGACTGTGAGGAGGGGGTTTGAACACATGCCATCACTTTGTCTCATCTCTCAGCTCTCATCTCTCATCTCGGTCCAAAATGGACTTACAAGGTACCCCCGGGGGTGTCATGTTTTTTATTTTTTTCGTAGATTTTTTTTTCGTCAGTTTTTTTGCCGTGGGGTACCCCTAAATATTCATAGGACTGTGAGGATGGGGTTTGAACACATGCCGTCACTTTGTCTCATCTCTCAGCTCTCATCTCTCATCTCGGTCCAAAATGGATTCACAAGGTACCCCCGTGTCATGTTTTTAATTTTTTGGGAGATTTTTTTTCCATCTTGTTTTTTGCCGTGGGTTACCCCTAAATATTCATAGGACTGTGAGGAGGGGGTTTGAACACATGCCGTCACTTTGTCTGATCTCTCAGCTCTCATCTCTCATCTCGGTCCAAAATGGATTTACAAGGTACCCCCGTGTCATATTTTTTATTTTTTCTGAGATTTTATTTCGTCCTGATTTTTGCCGTGGGGTACACCTAAATATTCATAGGACTGTGAGGAGGGGGTTTGAACACATGCCATCACTTTGTCTCATCTCTCAGCTCTCATCTCTCATCTCGGTCCAAAATGGACTTACAAGGTACCCCCGGGGGTGTCATGTTTTTTATTTATTTCAGAGATTTTTTTTTCGTCTTGTTTTTTGCCGTGGGGTACACCTAAATATTCATAGGACTGTGAGGAGGAGGTTTGAACACATGCCGTCACTTTGTCTGATCTCTCAGCTCTCATCTCGGTCCAAAATGGATTCACAAGGTACTCCCGTGTCATGTTTTTTATTTTTTTCTGATTTTTTTTTTCCGTCTTGTTTTTTGCCGTGGGGTACCCCTAAATATTCATAGGACTGTGAGGAGGGGGTTTGAACACATGCCGTCACTTTGTCTGATCTCTCAGCTCTCATCTCTCATCTCGGTCCAAAATGGATTTACAAGGTACTCCCGTGTCATGTTTTTTATTTTTTTCTGATTTTTTTTTTCCGTCTTGTTTTTTGCCATGGGGTACCCCTAAATATTCATAGGACTGTGAGGAGGGGGTTTGAACATATGCCTTCACTTTGTCTGATCTCTCAGCTCTCATCTCTCATCTCGGTCCAAAATGGATTCACAAGGTACCCCTTTGTCATGTTTTTTATTTTTTTCCAAGATTTTTTTTCCAGCTTGTTTTTTGCCGTGGGGTACCCCTAAATATTCATAGGACTGTGAGGAGGGGTTTGAACACATGCCGTCACTTTGTCTCAGCTCTCATCTCTCATCTCGGTCAAAAATGGATTTACAAGGTACCACCACGTCATGTTTTAAAAAAAAATTGTCTTGTTTTTTGCTGTGGGGTACCCCTAAATATTCATAGGACTGTGAGTTGGAGGTTCAAACACATGCCGTCACTTTGTCTCATCTCTCAGCTCTCATCTCTCATCTCGGTCCAAAATGGATTTACAAGGTACCCCCGTGTCATGTTTTTTATTTTTTTCAGAGATTTTTTTTTTCGTCTTGTTTTTTGCCGTGGGGTACCCCTAAATATTCATAGGACTGTGAGAAGGGGGTTTGAACACATGCCATCACTTTGTCTCATCTCTCAGCTCTCATCTCTCATCTCGGTCCAAAATGGATTTACAAGGTACCACCGTGTCATGTTTTAAAAAAAATGTTGTCTTGTTTTTTGCTGTGGGGTACCCCTAAATATTCATAGGACTGTGAGGAGGGGGGTTGAACACATGCCATCACTTTGTTTCATCTCTCAGCTCTTATCTCTCATCTCGGTCCAAAATGGACTTACAAGGTACCCCCAGGGGTGTCATGTTTTTTTTTATTTCTGAGATTTTTGTTTCGTCTTGTTTGTTGCCGTGGGGTACACCTAAATATTCATAGGACTGTGAGGAGGGGGTTTGAACACATGCCGTCACTTTGTCTCATCTCTCAGCTCTCATCTCTCATCTCGGTCCAAAATGGATTCACAAGGTACCCCCGTGTCATGTTTTTAATTTTTTTGGGAGATTTGTTTTCCGTCTTGTTTTTTGCCGTGGGGCACCCCTAAATATTCATAGGACTGTGAGGAGGGGGTTTGAACACATGCCGTCACTTTGTCTGATCTCTCAGCTCTCATCTCTCATCTCGGTCCAAAATGGATTCACAAGGTACCCCCGTGTCATGTTTTTAATTTTTTTGGGAGATTTGTTATCCGTCTTGTTTTTTGCCGTGGGGCACCCCTAAATATTCATAGGACTATGAGGAGGGGGTTTGAACACATGCCGTCACTTTGTCTCATCTCTCAGCTCTCATCTCTCATCTCGGTCCAAAATGAATTCACAAGGTACCCCTGTGTCATGTTTTTTATTTTTTTCTAAGATTTTTTTCCGTCTTGTTTTTTGCCGTGGGGTACCCCTAAATATTCATAGGACTGTGAGGAGGGGGTTTGAACACATGCTGTCACTTTGTCTTATCTCTCAGCTCTCATCTCTCATCTCGGTCCAAAATGGATTTACAAGGTACCCCCATGTCATGTTTTTTATTTTTTTCAGAGATTTTTTTTTCGTCTTGTTTTTTGCCGTGGGGTACCCCTAAATATTCATAGGACTGTGAGAAGGGGCTTTGAACACATGCCGTCACTTTGTCTAATCTCTCAGCTCTCATCTCTCATCTCGGTCCAAAATGGATTCACAATGTACCACCGTGTCATGTTTTAATTTTTTTTGTCTTGTTTTTTGCTGTAGGGTACCCCTAAATAATCATAGGACTGTGAGGAGGAGGTTCAAACACATGCCGTCACTTTGTCTTATCTCTCAGCTCTCATCTCTCATCTCGGTCCAAAATGGATTTACAAGGTACCCCCTTGTCATGTTTTTTATTTTTTTCAGAGATTTTTTTTTCGTCCTGATTTTTGCCGTGGGGTACACCTAAATATTCATAGGACTGTGAGGAGGGGGTTTGAACACATGCCGTCACTTTGTCTCATCTCTCAGCTCTCATCTCTCATCTCGGTCCAAAATGGATTTACAAGGTACCCCGTGTCATGTTTTTTATTTTTTTCAGAGATTTTTTTTTGTCCTGACTTTTGCCGTGGGGTACACCTAAATATTAATAGGACTGTGAGGAGGGGGTTTAATCACATGCCGTCACTTTGTCTCATCTCTCAGCTCTAATCTCTAATCTCGGTCCAAAATGGACTTACAAGGTACCCCCGGGGTTGTCATGTTTTTTATTTTTTTCGGAGATTTTTTTTCGTCTTGTTTTTTGCCGTGGGGTACCCCTAAATATTCTTAGGACTGTGAGGAGGGGGTTCAAACACATGCCGTCACTTTGTCTCATCTCTCAGCTATCATCTCTCATCTCATTCGAAAATGGATTTACAAGGTACCCTCGTGTCATGTTTTTTATTATTTTCTGAGATTTTTTTTCTGTCTTGTTTTTTGCCGTGGGGTACCCCTAAATATTCATAGGACTGTGAGGAGGGGGTTTGAACATATGCCGTCACTTTGTCTGATCTCTCAGCTCTCATCTCTCATCTCGGTCCAAAATGGATTCACAAGGTACCCCTGTGTCATGTTTTTTATTTTTTTCCAAGATTTTTTTTCCGTCTTGTTTTTTGCCGTGGGGTATCCCTAAATATTCATAGGACTGTGAGGAAGGGGTTTGAACACATGCCGTCACTTTGTCTCATCTCTCAGCTCTCATCTCTCTTCTCGGTCAAAAATGGATTTACAAGGTACCCCCGTGTCATGTTTTTTATTTTTTTCTGAGATTTTTTTTTCTGTCTTGTTTTTTGCCGTGGGGTACCCCTAAATATTCATAGGACTGTGAGGAGGGGGTTTGAACACATGCCGTCACTTTGTCTGATCTCTCAGCTCTCATCTCTCATCTCGGTCCAAAATGGATTTACAAGGTACTCCCGTGTCATGTTTTTTATTTTTTTCTGATTTTTTTTTTCCGTCTTGTTTTTTGCCGTGGGGTACCCCTAAATATTCATAGGACTGTGAGGAGGGGGTTTGAACATATGCCTTCACTTTGTCTGATCTCTCAGCTCTCATCTCTCATCTCGGTCCAAAATGGATTCACAAGGTACCCCTTTGTCATGTTTTTTATTTTTTTCCAAGATTTTTTTTTGTCCTGACTTTTGCCGTGGGGTACACCTAAATATTAATAGGACTGTGAGGAGGGGGTTTAATCACATGCCGTCACTTTGTCTCATCTCTCAGCTCTAATCTCTAATCTCGGTCCAAAATGGACTTACAAGGTACCCCCGGGGTTGTCATGTTTTTTATTTTTTTCGGAGATTTTTTTTCGTCTTGTTTTTTGCCGTGGGGTACCCCTAAATATTCTTAGGACTGTGAGGAGGGGGTTCAAACACATGCCGTCACTTTGTCTCATCTCTCAGCTATCATCTCTCATCTCATTCGAAAATGGATTTACAAGGTACCCTCGTGTCATGTTTTTTATTATTTTCTGAGATTTTTTTTCTGTCTTGTTTTTTGCCGTGGGGTACCCCTAAATATTCATAGGACTGTGAGGAGGGGGTTTGAACATATGCCGTCACTTTGTCTGATCTCTCAGCTCTCATCTCTCATCTCGGTCCAAAATGGATTCACAAGGTACCCCTGTGTCATGTTTTTTATTTTTTTCCAAGATTTTTTTTCCGTCTTGTTTTTTGCCGTGGGGTATCCCTAAATATTCATAGGACTGTGAGGAAGGGGTTTGAACACATGCCGTCACTTTGTCTCATCTCTCAGCTCTCATCTCTCTTCTCGGTCAAAAATGGATTTACAAGGTACCCCCGTGTCATGTTTTTTATTTTTTTCTGAGATTTTTTTTTCTGTCTTGTTTTTTGCCGTGGGGTACCCCTAAATATTCATAGGACTGTGAGGAGGGGGTTTGAACACATGCCGTCACTTTGTCTGATCTCTCAGCTCTCATCTCTCATCTCGGTCCAAAATGGATTTACAAGGTACTCCCGTGTCATGTTTTTTATTTTTTTCTGATTTTTTTTTTCCGTCTTGTTTTTTGCCGTGGGGTACCCCTAAATATTCATAGGACTGTGAGGAGGGGGTTTGAACATATGCCTTCACTTTGTCTGATCTCTCAGCTCTCATCTCTCATCTCGGTCCAAAATGGATTCACAAGGTACCCCTTTGTCATGTTTTTTATTTTTTTCCAAGATTTTTTTTTGTCCTGACTTTTGCCGTGGGGTACACCTAAATATTAATAGGACTGTGAGGAGGGGGTTTAATCACATGCCGTCACTTTGTCTCATCTCTCAGCTCTAATCTCTAATCTCGGTCCAAAATGGACTTACAAGGTACCCCCGGGGTTGTCATGTTTTTTATTTTTTTCGGAGATTTTTTTTCGTCTTGTTTTTTGCCGTGGGGTACCCCTAAATATTCTTAGGACTGTGAGGAGGGGGTTCAAACACATGCCGTCACTTTGTCTCATCTCTCAGCTATCATCTCTCATCTCATTCGAAAATGGATTTACAAGGTACCCTCGTGTCATGTTTTTTATTATTTTCTGAGATTTTTTTTCTGTCTTGTTTTTTGCCGTGGGGTACCCCTAAATATTCATAGGACTGTGAGGAGGGGGTTTGAACATATGCCGTCACTTTGTCTGATCTCTCAGCTCTCATCTCTCATCTCGGTCCAAAATGGATTCACAAGGTACCCCTGTGTCATGTTTTTTATTTTTTTCCAAGATTTTTTTTCCGTCTTGTTTTTTGCCGTGGGGTACCCCTAAATATTCATAGGACTGTGAGGAAGGGGTTTGAACACATGCCGTCACTTTGTCTCATCTCTCAGCTCTCATCTCTCTTCTCGGTCAAAAATGGATTTACAAGGTACCCCCGTGTCATGTTTTTTATTTTTTTCTGAGATTTTTTTTTCTGTCTTGTTTTTTGCCGTGGGGTACCCCTAAATATTCATAGGACTGTGAGGAGGGGGTTTGAACACATGCCGTCACTTTGTCTGATCTCTCAGCTCTCATCTCTCATCTCGGTCCAAAATGGATTTACAAGGTACTCCCGTGTCATGTTTTTTATTTTTTTCTGATTTTTTTTTTCCGTCTTGTTTTTTGCCGTGGGGTACCCCTAAATATTCATAGGACTGTGAGGAGGGGGTTTGAACATATGCCTTCACTTTGTCTGATCTCTCAGCTCTCATCTCTCATCTCGGTCCAAAATGGATTCACAAGGTACCCCTTTGTCATGTTTTTTATTTTTTTCCAAGATTTTTTTTCCCGCTTGTTTTTTGCCGTGGGGTACCCCTAAATATTCATAGGACTGTGAGGAGGGGTTTGAACACATGCCGTCACTTTGTCTCAGCTCTCATCTCTCATCTCGGTCAAAAATGGATTTACAAGGTACCACCACGTCATGTTTTAAAAAAAAATTGTCTTGTTTTTTGCTGTGGGGTACCCCTAAATATTCATAGGACTGTGAGTTGGAGGTTCAAACACATGCCGTCACTTTGTCTCATCTCTCAGCTCTCATCTCTCATCTCGGTCCAAAATGGATTTACAAGGTACCCCCGTGTCATGTTTTTTATTTTTTTCAGAGATTTTTTTTTTCGTCTTGTTTTTTGCCGTGGGGTACCCCTAAATATTCATAGGACTGTGAGAAGGGGGTTTGAACACATGCCATCACTTTGTCTCATCTCTCAGCTCTCATCTCTCATCTCGGTCCAAAATGGATTTACAAGGTACCACCGTGTCATGTTTTAAAAAAAAATTTGTCTTGTTTTTTGCTGTGGGGTACCCCTAAATATTCATAGGACTGTGAGGAGGGGGGTTGAACACATGCCATCACTTTGTTTCATCTCTCAGCTCTTATCTCTCATCTCGGTCCAAAATGGACTTACAAGGTACCCCCGGGGGTGTCATGTTTTTTTTTTATTTCTGAGATTTTTGTTTCGTCTTGTTTGTTGCCGTGGGATACACCTAAATATTCATAGGACTGTGAGGAGGGGGTTTGAACACATGCCGTCACTTTGTCTCATCTCTCAGCTCTCATCTCTCATCTCGGTCCAAAATGGATTCACAAGGTACCCCCGTGTCATGTTTTTAATTTTTTGGGGAGATTTGTTTTCCGTCTTGTTTTTTGCCGTGGGGCACCCCTAAATATTCATAGGACTGTGAGGAGGGGGTTTGAACACATGCCGTCACTTTGTCTGATCTCTCAGCTCTCATTTCTCATCTCGGTCCAAAATGGATTCACAAGGTACCCCCGTGTCATGTTTTTAATTTTTTTGGGAGATTTGTTATCCGTCTTGTTTTTTGCCGTGGGGCACCCCTAAATATTCATAGGACTATGAGGAGGGGGTTTGAACACATGCCGTCACTTTGTCTCATCTCTCAGCTCTCATCTCTCATCTCGGTCCAAAATGAATTCACAAGGTACCCCTGTGTCATGTTTTTTATTTTTTTTCCGTCTTGTTTTTTGCCGTGGGGTACCCCTAAATATTCATAGGACTGTGAGGAGGGGGTTTGAACACATGCTGTCACTTTGTCTTATCTCTCAGCTCTCATCTCTCATCTCGGTCCAAAATGGATTTACAAGGTACCCCCATGTCATGTTTTTTATTTTTTTCAGAGATTTTTTTTTCGTCTTGTTTTTTGCCGTGGGGTACCCCTAAATATTCATAGGACTGTGAGAAGGGGGTTTGAACACATGCCGTCACTTTGTCTAATCTCTCAGCTCTCATCTCTCATCTCGGTCCAAAATGGATTCACAATGTACCACCGTGTCATGTTTTAATTTTTTTTTGTCTTGTTTTTTGCTGTAGGGTACCCCTAAATAATCATAGGACTGTGAGGAGGAGGTTCAAACACATGCCGTCACTTTGTCTTATCTCTCAGCTCTCATCTCTCATCTCGGTCCAAAATGGATTTACAAGGTACCCCCTTGTCATGTTTTTTATTTTTTTCAGAGATTTTTTTTTCGTCCTGATTTTTGCCGTGGGGTACACCTAAATATTCATAGGACTGTGAGGAGGGGGTTTGAACACATGCCGTCACTTTGTCTCATCTCTCAGCTCTCATCTCTCATCTCGGTCCAAAATGGATTTACAAGGTACCCCCGTGTCATGTTTTTTATTTTTTTCAGAGATTTTTTTTTGTCCTGACTTTTGCCGTGGGGTACACCTAAATATTAATAGGACTGTGAGGAGGGGGTTTAATCACATGCCGTCACTTTGTCTCATCTCTCAGCTCTAATCTCTAATCTCGGTCCAAAATGGACTTACAAGGTACCCCCGGGGTTGTCATGTTTTTTATTTTTTTCGGAGATTTTTTTTCGTCTTGTTTTTTGCCGTGGGGTACCCCTAAATATTCATAGGACTGTGAGGAGGGGGTTCAAACACATGCCGTCACTTTGTCTCATCTCTCAGCTATCATCTCTCATCTCATTCGAAAATGGATTTACAAGGTACCCTCGTGTCATGTTTTTTATTATTTTCTGAGATTTTTTTTTCTGTCTTGTTTTTTGCCGTGGGGTACCCCTAAATATTCATAGGACTGTGAGGAGGGGGTTTGAACATATGCCGTCACTTTGTCTGATCTCTCAGCTCTCATCTCTCATCTCGGTCCAAAATGGATTCACAAGGTACCCCTGTGTCATGTTTTTTATTTTTTTCCAAGTTTTTTTCCGTCTTGTTTTTTGCCGTGGGGTACCCCTAAATATTCATAGGACTGTGAGGAGTGGGTTTGAACACATGCCGTCACTTTGTCTCATCTCTCAGCTCTCATCTCGGTCCAAAATGGATTTACAAGGTACCCCCGTGTCATGTTTTTTATTTTTTTCTGAGATTTTTTTTTCTGTCTTGTTTTTTGCCGTGGGGTACCCCTAAATATTCATAGGACTGTGAGGAGGGGGTTTGAACATATGCCGTCACTTTGTCTGATCTCTCAGCTCTCATCTCTCATCTCGGTCCAAAATGGATTCACAAGGTACCCCTGTGTCATGTTTTTTATTTTTTTCCAAGATTTTTTTTCCGTCTTGTTTTTTGCCGTGGGGTACCCCTAAATATTCATAGGACTGTGAGGAAGGGGTTTGAACACATGCCGTCACTTTGTCTCATCTCTCAGCTCTCATCTCTCTTCTCGGTCAAAAATGGATTTACAAGGTACCCCCGTGTCATGTTTTTTATTTTTTTCTGAGATTTTTTTTTCTGTCTTGTTTTTTGCCGTGGGGTACCGCTAAATATTCATAGGACTGTGAGGAGGGGGTTTGAACACATGCCGTCACTTTGTCTGATCTCTCAGCTCTCATCTCTCATCTCGGTCCAAAATGGATTTACAAGGTACTCCCGTGTCATGTTTTTTATTTTTTTCTGATTTTTTTTTTCCGTCTTGTTTTTTGCCGTGGGGTACCCCTAAATATTCATAGGACTGTGAGGAGGGGGTTTGAACATATGCCTTCACTTTGTCTGATCTCTCAGCTCTCATCTCTCATCTCGGTCCAAAATGGATTCACAAGGTACCCCTTTGTCATGTTTTTTATTTTTTTCCAAGATTTTTTTTCCCGCTTGTTTTTTGCCGTGGGGTACCCCTAAATATTCATAGGACTGTGAGGAGGGGTTTGAACACATGCCGTCACTTTGTCTCAGCTCTCATCTCTCATCTCGGTCAAAAATGGATTTACAAGGTACCACCACGTCATGTTTTAAAAAAAAATTGTCTTGTTTTTTGCTGTGGGGTACCCCTAAATATTCATAGGACTGTGAGTTGGAGGTTCAAACACATGCCGTCACTTTGTCTCATCTCTCAGCTCTCATCTCTCATCTCGGTCCAAAATGGATTTACAAGGTACCCCCGTGTCATGTTTTTTATTTTTTTCAGAGATTTTTTTTTTCGTCTTGTTTTTTGCCGTGGGGTACCCCTAAATATTCATAGGACTGTGAGAAGGGGGTTTGAACACATGCCATCACTTTGTCTCATCTCTCAGCTCTCATCTCTCATCTCGGTCCAAAATGGATTTACAAGGTACCACCGTGTCATGTTTTAAAAAAAAATTTGTCTTGTTTTTTGCTGTGGGGTACCCCTAAATATTCATAGGACTGTGAGGAGGGGGGTTGAACACATGCCATCACTTTGTTTCATCTCTCAGCTCTTATCTCTCATCTCGGTCCAAAATGGACTTACAAGGTACCCCCGGGGGTGTCATGTTTTTTTTTTATTTCTGAGATTTTTGTTTCGTCTTGTTTGTTGCCGTGGGGTACACCTAAATATTCATAGGACTGTGAGGAGGGGGTTTGAACACATGCCGTCACTTTGTCTCATCTCTCAGCTCTCATCTCTCATCTCGGTCCAAAATGGATTCACAAGGTACCCCCGTGTCATGTTTTTAATTTTTTTGGGAGATTTGTTTTCCGTCTTGTTTTTTGCCGTGGGGCACCCCTAAATATTCATAGGACTGTGAGGAGGGGGTTTGAACACATGCCGTCACTTTGTCTGATCTCTCAGCTCTCATCTCTCATCTCGGTCCAAAATGGATTCACAAGGTACCCCCGTGTCATGTTTTTAATTTTTTTGGGAGATTTGTTATCCGTCTTGTTTTTTGCCGTGGGGCACCCCTAAATATTCATAGGACTATGAGGAGGGGGTTTGAACACATGCCGTCACTTTGTCTCATCTCTCAGCTCTCATCTCTCATCTCGGTCCAAAATGAATTCACAAGGTACCCCTGTGTCATGTTTTTTATTTTTTTCTAAGATTTTTTTTCCGTCTTGTTTTTTGCCGTGGGGTACCCCTAAATATTCATAGGACTGTGAGGAGGGGGTTTGAACACATGCTGTCACTTTGTCTTATCTCTCAGCTCTCATCTCTCATCTCGGTCCAAAATGGATTTACAAGGTACCCCCATGTCATGTTTTTTATTTTTTTCAGAGATTTTTTTTTCGTCTTGTTTTTTGCCGTGGGGTACCCCTAAATATTCATAGGACTGTGAGAAGGGGGTTTGAACACATGCCGTCACTGTCTAATCTCTCAGCTCTCATCTCTCATCTCGGTCCAAAATGGATTCACAATGTACCACCGTGTCATGTTTTAATTTTTTTTTGTCTTGTTTTTTGCTGTAGGGTACCCCTAAATAATCATAGGACTGTGAGGAGGAGGTTCAAACACATGCCGTCACTTTGTCTTATCTCTCAGCTCTCATCTCTCATCTCGGTCCAAAATGGATTTACAAGGTACCCCCTTGTCATGTTTTTTATTTTTTTCAGAGATTTTTTTTTCGTCCTGATTTTTGCCGTGGGGTACACCTAAATATTCATAGGACTGTGAGGAGGGGGTTTGAACACATGCCGTCACTTTGTCTCATCTCTCAGCTCTCATCTCTCATCTCGGTCCAAAATGGATTTACAAGGTACCCCCGTGTCATGTTTTTTATTTTTTTCAGAGATTTTTTTTTGTCCTGACTTTTGCCGTGGGGTACACCTAAATATTAATAGGACTGTGAGGAGGGGGTTTAATCACATGCCGTCACTTTGTCTCATCTCTCAGCTCTAATCTCTAATCTCGGTCCAAAATGGACTTACAAGGTACCCCCGGGGTTGTCATGTTTTTTATTTTTTTCGGAGATTTTTTTTCGTCTTGCTTTTTGCCGTGGGGTACCCCTAAATATTCATAGGACTGTGAGGAGGGGGTTCAAACACATGCCGTCACTTTGTCTCATCTCTCAGCTATCATCTCTCATCTCATTCGAAAATGGATTTACAAGGTACCCTCGTGTCATGTTTTTTATTATTTTCTGAGATTTTTTTTTCTGTCTTGTTTTTTGCCGTGGGGTACCCCTAAATATTCATAGGACTGTGAGGAGGGGGTTTGAACATATGCCGTCACTTTGTCTGATCTCTCAGCTCTCATCTCTCATCTCGGTCCAAAATGGATTCACAAGGTACCCCTGTGTCATGTTTTTTATTTTTTTCCAAGTTTTTTTTCCGTCTTGTTTTTTGCCGTGGGGTACCCCTAAATATTCATAGGACTGTGAGGAAGGGGTTTGAACACATGCCGTCACTTTGTCTCATCTCTCAGCTCTCATCTCTCTTCTCGGTCAAAAATGGATTTACAAGGTACCCCCGTGTCATGTTTTTTATTTTTTTCTGAGATTTTTTTTTCTGTCTTGTTTTTTGCCGTGGGGTACCCCTAAATATTCATAGGACTGTGAGGAGGGGGTTTGAACATATGCCGTCACTTTGTCTGATCTCTCAGCTCTCATCTCTCATCTCGGTCCAAAATGGATTCACAAGGTACCCCTGTGTCATGTTTTTTATTTTTTTCCAAGATTTTTTTTCCGTCTTGTTTTTTGCCGTGGGGTACCCCTAAATATTCATAGGACTGTGAGGAAGGGGTTTGGACACATGCCGTCACTTTGTCTCATCTCTCAGCTCTCATCTCTCATCTCGGTCCAAAATGGACTTACAAGGTACCCCCGGGGGTGTCATGTTTTTTATTTTTTCCGGAGATTTTTTTTCGTCTTGTTTTTTGCTGTGGGGTACCCCTAAATATTCATAGGACTGTGAGGAGGGGGTTTGAACACATGCCGTCACTTTGTCTCATCTCTCAGCTCTCATCTCTCATCTCGGTCCAAAATGGATTTACAAGGTACCCCCGTGTCATGTTTTTAAGTTTTTTTTTTTAGATTTTTTTTCCGTCTTGTTTTTTGCCGCGGGGTACCCCTAAATATTCATAGGACTGTGAGGAGGGGGTTTGATCACATGCCGTCACTTTGTCTCATCTCTCAGCTCTAATCTCTAATCTCGGTCCAAAATGGATTCACAAGGTACTCCCGTCACATGTTTTTTTTTTTCAGTTTTTTTTTCCGTCTTGTTTTTTGCCGTGGGGTACCCCTAAATATTCATAGGACTGTGAGGAGGGGGTTTGAACATATGCCGTCACTTTGTCTGATCTCTCAGCTCTCATCTCTCATCTCGGTCCAAAATGGATTCACAAGGTACCCCCGTGTCATGTTTTTTATTTTTTTCCAAGATTTTTTTTCTGTCTTGTTTTTTGCCGTGGGGTACCCCTAAATATTCATAGGACTGTGAGGAGGGGGTTTGAACACATGCCGTCACTTTGTCTCATCTCTCAGCTCTCATCTCTCATCTCGGTCCAAAATGGATTTACAAGGTACCCCCGTGTCATGTTTTTTTTTTCAGAGATTTTTTTTTCGTCTTGTTTTTTGCCGTGGGGTACCCCTAAATATTCATAGGACTGTGAGAAGGGGGTTTGAACACATGCCATCACTTTGTCTCATCTCTCAGCTCTTATCTCTCATCTCGGTCCAAAATGGATTTACAAGGTACCACCGTGTCATGTTTTTAAAAATTTTTTGTCTTGTTTTTTGCTGTGGGGTACCCCTAAATATTCATAGGACTGTGAGGAGGGGGTTTGAACACATGCCATCACTTTGTTTCATCTCTCAGCTCTCATCTCTCATCTCTGTCCAAAATGGACTTACAAGGTACCCCCGGGGTAGTCATGTTTTTTTTTATTTTGGAGATTTTTGCTTCGTCTTGTTTGTTGCCGTGGGGTACACCTAAATATTCATAGGACTGTGAGGAGGGGGTTTGAACACATGCCGTCACTTTGTCTCATCTCTCAGCTCTTATCTCTCATCTCGGTCCAAAATGGATTCACAAGGTACCCCCGTGTCATGTTTTTAATTTTTTTGGGAGATTTGTTTTTCATCTTGTTTTTTGCCGTGGGGTACCCCTAAATATTCATAGGACTGTTAGAAGGGGGTTTGAACACATGCCATCACTTTGTCTCATCTCTCAGCTCTCATCTCTCATCTCGGTCCAAAATGGATTTACAAGGTACCACCGTGTCATGTTTTTAAGGTTTTTTTTGTTTTTTTTTCCGTCTTGTTTTTTGCCGTGGGGCACCCCTAAATATTCATAGGACTGTGAGGAGGGGGTTTGAACACATGCCGTCACTTTGTCTGATCTCTCAGCTCTCATCTCTCATCTCGGTCCAAAATGTATTCACAAGGTACCCCCGTGTCATGTTTTTAATTTTTTTGGAAGATTTTTTTTCCGTCTTGTTTTTTGCCGTGGGGTACCCCTAAATATTCATAGGACTGTGAGGAGGGGGTTTGAACACATGCCGTCACTTTGTCTGATCTCTCAGCTCTCATCTCTCATCTCGGTCCAAAATGGATTCACAAGGTACTCCCGTCACATGTTTTTTTTTTTTCTGTTTTTTTTTTCGTCTTGTTTTTTGCCGTGGGGTACCCCTAAATATTCATAGGACTGTGAGGAGGGGGTTTGAACATATGCCGTCACTTTGTCTGATCTCTCAGCTCTCATCTCTCAACTCGGTCCAAAATGGATTCACAAGGTACCCCCGTGTCATGTTTTTTATTTTTTTCCAAGATTTTTTTTCTGTCTTGTTTTTTGCCGTGGGGTACCCCTAAATATTCATAGGACTGTGAGGAGGGGGTTTGAACATATGCCGTCACTTTGTCTGATCTCTCAGCTCTCATCTCTCATCTCGGTCCAAAATGGATTCACAAGGTACCCCCGTGTCATGTTTTTTATTTTTTTCCAAGATTTTTTTTCCGTCTTGTTTTTTGCCGTGGGGTACCCCTAAATATTCATAGGACTGTGAGGAGGGGGTTTGAACACATGCCGTCACTTTGTCTCATCTCTCAGCTCTCATCTCGGTCCAAAATGGATTTACAAGGTACCCCCGTGTCATGTTTTTTATTTTTTTCTGAGATTTTTTTTTCTGTCTTGTTTTTTGCCGTGGGGTACCCCTAAATATTCATAGGACTGTGAGGAGGGGGTTTGAACATATGCCGTCACTTTGTCTGATCTCTCAGCTCTCATCTCTCATCTCGGTCCAAAATGGATTCACAAGGTACCCCTGTGTCATGTTTTTTATTTTTTTCCAAGATTTTTTTTCCGTCTTGTTTTTTGCCGTGGGGTACCCCTAAATATTCATAGGACTGTGAGGAAGGGGTTTGAACACATGCCGTCACTTTGTCTCATCTCTCAGCTCTCATCTCTCATCTCGGTCCAAAATGGACTTACAAGGTACCCCCGGGGTGTCATGTTTTTTATTTTTTCCGGAGATTTTTTTTTCGTCTTGTTTTTTGCTGTGGGGTACCCCTAAATATTCATAGGACTGTGAGGAGGGGGTTTGAACACATGACGTCACTTTGTCTGATTTCTCAGCTCTCATCTCTCATCTCGGTCCAAAATGGATTCACAAGGTACCCCTGTGTCATGTTTTTAATTTTTTTCCAAGATTTTTTTCCACCTTGTTTTTTGCCGTGGGGTACCCCTAAATATTCATAGGACTGTGAGGAGGGGGTTTGAACACATGCCGTCACTTTGTCTCATCTCTCAGCTCTCATCTCTCATCTCGGTCCAAAATGGACTTACAAGGTACCCCCAGGGGTGTCATGTTTTTTATTTTTTCCGGAGATTTTTTTTTCGTCTTGTTTTTTACCGTGGGGTACACCTAAATATTCATAGGACTGTGAGGAGGGGGTTTGAACACATGCCATCACGTTGTCTCATCTCTCAGCTCTCATCTCTCATCTCGGTCCAAAATGGACTTACAAGGTACCCCCGGGGGTGTCATGTTTTTTATTTATTTCGGAGATTTTTTTTTCGTCTTGTTTTTTGCCGTGGGGTACACCTAAATATTCATAGGACTGTGAGGAGGAGGTTTGAACACATGCCATCACTTTGTCTCAGCTCTCATCTCTCATCTCGGTCCAAAATGGATTCACAAGGTACCCCAGTGTCATGTTTTAAATTTTTTTGGGAGATTTTTTTTCCGTCTTGTTTTTTGCCGTGGGGTACCCCTAAATATTCATAGGACTGTGAGGAGGGGGTTTGAACACATGCCGTCACTTTGTCTGATCTCTCAGCTCTCATCTCTCATCTCGGTCCAAAATGGATTCACAAGGTACTCCCGTGTCATGTTTTTTATTTTTTTCTGAATTTTTTTTCCCGTCTTGTTTTTTGTTGTGGGGTACCCCTAAATATTCATAGGACTGTGAGGAGGGGTTTTGAACATATGCCGTCACTTGGTCTGATCTCTCAGCTCTCATCTCTAATCTCGGTCCAAAATGGATTCACAAGGTACCCCTGTGTCATGTTTTTTATTTTTTTCCAAGATTTTTTTTCCGTCTTGTTTTTTGCCGTGGGGTACCCCTAAATATTCATAGGACTGTGAGGAGGGGGTTTGAACACATGCCGTCACTTTGTCTCATCTCTCAGCTCTCATCTCTCATCTCGGTCAAAAATGGATTTACAAGGTACCACCGTGTCATGTTTTAAAAAAAAAATTGTCTTGTTTTTTGCTGTGGGGTACCCCTAAATATTCATAGGACTGTGAGGAGGGGGTTTGAACACATGCTGTCACTTTGTCTCATCTCTCAGCTCTCATCTCTCATCTTGGTCCAAAATGGATTCACAAGTAGGGATGAGCTTCGTGTTCGAGTCGAACATACGTTCGACTCGAACATCGGCTGTTCGATCGTTCGACGAAGATCGAACGATTTGGGCCGTTCGCGCCAAATTCGAGTGACGCGAACGGCCCACAATGCACTACGCCATCGCAGTGTCATCCAGGCGCTGTGATTGGCCAAGCATGCACTGTGACCCCGCATGCTTGGCCAATCACAGCGCCGGCAGCGAGGAGAGCAATGATTGGCCACAGGCAGGATGCCTGTGGCCAATTATTGCTGAGGGTGTTTAGTACACGCCCCACACTATAAAAGGCCGCCAGCACGGCGGCCTAGTGTAGTGTGTTCCGGAGCAGGGAAAGAGCAGCATAGGCAGGGACAGTGACTTTTATTTCTTTCTTGCTTAACCTGGATTCCTTTAGTTTAGGGAAAGAGAAGGATAGGTAGGGAGAGTGTCAGTGTGTTTGTGCTTGTGCTATAGTGTGCTTAAAAAAAACATTTTTTCTAGGGACAGAAAACTCTAGGTAGGGAGAGTGTCAGTTTCTTTCACTGTGCAAGTCCTTGTTTCTCGGGACAGGGAAGGACAGTGAGTGAATTCTCCTTGTGCTATAGTGTGCTTTTAAAAAACATTTTTTCTAGGGACAGAAAACTCTAGGTAGGGAGAGTGTCAGTTTCTTTCACTGTGCAAGTCCTTGTTTCTAGGGACAGGGAAGGACGGTGAGTGAATTCTCCTTGTGCTATAGTGTGCTTTAAAAAAACATTTTTTCTAGGGACAGAAAACTCTAGGTAGGGAGAGTGTCAGTTTCTTTCACTGTGCAAGTCCTTGTTTCTAGGGACAGGGAAGGACAGTGAGTGAATTCTCCTTGTGCTATAGTGTGCTTTAAAAAAACATTTTTTCTAGGGACAGAAAACTCTAGGTAGGGAGAGTGTCAGTTTCTTTCACTGTGCAAGTCCTTGTTTCTAGGGACAGGGAAGGACAGTGAGTGAATTCTCCTTGTGCTATAGTGTGCTTTAAAAAAACATTTTTTCTAGGGACAGAAAACTCTAGGTAGGGAGAGTGTCAGTTTCTTTCACTGTGCAAGTCCTTGTTTCTAGGGACAGGGAAGGACAGTGAGTGAATTCTCCTTGTGCTATAGTGTGCTTTAAAAAAACATTTTTTCTAGGGACAGAAAACTCTAGGTAGGGAGAGTGTCAGTTTCTTTCACTGTGCAAGTCCTTGTTTCTAGGGACAGGGAAGGACAGTGAGTGAATTCTCCTTGTGCTATAGTGTGCTTTAAAAAAACATTTTTTCTAGGGACAGAAAACTCTAGGTAGGGAGAGTGTCAGTTTCTTTCACTGTGCAAGTCCTTGTTTCTAGGGACAGGGAAGGACAGTGAGTGAATTCTCCTTGTGCTATAGTGTGCTTTAAAAAAACATTTTTTCTAGGGACAGAAAACTCTAGGTAGGGAGAGTGTCAGTTTCTTTCACTGTGCAAGTCCTTGTTTCTAGGGACAGGGAAGGACAGTGAGTGAATTCTCCTTGTGCTATAGTGTGCTTTAAAAAAACATTTTTTCTAGGGACAGAAAACTCTAGGTAGGGAGAGTGTCAGTTTCTTTCACTGTGCAAGTCCTTGTTTCTAGGGACAGGGAAGGACAGTGAGTGAATTCTCCTTGTGCTATAGTGTGCTTTAAAAAAACATTTTTTCTAGGGACAGAAAACTCTAGGTAGGGAGAGTGTCAGTTTCTTTCACTGTGCAAGTCCTTGTTTCTAGGGACAGGGAAGGACAGTGAGTGAATTCTCCTTGTGCTATAGTGTGCTTTAAAAAAACATTTTTTCTAGGGACAGAAAACTCTAGGTAGGGAGAGTGTCAGTTTCTTTCACTGTGCAAGTCCTTGTTTCTAGGGACAGGGAAGGACAGTGAGTGAATTCTCCTTGTGCTATAGTGTGCTTTAAAAAAACATTTTTTCTAGGGACAGAAAACTCTAGGTAGGGAGAGTGTCAGTTTCTTTCACTGTGCAAGTCCTTGTTTCTAGGGACAGGGAAGGACAGTGAGTGAATTCTCCTTGTGCTATAGTGTGCTTTAAAAAAACATTTTTTCTAGGGACAGAAAACTCTAGGTAGGGAGAGTGTCAGTTTCTTTCACTGTGCAAGTCCTTGTTTCTAGGGACAGGGAAGGACAGTGAGTGAATTCTCCTTGTGCTATAGTGTGCTTTAAAAAAACATTTTTTCTAGGGACAGAAAACTCTAGGTAGGGAGAGTGTCAGTTTCTTTCACTGTGCAAGTCCTTGTTTCTAGGGACAGGGAAGGACAGTGAGTGAATTCTCCTTGTGCTATAGTGTGCTTTAAAAAAACATTTTTTCTAGGGACAGAAAACTCTAGGTAGGGAGAGTGTCAGTTTCTTTCACTGTGCAAGTCCTTGTTTCTAGGGACAGGGAAGGACAGTGAGTGAATTCTCCTTGTGCTATAGTGTGCTTTAAAAAAACATTTTTTCTAGGGACAGAAAACTCTAGGTAGGGAGAGTGTCAGTTTCTTTCACTGTGCAAGTCCTTGTTTCTAGGGACAGGGAAGGACAGTGAGTGAATTCTCCTTGTGCTATAGTGTGCTTTAAAAAAACATTTTTTCTAGGGACAGAAAACTCTAGGTAGGGAGAGTGTCAGTTTCTTTCACTGTGCAAGTCCTTGTTTCTAGGGACAGGGAAGGACAGTGAGTGAATTCTCCTTGTGCTGTAGTGTGCTTTAAAAAAACATTTTTTCTAGGGACAGAAAACTCTAGGTAGGGAGAGTGTCAGTTTCTTTCACTGTGCAAGTCCTTGTTTCTAGGGACAGGGAAGGACAGTGAGTGAATTCTCCTTGTGCTGTAGTGTGCTTTAAAAAAACATTTTTTCTAGGGACAGAAAACTCTAGGTAGGGAGAGTGTCAGTTTCTTTCACTGTGCAAGTCCTTGTTTCTAGGGACAGGGAAGGACAGTGAGTGAATTCTCCTTGTGCTGTAGTGTGCTTTAAAAAAACATTTTTTCTAGGGACAGAAAACTCTAGGTAGGGAGAGTGTCAGTTTCTTTCACTGTGCAAGTCCTTGTTTCTAGGGACAGGGAAGGACAGTGAGTGAATTCTCCTTGTGCTATAGTGTGCTTTAAAAAAACATTTTTTCTAGGGACAGAAAACTCTAGGTAGGGAGAGTTTCAGTTTCTTTCACTGTGCAAGTCCTTGTTTCTAGGGACAGGGAAGGACAGTGAGTGAATTCTCCTTGTGCTATAGTGTGCTTTAAAAAAACATTTTTTCTAGGGACAGAAAACTCTAGGTAGGGAGAGTGTCAGTTTCTTTCACGGTGCAAGTCCTTGTTTCTAGGGACAGGGAAGGACAGTGAGTGAATTCTCCTTGTGCTATAGTGTGCTTTAAAAAAACATTTTTTCTAGGGACAGAAAATTCTAGGTAGGGAGAGTGTCAGTTTCTTTCACTGTGCAAGTCCTTGTTTCTAGGGACAGGGAAGGACAGTGAGTGAATTCTCCTTGTGCTGTAGTGTGCTTTAAAAAAACATTTTTTCTAGGGACAGAAAACTCTAGGTAGGGAGAGTGTCAGTTTCTTTCACTGTGCAAGTCCTTGTATCTAGGGACAGGGAAGGACAGTGAGTGAATTCTCCTTGTGCTATAGTGTGCTTTAAAAAAACATTTTTTCTAGGGACAGAAAACTCTAGGTAGGGAGAGTGTCAGTTTCTTTCACTGTGCAAGTCCTTGTTTCTAGGGACAGGGAAGGACAGTGAGTGAATTCTCCTTGTGCTATAGTGTGCTTTAAAAAAACATTTTTTCTAGGGACAGAAAACTCTAGGTAGGGAGAGTGTCAGTTTCTTTCACTGTGCAAGTCCTTGTTTCTAGGGACAGGGAAGGACAGTGAGTGAATTCTCCTTGTGCTATAGTGTGCTTTAAAAAAACATTTTTTCTAGGGACAGAAAACTCTAGGTAGGGAGAGTGTCAGTTTCTTTCACTGTGCAAGTCCTTGTTTCTAGGGACAGGGAAGGACAGTGAGTGAATTCTCCTTGTGCTATAGTGTGCTTTAAAAAAACATTTTTTCTAGGGACAGAAAACTCTAGGTAGGGAGAGTGTCAGTTTCTTTCACTGTGCAAGTCCTTGTTTCTAGGGACAGGGAAGGACAGTGAGTGAATTCTCCTTGTGCTATAGTGTGCTTTAAAAAAACATTTTTTCTAGGGACAGAAAACTCTAGGTAGGGAGAGTGTCAGTTTCTTTCACTGTGCAAGTCCTTGTTTCTAGGGACAGGGAAGGACAGTGAGTGAATTCTCCTTGTGCTGTAGTGTGCTTTAAAAAAAACATTTTTTCTAGGGACAGAAAACTCTAGGTAGGGAGAGTGTCAGTTTCTTTCACTGTGCAAGTCCTTGTTTCTAGGGACAGGGAAGGACAGTGAGTGAATTCTCCTTGTGCTGTAGTGTGCTTTAAAAAAACATTTTTTCTAGGGACAGAAAACTCTAGGTAGGGAGAGTGTCAGTTTCTTTCACTGTGCAAGTCCTTGTTTCTAGGGACAGGGAAGGACAGTGAGTGAATTCTCCTTGTGCTGTAGTGTGCTTTAAAAAAAACATTTTTTCTAGGGACAGAAAACTCTAGGTAGGGAGAGTGTCAGTTTCTTTCACTGTGCAAGTCCTTGTTTCTAGGGACAGGGAAGGACAGTGAGTGAATTCTCCTTGTGCTGTAGTGTGCTTTAAAAAAACATTTTTTCTAGGGACAGAAAACTCTAGGTAGGGAGAGTGTCAGTTTCTTTCACTGTGCAAGTCCTTGTTTCTAGGGACAGGGAAGGACAGTGAGTGAATTCTCCTTGTGCTATAGTGTGCTTTAAAAAAACATTTTTTCTAGGGACAGAAAACTCTAGGTAGGGAGAGTGTCAGTTTCTTTCACTGTGCAAGTCCTTGTTTCTAGGGACAGGGAAGGACAGTGAGTGAATTCTCCTTGTGCTATAGTGTGCTTTAAAAAAACATTTTTTCTAGGGACAGAAAACTCTAGGTAGGGAGAGTGTCAGTTTCTTTCACTGTGCAAGTCCTTGTTTCTAGGGACAGGGAAGGACAGTGAGTGAATTCTCCTTGTGCTATAGTGTGCTTTAAAAAAACATTTTTTCTAGGGACAGAAAACTCTAGGTAGGGAGAGTGTCAGTTTCTTTCACTGTGCAAGTCCTTGTTTCTAGGGACAGGGAAGGACAGTGAGTGAATTCTCCTTGTGCTATAGTGTGCTTTAAAAAAACATTTTTTCTAGGGACAGAAAACTCTAGGTAGGGAGAGTGTCAGTTTCTTTCACTGTGCAAGTCCTTGTTTCTAGGGACAGGGAAGGACAGTGAGTGAATTCTCCTTGTGCTATAGTGTGCTTTAAAAAAACATTTTTTCTAGGGACAGAAAACTCTAGGTAGGGAGAGTGTCAGTTTCTTTCACTGTGCAAGTCCTTGTTTCTAGGGACAGGGAAGGACAGTGAGTGAATTCTCCTTGTGCTATAGTGTGCTTTAAAAAACATTTTTTCTAGGGACAGAAAACTCTAGGTAGGGAGAGTGTCAGTTTCTTTCACTGTGCAAGTCCTTGTTTCTAGGGACAGGGAAGGACAGTGAGTGAATTCTCCTTGTGTTGTAGTGTGCTTTAAAAAAACATTTTTTCTAGGGACAGAAAACTCTAGGTAGGGAGAGTGTCAGTTTCTTTCACTGTGCAAGTCCTTGTTTCTAGGGACAGGGAAGGACAGTGAGTGAATTCTCCTTGTGCTGTAGTGTGCTTTAAAAAAACATTTTTTCTAGGGACAGAAAACTCTAGGTAGGGAGAGTGTCAGTTTCTTTCACTGTGCAAGTCCTTGTTTCTAGGGACAGGGAAGGACAGTGAGTGAATTCTCCTTGTGCTATAGTGTGCTTTAAAAAAACATTTTTTCTAGGGACAGAAAACTCTAGGTAGGGAGAGTGTCAGTTTCTTTCACTGTGCAAGTCCTTGTTTCTAGGGACAGGGAAGGACAGTGAGTGAATTCTCCTTGTGCTATAGTGTGCTTTAAAAAAACATTTTTTCTAGGGACAGAAAACTCTAGGTAGGGAGAGTGTCAGTTTCTTTCACTGTGCAAGTCCTTGTTTCTAGGGACAGGGAAGGACAGTGAGTGAATTCTCCTTGTGCTATAGTGTGCTTTAAAAAAACATTTTTTCTAGGGACAGAAAACTCTAGGTAGGGAGAGTGTCAGTTTCTTTCACTGTGCAAGTCCTTGTTTCTAGGGACAGGGAAGGACAGTGAGTGAATTCTCCTTGTGCTATAGTGTGCTTTAAAAAAACATTTTTTCTAGGGACAGAAAACTCTAGGTAGGGAGAGTGTCAGTTTCTTTCACTGTGCAAGTCCTTGTTTCTAGGGACAGGGAAGGACAGTGAGTGAATTCTCCTTGTGCTATAGTGTGCTTTAAAAAAACATTTTTTCTAGGGACAGAAAACTCTAGGTAGGGAGAGCGTCAGTTTCTTTCACTGTGCAAGTCCTTGTTTCTAGGGACAGGGAAGGACAGTGAGTGAATTCTCCTTGTGCTATAGTGTGCTTTAAAAAAACATTTTTTCTAGGGACAGAAAACTCTAGGTAGGGAGAGTGTCAGTTTCTTTCACTGTGCAAGTCCTTGTTTCTAGGGACAGGGAAGGACAGTGAGTGAATTCTCCTTGTGCTATAGTGTGCTTTAAAAAAACATTTTTTCTAGGGACAGAAAACTCTAGGTAGGGAGAGTGTCAGTTTCTTTCACTGTGCAAGTCCTTGTTTCTAGGGACAGGGAAGGACAGTGAGTGAATTCTCCTTGTGCTGTAGTGTGCTTTAAAAAAACATTTTTTCTAGGGACAGAAAACTCTAGGTAGGGAGAGTGTCAGTTTCTTTCACTGTGCAAGTCCTTGTTTCTAGGGACAGGGAAGGACAGTGAGTGAATTCTCCTTGTGCTGTAGTGTGCTTTAAAAAAACATTTTTTCTAGGGACAGAAAACTCTAGGTAGGGAGAGTGTCAGTTTCTTTCACTGTGCAAGTCCTTGTTTCTAGGGACAGGGAAGGACAGTGAGTGAATTCTCCTTGTGCTATAGTGTGCTTTAAAAAAACATTTTTTCTAGGGACAGAAAACTCTAGGTAGGGAGAGTGTCAGTTTTTTTCACTGTGCAAGTCCTTGTTTCTAGGGACAGGGAAGGACAGTGAGTGAATTCTCCTTGTGCTATAGTGTGCTTTAAAAAAAAAAAATTCTAGGGACAGAAAACTCTAGGTAGGGAGAGTGTCAGTTTCTTTCACTGTGCAAGTCCTTGTTTCTAGGGACAGGGAAGGACAGTGAGTGAATTCTCCTTGTGCTATAGTGTGCTTTAAAAAAACATTTTTTCTAGGGACAGAAAACTCTAGGTAGGGAGAGTGTCAGTTTCTTTCACTGTGCAAGTCCTTGTTTCTAGGGACAGGGAAGGACAGTGAGTGAATTCTCCTTGTGCTATAGTGTGCTTTAAAAAAACATTTTTCTAGGGACAGAAAACTCTAGGTAGGGAGAGTGTCAGTTTCTTTCACTGTGCAAGTCCTTGTTTCTAGGGACAGGGAAGGACAGTGAGTGAATTCTCCTTGTGCTATAGTGTGCTTTAAAAAAACATTTTTTCTAGGGACAGAAAACTCTAGGTAGGGAGAGTGTCAGTTTCTTTCACTGTGCAAGTCCTTGTTTCTAGGGACAGGGAAGGACAGTGAGTGAATTCTCCTTGTGCTATAGTGTGCTTTAAAAAAACATTTTTTCTAGGGACAGAAAACTCTAGGTAGGGAGAGTGTCAGTTTCTTTCACTGTGCAAGTCCTTGTTTCTAGGGACAGGGAAGGACAGTGAGTGAATTCTCCTTGTGCTATAGTGTGCTTTAAAAAAACATTTTTTCTAGGGACAGAAAACTCTAGGTAGGGAGAGTGTCAGTTTCTTTCACTGTGCAAGTCCTTGTTTCTAGGGACAGGGAAGGACAGTGAGTGAATTCTCCTTGTGCTATAGTGTGCTTTAAAAAAACATTTTTTCTAGGGACAGAAAACTCTAGGTAGGGAGAGTGTCAGTTTCTTTCACTGTGCAAGTCCTTGTTTCTAGGGACAGGGAAGGACAGTGAGTGAATTCTCCTTGTGCTATAGTGTGCTTTAAAAAAACATTTTTTCTAGGGACAGAAAACTCTAGGTAGGGAGAGTGTCAGTTTCTTTCACTGTGCAAGTCCTTGTTTCTAGGGACAGGGAATGACAGTGAGTGAATTCTCCTTGTGCTATAGTGTGCTTTAAAAAAACATTTTTTCTAGGGACAGAAAACTCTAGGTAGGGAGAGTGTCAGTTTCTTTCACTGTGCAAGTCCTTGTTTCTAGGGACAGGGAAGGACAGTGAGTGAATTCTCCTTGTGCTATAGTGTGCTTTAAAAAAACATTTTTTCTAGGGACAGAAAACTCTAGGTAGGGAGAGTGTCAGTTTCTTTCACTGTGCAAGTCCTTGTTTCTAGGGACAGGGAAGGACAGTGAGTGAATTCTCCTTGTGCTATAGTGTGCTTTAAAAAAACATTTTTTCTAGGGACAGAAAACTCTAGGTAGGGAGAGTGTCAGTTTCTTTCACTGTGCAAGTCCTTGTTTCTAGGGACAGGGAAGGACAGTGAGTGAATTCTCCTTGTGCTATAGTGTGCTTTAAAAAAACATTTTTTCTAGGGACAGAAAACTCTAGGTAGGGAGAGTGTCAGTTTCTTTCACTGTGCAAGTCCTTGTTTCTAGGGACAGGGAAGGACAGTGAGTGAATTCTCCTTGTGCTATAGTGTGCTTTAAAAAAACATTTTTTCTAGGGACAGAAAACTCTAGGTAGGGAGAGTGTCAGTTTCTTTCACTGTGCAAGTCCTTGTTTCTAGGGACAGGGAAGGACAGTGAGTGAATTCTCCTTGTGCTATAGTGTGCTTTAAAAAAACATTTTTTCTAGGGACAGAAAACTCTAGGTAGGGAGAGTGTCAGTTTCTTTCACTGTGCAAGTCCTTGTTTCTAGGGACAGGGAAGGACAGTGAGTGAATTCTCCTTGTGCTGTAGTGTGCTTTAAAAAAACATTTTTTCTAGGGACAGAAAACTCTAGGTAGGGAGAGTGTCAGTTTCTTTCACTGTGCAAGTCCTTGTTTCTAGGGACAGGGAAGGACAGTGAGTGAATTCTCCTTGTGCTGTAGTGTGCTTTAAAAAAACATTTTTTCTAGGGACAGAAAACTCTAGGTAGGGAGAGTGTCAGTTTCTTTCACTGTGCAAGTCCTTGTTTCTAGGGACAGGGAAGGACAGTGAGTGAATTCTCCTTGTGCTGTAGTGTGCTTTAAAAAAACATTTTTTCTAGGGACAGAAAACTCTAGGTAGGGAGAGTGTCAGTTTCTTTCACTGTGCAAGTCCTTGTTTCTAGGGACAGGGAAGGACAGTGAGTGAATTCTCCTTGTGCTGTAGTGTGCTTTAAAAAAAACATTTTTTCTAGGGACAGAAAACTCTAGGTAGGGAGAGTGTCAGTTTCTTTCACTGTGCAAGTCCTTGTTTCTAGGGACAGGGAAGGACAGTGAGTGAATTCTCCTTGTGCTGTAGTGTGCTTTAAAAAAACATTTTTTCTAGGGACAGAAAACTCTAGGTAGGGAGAGTGTCAGTTTCTTTCACTGTGCAAGTCCTTGTTTCTAGGGACAGGGAAGGACAGTGAGTGAATTCTCCTTGTGCTATAGTGTGCTTTAAAAAAACATTTTTTCTAGGGACAGAAAACTCTAGGTAGGGAGAGTGTCAGTTTCTTTCACTGTGCAAGTCCTTGTTTCTAGGGACAGGGAAGGACAGTGAGTGAATTCTCCTTGTGCTATAGTGTGCTTTAAAAAAACATTTTTTCTAGGGACAGAAAACTCTAGGTAGGGAGAGTGTCAGTTTCTTTCACTGTGCAAGTCCTTGTTTCTAGGGACAGGGAAGGACAGTGAGTGAATTCTCCTTGTGCTATAGTGTGCTTTAAAAAAACATTTTTTCTAGGGACAGAAAACTCTAGGTAGGGAGAGTGTCAGTTTCTTTCACTGTGCAAGTCCTTGTTTCTAGGGACAGGGAAGGACAGTGAGTGAATTCTCCTTGTGCTATAGTGTGCTTTAAAAAAACATTTTTTCTAGGGACAGAAAACTCTAGGTAGGGAGAGTGTCAGTTTCTTTCACTGTGCAAGTCCTTGTTTCTAGGGACAGGGAAGGACAGTGAGTGAATTCTCCTTGTGCTATAGTGTGCTTTAAAAAAACATTTTTTCTAGGGACAGAAAACTCTAGGTAGGGAGAGTGTCAGTTTCTTTCACTGTGCAAGTCCTTGTTTCTAGGGACAGGGAAGGACAGTGAGTGAATTCTCCTTGTGCTATAGTGTGCTTTAAAAAACATTTTTTCTAGGGACAGAAAACTCTAGGTAGGGAGAGTGTCAGTTTCTTTCACTGTGCAAGTCCTTGTTTCTAGGGACAGGGAAGGACAGTGAGTGAATTCTCCTTGTGTTGTAGTGTGCTTTAAAAAAACATTTTTTCTAGGGACAGAAAACTCTAGGTAGGGAGAGTGTCAGTTTCTTTCACTGTGCAAGTCCTTGTTTCTAGGGACAGGGAAGGACAGTGAGTGAATTCTCCTTGTGCTGTAGTGTGCTTTAAAAAAACATTTTTTCTAGGGACAGAAAATTCTAGGTAGGGAGAGTGTCAGTTTCTTTCACTGTGCAAGTCCTTGTTTCTAGGGACAGGGAAGGACAGTGAGTGAATTCTCCTTGTGCTATAGTGTGCTTTAAAAAAACATTTTTTCTAGGGACAGAAAACTCTAGGTAGGGAGAGTGTCAGTTTCTTTCACTGTGCAAGTCCTTGTTTCTAGGGACAGGGAAGGACAGTGAGTGAATTCTCCTTGTGCTATAGTGTGCTTTAAAAAAACATTTTTTCTAGGGACAGAAAACTCTAGGTAGGGAGAGTGTCAGTTTCTTTCACTGTGCAAGTCCTTGTTTCTAGGGACAGGGAAGGACAGTGAGTGAATTCTCCTTGTGCTATAGTGTGCTTTAAAAAAACATTTTTTCTAGGGACAGAAAACTCTAGGTAGGGAGAGTGTCAGTTTCTTTCACTGTGCAAGTCCTTGTTTCTAGGGACAGGGAAGGACAGTGAGTGAATTCTCCTTGTGCTATAGTGTGCTTTAAAAAAACATTTTTTCTAGGGACAGAAAACTCTAGGTAGGGAGAGTGTCAGTTTCTTTCACTGTGCAAGTCCTTGTTTCTAGGGACAGGGAAGGACAGTGAGTGAATTCTCCTTGTGCTATAGTGTGCTTTAAAAAAACATTTTTTCTAGGGACAGAAAACTCTAGGTAGGGAGAGTGTCAGTTTCTTTCACTGTGCAAGTCCTTGTTTCTAGGGACAGGGAAGGACAGTGAGTGAATTCTCCTTGTGCTATAGTGTGCTTTAAAAAAACATTTTTTCTAGGGACAGAAAACTCTAGGTAGGGAGAGTGTCAGTTTCTTTCACTGTGCAAGTCCTTGTTTCTAGGGACAGGGAAGGACAGTGAGTGAATTCTCCTTGTGCTATAGTGTGCTTTAAAAAAACATTTTTTCTAGGGACAGAAAACTCTAGGTAGGGAGAGTGTCAGTTTCTTTCACTGTGCAAGTCCTTGTTTCTAGGGACAGGGAAGGACAGTGAGTGAATTCTCCTTGTGCTGTAGTGTGCTTTAAAAAAACATTTTTTCTAGGGACAGAAAACTCTAGGTAGGGAGAGTGTCAGTTTCTTTCACTGTGCAAGTCCTTGTTTCTAGGGACAGGGAAGGACAGTGAGTGAATTCTCCTTGTGCTATAGTGTGCTTTAAAAAAACATTTTTTCTAGGGACAGAAAACTCTAGGTAGGGAGAGTGTCAGTTTTTTTCACTGTGCAAGTCCTTGTTTCTAGGGACAGGGAAGGACAGTGAGTGAATTCTCCTTGTGCTATAGTGTGCTTTAAAAAAAAAAAATTCTAGGGACAGAAAACTCTAGGTAGGGAGAGTGTCAGTTTCTTTCACTGTGCAAGTCCTTGTTTCTAGGGACAGGGAAGGACAGTGAGTGAATTCTCCTTGTGCTATAGTGTGCTTTAAAAAAACATTTTTTCTAGGGACAGAAAACTCTAGGTAGGGAGAGTGTCAGTTTCTTTCACTGTGCAAGTCCTTGTTTCTAGGGACAGGGAAGGACAGTGAGTGAATTCTCCTTGTGCTATAGTGTGCTTTAAAAAAACATTTTTCTAGGGACAGAAAACTCTAGGTAGGGAGAGTGTCAGTTTCTTTCACTGTGCAAGTCCTTGTTTCTAGGGACAGGGAAGGACAGTGAGTGAATTCTCCTTGTGCTATAGTGTGCTTTAAAAAAACATTTTTTCTAGGGACAGAAAACTCTAGGTAGGGAGAGTGTCAGTTTCTTTCACTGTGCAAGTCCTTGTTTCTAGGGACAGGGAAGGACAGTGAGTGAATTCTCCTTGTGCTATAGTGTGCTTTAAAAAAACATTTTTTCTAGGGACAGAAAACTCTAGGTAGGGAGAGTGTCAGTTTCTTTCACTGTGCAAGTCCTTGTTTCTAGGGACAGGGAAGGACAGTGAGTGAATTCTCCTTGTGCTATAGTGTGCTTTAAAAAAACATTTTTTCTAGGGACAGAAAACTCTAGGTAGGGAGAGTGTCAGTTTCTTTCACTGTGCAAGTCCTTGTTTCTAGGGACAGGGAAGGACAGTGAGTGAATTCTCCTTGTGCTATAGTGTGCTTTAAAAAAACATTTTTTCTAGGGACAGAAAACTCTAGGTAGGGAGAGTGTCAGTTTCTTTCACTGTGCAAGTCCTTGTTTCTAGGGACAGGGAAGGACAGTGAGTGAATTCTCCTTGTGCTATAGTGTGCTTTAAAAAAACATTTTTTCTAGGGACAGAAAACTCTAGGTAGGGAGAGTGTCAGTTTCTTTCACTGTGCAAGTCCTTGTTTCTAGGGACAGGGAATGACAGTGAGTGAATTCTCCTTGTGCTATAGTGTGCTTTAAAAAAACATTTTTTCTAGGGACAGAAAACTCTAGGTAGGGAGAGTGTCAGTTTCTTTCACTGTGCAAGTCCTTGTTTCTAGGGACAGGGAAGGACAGTGAGTGAATTCTCCTTGTGCTATAGTGTGCTTTAAAAAAACATTTTTTCTAGGGACAGAAAACTCTAGGTAGGGAGAGTGTCAGTTTCTTTCACTGTGCAAGTCCTTGTTTCTAGGGACAGGGAAGGACAGTGAGTGAATTCTCCTTGTGCTATAGTGTGCTTTAAAAAAACATTTTTTCTAGGGACAGAAAACTCTAGGTAGGGAGAGTGTCAGTTTCTTTCACTGTGCAAGTCCTTGTTTCTAGGGACAGGGAAGGACAGTGAGTGAATTCTCCTTGTGCTATAGTGTGCTTTAAAAAAACATTTTTTCTAGGGACAGAAAACTCTAGGTAGGGAGAGTGTCAGTTTCTTTCACTGTGCAAGTCCTTGTTTCTAGGGACAGGGAAGGACAGTGAGTGAATTCTCCTTGTGCTATAGTGTGCTTTAAAAAAACATTTTTTCTAGGGACAGAAAACTCTAGGTAGGGAGAGTGTCAGTTTCTTTCACTGTGCAAGTCCTTGTTTCTAGGGACAGGGAAGGACAGTGAGTGAATTCTCCTTGTGCTATAGTGTGCTTTAAAAAAACATTTTTTCTAGGGACAGAAAACTCTAGGTAGGGAGAGTGTCAGTTTCTTTCACTGTGCAAGTCCTTGTTTCTAGGGACAGGGAAGGACAGTGAGTGAATTCTCCTTGTGCTGTAGTGTGCTTTAAAAAAACATTTTTTCTAGGGACAGAAAACTCTAGGTAGGGAGAGTGTCAGTTTCTTTCACTGTGCAAGTCCTTGTTTCTAGGGACAGGGAAGGACAGTGAGTGAATTCTCCTTGTGCTGTAGTGTGCTTTAAAAAAACATTTTTTCTAGGGACAGAAAACTCTAGGTAGGGAGAGTGTCAGTTTCTTTCACTGTGCAAGTCCTTGTTTCTAGGGACAGGGAAGGACAGTGAGTGAATTCTCCTTGTGCTATAGTGTGCTTTAAAAAAACATTTTTTCTAGGGACAGAAAACTCTAGGTAGGGAGAGTGTCAGTTTTTTTCACTGTGCAAGTCCTTGTTTCTAGGGACAGGGAAGGACAGTGAGTGAATTCTCCTTGTGCTATAGTGTGCTTTAAAAAAAAAAAATTCTAGGGACAGAAAACTCTAGGTAGGGAGAGTGTCAGTTTCTTTCACTGTGCAAGTCCTTGTTTCTAGGGACAGGGAAGGACAGTGAGTGAATTCTCCTTGTGCTATAGTGTGCTTTAAAAAAACATTTTTTCTAGGGACAGAAAACTCTAGGTAGGGAGAGTGTCAGTTTCTTTCACTGTGCAAGTCCTTGTTTCTAGGGACAGGGAAGGACAGTGAGTGAATTCTCCTTGTGCTATAGTGTGCTTACAAAAACATTTTTTCTAGGGACAGAAAACTCTAGGTAGGGAGAGTGTCAGTTTCTTTCACTGTGCAAGTCCTTGTTTCTAGGGACAGGGAAGGACAGTGAGTGAATTCTCCTTGTGCTATAGTGTGCTTTAAAAAAACATTTTTTCTAGGGACAGAAAACTCTAGGTAGGGAGAGTGTCAGTTTCTTTCACTGTGCAAGTCCTTGTTTCTAGGGACAGGGAAGGACAGTGAGTGAATTCTCCTTGTGCTATAGTGTGCTTTAAAAAAACATTTTTTCTAGGGACAGAAAACTCTAGGTAGGGAGAGTGTCAGTTTCTTTCACTGTGCAAGTCCTTGTTTCTAGGGACAGGGAAGGACAGTGAGTGAATTCTCCTTGTGCTATAGTGTGCTTTAAAAAAACATTTTTTCTAGGGACAGAAAACTCTAGGTAGGGAGAGTGTCAGTTTCTTTCACTGTGCAAGTCCTTGTTTCTAGGGACAGGGAAGGACAGTGAGTGAATTCTCCTTGTGCTATAGTGTGCTTTAAAAAAACATTTTTTCTAGGGACAGAAAACTCTAGGTAGGGAGAGTGTCAGTTTCTTTCACTGTGCAAGTCTTTGTTTCTAGGGACAGGGAATGACAGTGAGTGAATTCTCCTTGTGCTATAGTGTGCTTTAAAAAAACATTTTTTCTAGGGACAGAAAACTCTAGGTAGGGAGAGTGTCAGTTTCTTTCACTGTGCAAGTCCTTGTTTCTAGGGACAGGGAAGGACAGTGAGTGAATTCTCCTTGTGCTATAGTGTGCTTTAAAAAAACATTTTTTCTAGGGACAGAAAACTCTAGGTAGGGAGAGTGTCAGTTTCTTTCACTGTGCAAGTCCTTGTTTCTAGGGACAGGGAAGGACAGTGAGTGAATTCTCCTTGTGCTATAGTGTGCTTTAAAAAAACATTTTTTCTAGGGACAGAAAACTCTAGGTAGGGAGAGTGTCAGTTTCTTTCACTGTGCAAGTCCTTGTTTCTAGGGACAGGGAAGGACAGTGAGTGAATTCTCCTTGTGCTATAGTGTGCTTTAAAAAAACATTTTTTCTAGGGACAGAAAACTCTAGGTAGGGAGAGTGTCAGTTTCTTTCACTGTGCAAGTCCTTGTTTCTAGGGACAGGGAAGGACAGTGAGTGAATTCTCCTTGTGCTATAGTGTGCTTTAAAAAAACATTTTTTCTAGGGACAGAAAACTCTAGGTAGGGAGAGTGTCAGTTTCTTTCACTGTGCAAGTCCTTGTTTCTAGGGACAGGGAAGGACAGTGAGTGAATTCTCCTTGTGCTATAGTGTGCTTTAAAAAAACATTTTTTCTAGGGACAGAAAACTCTAGGTAGGGAGAGTGTCAGTTTCTTTCACTGTGCAAGTCCTTGTTTCTAGGGACAGGGAAGGACAGTGAGTGAATTCTCCTTGTGCTATAGTGTGCTTTAAAAAAACATTTTTTCTAGGGACAGAAAACTCTAGGTAGGGAGAGTGTCAGTTTCTTTCACTGTGCAAGTCCTTGTTTCTAGGGACAGGGAAGGACAGTGAGTGAATTCTCCTTGTGCTATAGTGTGCTTTAAAAAAACATTTTTTCTAGGGACAGAAAACTCTAGGTAGGGAGAGTGTCAGTTTCTTTCACTGTGCAAGTCCTTGTTTCTAGGGACAGGGAAGGACAGTGAGTGAATTCTCCTTGTGCTATAGTGTGCTTTAAAAAAACATTTTTTCTAGGGACAGAAAACTCTAGGTAGGGAGAGTGTCAGTTTCTTTCACTGTGCAAGTCCTTGTTTCTAGGGACAGGGAAGGACAGTGAGTGAATTCTCCTTGTGCTGTAGTGTGCTTTAAAAAAACATTTTTTCTAGGGACAGAAAACTCTAGGTAGGGAGAGTGTCAGTTTCTTTCACTGTGCAAGTCCTTGTTTCTAGGGACAGGGAAGGACAGTGAGTGAATTCTCCTTGTGCTGTAGTGTGCTTTAAAAAAATTTTTTTCTAGGGACAGAAAACTCTAGGTAGGGAGAGTGTCAGTTTCTTTCACTGTGCAAGTCCTTGTTTCTAGGGACAGGGAAGGACAGTGAGTGAATTCTCCTTGTGCTGTAGTGTGCTTTAAAAAAACATTTTTTCTAGGGACAGAAAACTCTAGGTAGGGAGAGTGTCAGTTTCTTTCACTGTGCAAGTCCTTGTTTCTAGGGACAGGGAAGGACAGTGAGTGAATTCTCCTTGTGCTGTAGTGTGCTTTAAAAAAACATTTTTTCTAGGGACAGAAAACTCTAGGTAGGGAGAGTGTCAGTTTCTTTCACTGTGCAAGTCCTTGTTTCTAGGGACAGGGAAGGACAGTGAGTGAATTCTCCTTGTGCTATAGTGTGCTTTAAAAAAACATTTTTTCTAGGGACAGAAAACTCTAGGTAGGGAGAGTGTCAGTTTCTTTCACTGTGCAAGTCCTTGTTTCTAGGGACAGGGAAGGACAGTGAGTGAATTCTCCTTGTGCTATAGTGTGCTTTAAAAAAACATTTTTTCTAGGGACAGAAAACTCTAGGTAGGGAGAGTGTCAGTTTCTTTCACTGTGCAAGTCCTTGTTTCTAGGGACAGGGAAGGACAGTGAGTGAATTCTCCTTGTGCTATAGTGTGCTTTAAAAAAACATTTTTTCTAGGGACAGAAAACTCTAGGTAGGGAGAGTGTCAGTTTCTTTCACTGTGCAAGTCCTTGTTTCTAGGGACAGGGAAGGACAGTGAGTGAATTCTCCTTGTGCTATAGTGTGCTTTAAAAAAACATTTTTTCTAGGGACAGAAAACTCTAGGTAGGGAGAGTGTCAGTTTCTTTCACTGTGCAAGTCCTTGTTTCTAGGGACAGGGAAGGACAGTGAGTGAATTCTCCTTGTGCTATAGTGTGCTTTAAAAAAACATTTTTTCTAGGGACAGAAAACTCTAGGTAGGGAGAGTGTCAGTTTCTTTCACTGTGCAAGTCCTTGTTTCTAGGGACAGGGAAGGACAGTGAGTGAATTCTCCTTGTGCTATAGTGTGCTTTAAAAAAACATTTTTTCTAGGGACAGAAAACTCTAGGTAGGGAGAGTGTCAGTTTCTTTCACTGTGCAAGTCCTTGTTTCTAGGGACAGGGAAGGACAGTGAGTGAATTCTCCTTGTGCTATAGTGTGCTTTAAAAAAACATTTTTTCTAGGGACAGAAAACTCTAGGTAGGGAGAGTGTCAGTTTCTTTCACTGTGCAAGTCCTTGTTTCTAGGGACAGGGAAGGACAGTGAGTGAATTCTCCTTGTGCTATAGTGTGCTTTAAAAAAACATTTTTTCTAGGGACAGAAAACTCTAGGTAGGGAGAGTGTCAGTTTCTTTCACTGTGCAAGTCCTTGTTTCTAGGGACAGGGAAGGACAGTGAGTGAATTCTCCTTGTGCTATAGTGTGCTTTAAAAAAACATTTTTTCTAGGGACAGAAAACTAGGTAGGGAGAGTGTCAGTTTCTTTCACTGTGCAAGTCCTTGTTTCTAGGGACAGGGAAGGACAGTGAGTGAATTCTCCTTGTGCTATAGTGTGCTTTAAAAAAACATTTTTTCTAGGGACAGAAAACTCTAGGTAGGGAGAGTGTCAGTTTCTTTCACTGTGCAAGTCCTTGTTTCTAGGGACAGGGAAGGACAGTGAGTGAATTCTCCTTGTGCTATAGTGTGCTTTAAAAAAACATTTTTTCTAGGGACAGAAAACTCTAGGTAGGGAGAGTGTCAGTTTCTTTCACTGTGCAAGTCCTTGTTTCTAGGGACGCGGAAGGACAGTGAGTGAATTCTCCTTGTGCTATAGTGTGCTTTAAAAAAACATTTTTTCTAGGGACAGAAAACTCTAGGTAGGGAGAGTGTCAGTTTCTTTCACTGTGCAAGTCCTTGTTTCTAGGGACAGGGAAGGACAGTGAGTGAATTCTCCTTGTGCTATAGTGTGCTTTAAAAAAACATTTTTTCTAGGGACAGAAAACTCTAGGTAGGGAGAGTGTCAGTTTCTTTCACTGTGCAAGTCCTTGTTTCTAGGGACAGGGAAGGACAGTGAGTGAATTCTCCTTGTGCTATAGTGTGCTTTAAAAAAACATTTTTTCTAGGGACAGAAAACTCTAGGTAGGGAGAGTGTCAGTTTCTTTCACTGTGCAAGTCCTTGTTTCTAGGGACAGGGAAGGACAGTGAGTGAATTCTCCTTGTGCTATAGTGTGCTTTAAAAAAACATTTTTTCTAGGGACAGAAAACTCTAGGTAGGGAGAGTGTCAGTTTCTTTCACTGTGCAAGTCCTTGTTTCTAGGGACAGGGAAGGACAGTGAGTGAATTCTCCTTGTGCTATAGTGTGCTTTAAAAAACATTTTTTCTAGGGACAGAAAACTCTAGGTAGGGAGAGTGTCAGTTTCTTTCACTGTGCAAGTCCTTGTTTCTAGGGACAGGGAAGGACAGTGAGTGAATTCTCCTTGTGCTATAGTGTGCTTTAAAAAACATTTTTTCTAGGGACAGAAAACTCTAGGTAGGGAGAGTGTCAGTTTCTTTCACTGTGCAAGTCCTTGTTTCTAGGGACAGGGAAGGACAGTGAGTGAATTCTCCTTGTGCTATAGTGTGCTTTAAAAAAACATTTTTTCTAGGGACAGAAAACTCTAGGTAGGGAGAGTGTCAGTTTCTTTCACTGTGCAAGTCCTTGTTTCTAGGGACAGGGAAGGACAGTGAGTGAATTCTCCTTGTGCTATAGTGTGCTTTAAAAAAACATTTTTTCTAGGGACAGAAAACTCTAGGTAGGGAGAGTGTCAGTTTCTTTCACTGTGCAAGTCCTTGTTTCTAGGGACAGGGAAGGACAGTGAGTGAATTCTCCTTGTGCTATAGTGTGCTTTAAAAAAACATTTTTTCTAGGGACAGAAAACTCTAGGTAGGGAGAGTGTCAGTTTCTTTCACTGTGCAAGTCCTTGTTTCTAGGGACAGGGAAGGACAGTGAGTGAATTCTCCTTGTGCTATAGTGTGCTTTAAAAAAACATTTTTTCTAGGGACAGAAAACTCTAGGTAGGGAGAGTGTCAGTTTCTTTCACTGTGCAAGTCCTTGTTTCTAGGGACAGGGAAGGACAGTGAGTGAATTCTCCTTGTGCTATAGTGTGCTTTAAAAAAACATTTTTTCTAGGGACAGAAAACTAGGTAGGGAGAGTGTCAGTTTCTTTCACTGTGCAAGTCCTTGTTTCTAGGGACAGGGAAGGACAGTGAGTGAATTCTCCTTGTGCTATAGTGTGCTTTAAAAAAACATTTTTTCTAGGGACAGAAAACTCTAGGTAGGGAGAGTGTCAGTTTCTTTCACTGTGCAAGTCCTTGTTTCTAGGGACAGGGAAGGACAGTGAGTGAATTCTCCTTGTGCTATAGTGTGCTTTAAAAAAACATTTTTTCTAGGGACAGAAAACTCTAGGTAGGGAGAGTGTCAGTTTCTTTCACTGTGCAAGTCCTTGTTTCTAGGGACAGGGAAGGACAGTGAGTGAATTCTCCTTGTGCTATTGTGTGCTTTAAAAAAACATTTTTTCTAGGGACAGAAAACTCTAGGTAGGGAGAGTGTCAGTTTCTTTCACTGTGCAAGTCCTTGTTTCTAGGGACAGGGAAGGACAGTGAGTGAATTCTCCTTGTGCTATAGTGTGCTTTAAAAAAACATTTTTTCTAGGGACAGAAAACTCTAGGTAGGGAGAGTGTCAGTTTCTTTCACTGTGCAAGTCCTTGTTTCTAGGGACAGGGAAGGACAGTGAGTGAATTCTCCTTGTGCTGTAGTGTGCTTTAAAAAAACATTTTTTCTAGGGACAGAAAACTCTAGGTAGGGAGAGTGTCAGTTTCTTTCACTGTGCAAGTCCTTGTTTCTAGGGACAGGGAAGGACAGTGAGTGAATTCTCCTTGTGCTATAGTGTGCTTTAAAAAAACATTTTTTCTAGGGACAGAAAACTCTAGGTAGGGAGAGTGTCAGTTTCTTTCACTGTGCAAGTCCTTGTTTCTAGGGACAGGGAAGGACAGTGAGTGAATTCTCCTTGTGCTGTAGTGTGCTTAAAAAAACATTTTTTCTAGGGACAGAAAACTCTAGGTAGGGAGAGTGTCAGTTTCTTTCACTGTGCAAGTCCTTGTTTCTAGGGACAGGGAAGGACAGTGAGTGAATTCTCCTTGTGCTGTAGTGTGCTTTAAAAAAACATTTTTTCTAGGGACAGAAAACTCTAGGTAGGGAGAGTGTCAGTTTCTTTCACTGTGCAAGTCCTTGTTTCTAGGGACAGGGAAGGACAGTGAGTGAATTCTCCTTGTGCTGTAGTGTGCTTTAAAAAAACATTTTTTCTAGGGACAGAAAACTCTAGGTAGGGAGAGTGTCAGTTTCTTTCACTGTGCAAGTCCTTGTTTCTAGGGACAGGGAAGGACAGTGAGTGAATTCTCCTTGTGCTATAGTGTGCTTTAAAAAAACATTTTTTCTAGGGACAGAAAACTCTAGGTAGGGAGAGTGTCAGTTTCTTTCACTGTGCAAGTCCTTGTTTCTAGGGACAGGGAAGGACAGTGAGTGAATTCTCCTTGTGCTATAGTGTGCTTTAAAAAAACATTTTTTCTAGGGACAGAAAACTCTAGGTAGGGAGAGTGTCAGTTTCTTTCACTGTGCAAGTCCTTGTTTCTAGGGACAGGGAAGGACAGTGAGTGAATTCTCCTTGTGCTATAGTGTGCTTTAAAAAACATTTTTTCTAGGGACAGAAAACTCTAGGTAGGGAGAGTGTCAGTTTCTTTCACTGTGCAAGTCCTTGTTTCTAGGGACAGGGAAGGACAGTGAGTGAATTCTCCTTGTGCTATAGTGTGCTTTAAAAAACATTTTTTCTAGGGACAGAAAACTCTAGGTAGGGAGAGTGTCAGTTTCTTTCACTGTGCAAGTCCTTGTTTCTAGGGACAGGGAAGGACAGTGAGTGAATTCTCCTTGTGCTATAGTGTGCTTTAAAAAAACATTTTTTCTAGGGACAGAAAACTCTAGGTAGGGAGAGTGTCAGTTTCTTTCACTGTGCAAGTCCTTGTTTCTAGGGACAGGGAAGGACAGTGAGTGAATTCTCCTTGTGCTATAGTGTGCTTTAAAAAAACATTTTTTCTAGGGACAGAAAACTCTAGGTAGGGAGAGTGTCAGTTTCTTTCACTGTGCAAGTCCTTGTTTCTAGGGACAGGGAAGGACAGTGAGTGAATTCTCCTTGTGCTATAGTGTGCTTTAAAAAAACATTTTTTCTAGGGACAGAAAACTCTAGGTAGGGAGAGTGTCAGTTTCTTTCACTGTGCAAGTCCTTGTTTCTAGGGACAGGGAAGGACAGTGAGTGAATTCTCCTTGTGCTATAGTGTGCTTTAAAAAAACATTTTTTCTAGGGACAGAAAACTCTAGGTAGGGAGAGTGTCAGTTTCTTTCACTGTGCAAGTCCTTGTTTCTAGGGACAGGGAAGGACAGTGAGTGAATTCTCCTTGTGCTATAGTGTGCTTTAAAAAAACATTTTTTCTAGGGACAGAAAACTAGGTAGGGAGAGTGTCAGTTTCTTTCACTGTGCAAGTCCTTGTTTCTAGGGACAGGGAAGGACAGTGAGTGAATTCTCCTTGTGCTATAGTGTGCTTTAAAAAAACATTTTTTCTAGGGACAGAAAACTCTAGGTAGGGAGAGTGTCAGTTTCTTTCACTGTGCAAGTCCTTGTTTCTAGGGACAGGGAAGGACAGTGAGTGAATTCTCCTTGTGCTATAGTGTGCTTTAAAAAAACATTTTTTCTAGGGACAGAAAACTCTAGGTAGGGAGAGTGTCAGTTTCTTTCACTGTGCAAGTCCTTGTTTCTAGGGACAGGGAAGGACAGTGAGTGAATTCTCCTTGTGCTATTGTGTGCTTTAAAAAAACATTTTTTCTAGGGACAGAAAACTCTAGGTAGGGAGAGTGTCAGTTTCTTTCACTGTGCAAGTCCTTGTTTCTAGGGACAGGGAAGGACAGTGAGTGAATTCTCCTTGTGCTATAGTGTGCTTTAAAAAAACATTTTTTCTAGGGACAGAAAACTCTAGGTAGGGAGAGTGTCAGTTTCTTTCACTGTGCAAGTCCTTGTTTCTAGGGACAGGGAAGGACAGTGAGTGAATTCTCCTTGTGCTGTAGTGTGCTTTAAAAAACATTTTTTCTAGGGACAGAAAACTCTAGGTAGGGAGAGTGTCAGTTTCTTTCACTGTGCAAGTCCTTGTTTCTAGGGACAGGGAAGGACAGTGAGTGAATTCTCCTTGTGCTATAGTGTGCTTTAAAAAAACATTTTTTCTAGGGACAGAAAACTCTAGGTAGGGAGAGTGTCAGTTTCTTTCACTGTGCAAGTCCTTGTTTCTAGGGACAGGGAAGGACAGTGAGTGAATTCTCCTTGTGCTGTAGTGTGCTTTAAAAAAACATTTTTTCTAGGGACAGAAAACTCTAGGTAGGGAGAGTGTCAGTTTCTTTCACTGTGCAAGTCCTTGTTTCTAGGGACAGGGAAGGACAGTGAGTGAATTCTCCTTGTGCTGTAGTGTGCTTTAAAAAAACATTTTTTCTAGGGACAGAAAACTCTAGGTAGGGAGAGTGTCAGTTTCTTTCACTGTGCAAGTCCTTGTTTCTAGGGACAGGGAAGGACAGTGAGTGAATTCTCCTTGTGCTGTAGTGTGCTTTAAAAAAACATTTTTTCTAGGGACAGAAAACTCTAGGTAGGGAGAGTGTCAGTTTCTTTCACTGTGCAAGTCCTTGTTTCTAGGGACAGGGAAGGACAGTGAGTGAATTCTCCTTGTGCTATAGTGTGCTTTAAAAAAACATTTTTTCTAGGGACAGAAAACTCTAGGTAGGGAGAGTGTCAGTTTCTTTCACTGTGCAAGTCCTTGTTTCTAGGGACAGGGAAGGACAGTGAGTGAATTCTCCTTGTGCTATAGTGTGCTTTAAAAAAACATTTTTTCTAGGGACAGAAAACTCTAGGTAGGGAGAGTGTCAGTTTCTTTCACTGTGCAAGTCCTTGTTTCTAGGGACAGGGAAGGACAGTGAGTGAATTCTCCTTGTGCTATAGTGTGCTTTAAAAAACATTTTTTCTAGGGACAGAAAACTCTAGGTAGGGAGAGTGTCAGTTTCTTTCACTGTGCAAGTCCTTGTTTCTAGGGACAGGGAAGGACAGTGAGTGAATTCTCCTTGTGCTATAGTGTGCTTTAAAAAACATTTTTTCTAGGGACAGAAAACTCTAGGTAGGGAGAGTGTCAGTTTCTTTCACTGTGCAAGTCCTTGTTTCTAGGGACAGGGAAGGACAGTGAGTGAATTCTCCTTGTGCTATAGTGTGCTTTAAAAAACATTTTTTCTAGGGACAGAAAACTCTAGGTAGGGAGAGTGTCAGTTTCTTTCACTGTGCAAGTCCTTGTTTCTAGGGACAGGGAAGGACAGTGAGTGAATTCTCCTTGTGCTATAGTGTGCTTTAAAAAAACATTTTTTCTAGGGACAGAAAACTCTAGGTAGGGAGAGTGTCAGTTTCTTTCACTGTGCAAGTCCTTGTTTCTAGGGACAGGGAAGGACAGTGAGTGAATTCTCCTTGTGCTATAGTGTGCTTTAAAAAAACATTTTTTCTAGGGACAGAAAACTCTAGGTAGGGAGAGTGTCAGTTTCTTTCACTGTGCAAGTCCTTGTTTCTAGGGACAGGGAAGGACAGTGAGTGAATTCTCCTTGTGCTATAGTGTGCTTTAAAAAAACATTTTTTCTAGGGACAGAAAACTCTAGGTAGGGAGAGTGTCAGTTTCTTTCACTGTGCAAGTCCTTGTTTCTAGGGACAGGGAAGGACAGTGAGTGAATTCTCCTTGTGCTATAGTGTGCTTTAAAAAAACATTTTTTCTAGGGACAGAAAACTAGGTAGGGAGAGTGTCAGTTTCTTTCACTGTGCAAGTCCTTGTTTCTAGGGACAGGGAAGGACAGTGAGTGAATTCTCCTTGTGCTATAGTGTGCTTTAAAAAAACATTTTTTCTAGGGACAGAAAACTCTAGGTAGGGAGAGTGTCAGTTTCTTTCACTGTGCAAGTCCTTGTTTCTAGGGACAGGGAAGGACAGTGAGTGAATTCTCCTTGTGCTATAGTGTGCTTTAAAAAAACATTTTTTCTAGGGACAGAAAACTCTAGGTAGGGAGAGTGTCAGTTTCTTTCACTGTGCAAGTCCTTGTTTCTAGGGACAGGGAAGGACAGTGAGTGAATTCTCCTTGTGCTATTGTGTGCTTTAAAAAAACATTTTTTCTAGGGACAGAAAACTCTAGGTAGGGAGAGTGTCAGTTTCTTTCACTGTGCAAGTCCTTGTTTCTAGGGACAGGGAAGGACAGTGAGTGAATTCTCCTTGTGCTATAGTGTGCTTTAAAAAAACATTTTTTCTAGGGACAGAAAACTCTAGGTAGGGAGAGTGTCAGTTTCTTTCACTGTGCAAGTCCTTGTTTCTAGGGACAGGGAAGGACAGTGAGTGAATTCTCCTTGTGCTGTAGTGTGCTTTAAAAAAACATTTTTTCTAGGGACAGAAAACTCTAGGTAGGGAGAGTGTCAGTTTCTTTCACTGTGCAAGTCCTTGTTTCTAGGGACAGGGAAGGACAGTGAGTGAATTCTCCTTGTGCTATAGTGTGCTTTAAAAAAACATTTTTTCTAGGGACAGAAAACTCTAGGTAGGGAGAGTGTCAGTTTCTTTCACTGTGCAAGTCCTTGTTTCTAGGGACAGGGAAGGACAGTGAGTGAATTCTCCTTGTGCTGTAGTGTGCTTTAAAAAAACATTTTTTCTAGGGACAGAAAACTCTAGGTAGGGAGAGTGTCAGTTTCTTTCACTGTGCAAGTCCTTGTTTCTAGGGACAGGGAAGGACAGTGAGTGAATTCTCCTTGTGCTGTAGTGTGCTTTAAAAAAACATTTTTTCTAGGGACAGAAAACTCTAGGTAGGGAGAGTGTCAGTTTCTTTCACTGTGCAAGTCCTTGTTTCTAGGGACAGGGAAGGACAGTGAGTGAATTCTCCTTGTGCTGTAGTGTGCTTTAAAAAAACATTTTTTCTAGGGACAGAAAACTCTAGGTAGGGAGAGTGTCAGTTTCTTTCACTGTGCAAGTCCTTGTTTCTAGGGACAGGGAAGGACAGTGAGTGAATTCTCCTTGTGCTATAGTGTGCTTTAAAAAAACATTTTTTCTAGGGACAGAAAACTCTAGGTAGGGAGAGTGTCAGTTTCTTTCACTGTGCAAGTCCTTGTTTCTAGGGACAGGGAAGGACAGTGAGTGAATTCTCCTTGTGCTATAGTGTGCTTTAAAAAAACATTTTTTCTAGGGACAGAAAACTCTAGGTAGGGAGAGTGTCAGTTTCTTTCACTGTGCAAGTCCTTGTTTCTAGGGACAGGGAAGGACAGTGAGTGAATTCTCCTTGTGCTATAGTGTGCTTTAAAAAAACATTTTTTCTAGGGACAGAAAACTCTAGGTAGGGAGAGTGTCAGTTTCTTTCACTGTGCAAGTCCTTGTTTCTAGGGACAGGGAAGGACAGTGAGTGAATTCTCCTTGTGCTATAGTGTGCTTTAAAAAAACATTTTTTCTAGGGACAGAAAACTCTAGGTAGGGAGAGTGTCATCAGTTTCTTTCACTGTGCAAGTCCTTGTTTCTAGGGACAGGGAAGGACAGTGAGTGAATTCTCCTTGTGCTATAGTGTGCTTTAAAAAAACATTTTTTCTAGGGACAGAAAACTCTAGGTAGGGAGAGTGTCAGTTTCTTTCACTGTGCAAGTCCTTGTTTCTAGGGACAGGGAAGGACAGTGAGTGAATTCTCCTTGTGCTATAGTGTGCTTTAAAAAAACATTTTTTCTAGGGACAGAAAACTCTAGGTAGGGAGAGTGTCAGTTTCTTTCACTGTGCAAGTCCTTGTTTCTAGGGACAGGGAAGGACAGTGAGTGAATTCTCCTTGTGCTATAGTGTGCTTTAAAAAAACATTTTTTCTAGGGACAGAAAACTCTAGGTAGGGAGAGTGTCAGTTTCTTTCACTGTGCAAGTCCTTGTTTCTAGGGACAGGGAAGGACAGTGAGTGAATTCTCCTTGTGCTATAGTGTGCTTTAAAAAAACATTTTTTCTAGGGACAGAAAACTCTAGGTAGGGAGAGTGTCAGTTTCTTTCACTGTGCAAGTCCTTGTTTCTAGGGACACGGAAGGACAGTGAGTGAATTCTCCTTGTGCTATAGTGTGCTTTAAAAAAACATTTTTTCTAGGGACAGAAAACTCTAGGTAGGGAGAGTGTCAGTTTCTTTCACTGTGCAAGTCCTTGTTTCTAGGGACAGGGAAGGACAGTGAGTGAATTCTCCTTGTGCTATAGTGTGCTTTAAAAAAACATTTTTTCTAGGGACAGAAAACTCTAGGTAGGGAGAGTGTCAGTTTCTTTCACTGTGCAAGTCCTTGTTTCTAGGGACAGGGAAGGACAGTGAGTGAATTCTCCTTGTGCTATAGTGTGCTTTAAAAAAACATTTTTTCTAGGGACAGAAAACTCTAGGTAGGGAGAGTGTCAGTTTCTTTCACTGTGCAAGTCCTTGTTTCTAGGGACAGGGAAGGACAGTGAGTGAATTCTCCTTGTGCTATAGTGTGCTTTAAAAAAACATTTTTTCTAGGGACAGAAAACTCTAGGTAGGGAGAGTGTCAGTTTCTTTCACTGTGCAAGTCCTTGTTTCTAGGGACAGGGAAGGACAGTGAGTGAATTCTCCTTGTGCTATATTGTGCTTTAAAAAAACATTTTTTCTAGGGACAGAAAACTCTAGGTAGGGAGAGTGTCAGTTTCTTTCACTGTGCAAGTCCTTGTTTCTAGGGACAGGGAAGGACAGTGAGTGAATTCTCCTTGTGCTATAGTGTGCTTTAAAAAAACATTTTTTCTAGGGACAGAAAACTCTAGGTAGGGAGAGTGTCAGTTTCTTTCACTGTGCAAGTCCTTGTTTCTAGGGACAGGGAAGGACAGTGAGTGAATTCTCCTTGTGCTATAGTGTGCTTTAAAAAACATTTTTTCTAGGGACAGAAAACTCTAGGTAGGGAGAGTGTCAGTTTCTTTCACTGTGCAAGTCCTTGTTTCTAGGGACAGGGAAGGACAGTGAGTGAATTCTCCTTGTGCTATAGTGTGCTTTAAAAAAACATTTTTTCTAGGGACAGAAAACTCTAGGTAGGGAGAGTGTCAGTTTCTTTCACTGTGCAAGTCCTTGTTTCTAGGGACAGGGAAGGACAGTGAGTGAATTCTCCTTGTGCTATAGTGTGCTTTAAAAAAACATTTTTTCTAGGGACAGAAAACTCTAGGTAGGGAGAGTGTCAGTTTCTTTCACTGTGCAAGTCCTTGTTTCTAGGGACAGGGAAGGACAGTGAGTGAATTCTCCTTGTGCTATAGTGTGCTTTAAAAAAACATTTTTTCTAGGGACAGAAAACTCTAGGTAGGGAGAGTGTCAGTTTATTTCACTGTGCAAGTCCTTGTTTCTAGGGACAGGGAAGGACAGTGAGTGAATTCTCCTTGTGCTATAGTGTGCTTTAAAAAAACATTTTTTCTAGGGACAGAAAACTCTAGGTAGGGAGAGTGTCAGTTTCTTTCACTGTGCAAGTCCTTGTTTCTAGGGACAGGGAAGGACAGTGAGTGAATTCTCCTTGTGCTATAGTGTGCTTTAAAAAAACATTTTTTCTAGGGACAGAAAACTCTAGGTAGGGAGAGTGTCAGTTTCTTTCACTGTGCAAGTCCTTGTTTCTAAGGACAGGGAAGGACAGTGAGTGAATTCTCCTTGTGCTATAGTGTGCTTTAAAAAAACATTTTTTCTAGGGACAGAAAACTCTAGGTAGGGAGAGTGTCAGTTTCTTTCACTGTGCAAGTCCTTGTTTCTAGGGACAGGGAAGGACAGTGAGTGAATTCTCCTTGTGCTATAGTGTGCTTTAAAAAAACATTTTTTCTAGGGACAGAAAACTCTAGGTAGGGAGAGTGTCAGTTTCTTTCACTGTGCAAGTCCTTGTTTCTAGGGACAGGGAAGGACAGTGAGTGAATTCTCCTTGTGCTATAGTGTGCTTTAAAAAAACATTTTTTCTAGGGACAGAAAACTCTAGGTAGGGAGAGTGTCAGTTTCTTTCACTGTGCAAGTCCTTGTTTCTAGGGACAGGGAAGGACAGTGAGTGAATTCTCCTTGTGCTATAGTGTGCTTTAAAAAAACATTTTTTCTAGGGACAGAAAACTCTAGGTAGGGAGAGTGTCAGTTTCTTTCACTGTGCAAGTCCTTGTTTCTAGGGACAGGGAAGGACAGTGAGTGAATTCTCCTTGTGCTATAGTGTGCTTTAAAAAAACATTTTTTCTAGGGACAGAAAACTCTAGGTAGGGAGAGTGTCAGTTTCTTTCACTGTGCAAGTCCTTGTTTCTAGGGACAGGGAAGGACAGTGAGTGAATTCTCCTTGTGCTGTAGTGTGCTTTAAAAAAACATTTTTTCTAGGGACAGAAAACTCTAGGTAGGGAGAGTGTCAGTTTCTTTCACTGTGCAAGTCCTTGTTTCTAGGGACAGGGAAGGACAGTGAGTGAATTCTCCTTGTGCTATAGTGTGCTTTAAAAAAACATTTTTTCTAGGGACAGAAAACTCTAGGTAGGGAGAGTGTCAGTTTCTTTCACTGTGCAAGTCCTTGTTTCTAGGGACAGGGAAGGACAGTGAGTGAATTCTCCTTGTGCTATAGTGTGCTTTAAAAAAACATTTTTTCTAGGGACAGAAAACTCTAGGTAGGGAGAGTGTCAGTTTCTTTCACTGTGCAAGTCCTTGTTTCTAGGGACAGGGAAGGACAGTGAGTGAATTCTCCTTGTGCTATAGTGTGCTTTAAAAAAACATTTTTTCTAGGGACAGAAAACTCTAGGTAGGGAGAGTGTCAGTTTCTTTCACTGTGCAAGTCCTTGTTTCTAGGGACAGGGAAGGACAGTGAGTGAATTCTCCTTGTGCTATAGTGTGCTTTAAAAAAACATTTTTTCTAGGGACAGAAAACTCTAGGTAGGGAGAGTGTCAGTTTCTTTCACTGTGCAAGTCCTTGTTTCTAGGGACAGGGAAGGACAGTGAGTGAATTCTCCTTGTGCTATAGTGTGCTTTAAAAAAACATTTTTTCTAGGGACAGAAAACTCTAGGTAGGGAGAGTGTCAGTTTCTTTCACTGTGCAAGTCCTTGTTTCTAGGGACAGGGAAGGACAGTGAGTGAATTCTCCTTGTGCTATAGTGTGCTTTAAAAAAACATTTTTTCTAGGGACAGAAAACTCTAGGTAGGGAGAGTGTCAGTTTCTTTCACTGTGCAAGTCCTTGTTTCTAGGGACAGGGAAGGACAGTGAGTGAATTCTCCTTGTGCTATAGTGTGCTTTAAAAAAACATTTTTTCTAGGGACAGAAAACTCTAGGTAGGGAGAGTGTCAGTTTCTTTCACTGTGCAAGTCCTTGTTTCTAGGGACAGGGAAGGACAGTGAGTGAATTCTCCTTGTGCTATAGTGTGCTTTAAAAAAACATTTTTTCTAGGGACAGAAAACTCTAGGTAGGGAGAGTGTCAGTTTCTTTCACTGTGCAAGTCCTTGTTTCTAGGGACAGGGAAGGACAGTGAGTGAATTCTCCTTGTGCTATAGTGTGCTTTAAAAAAACATTTTTTCTAGGGACAGAAAACTCTAGGTAGGGAGAGTGTCAGTTTCTTTCACTGTGCAAGTCCTTGTTTCTAGGGACAGGGAAGGACAGTGAGTGAATTCTCCTTGTGCTATAGTGTGCTTTAAAAAAACATTTTTCTAGGGACAGAAAACTCTAGGTAGGGAGAGTGTCAGTTTCTTTCACTGTGCAAGTCCTTGTTTCTAGGGACAGGGAAGGACAGTGAGTGAATTCTCCTTGTGCTATAGTGTGCTTTAAAAAAACATTTTTTCTAGGGACAGAAAACTCTAGGTAGGGAGAGTGTCAGTTTCTTTCACTGTGCAAGTCCTTGTTTCTAGGGACAGGGAAGGACAGTGAGTGAATTCTCCTTGTGCTATAGTGTGCTTTAAAAAAACATTTTTTCTAGGGACAGAAAACTCTAGGTAGGGAGAGTGTCAGTTTCTTTCACTGTGCAAGTCCTTGTTTCTAGGGACAGGGAAGGACAGTGAGTGAATTCTCCTTGTGCTATAGTGTGCTTTAAAAAAACATTTTTTCTAGGGACAGAAAACTCTAGGTAGGGAGAGTGTCAGTTTCTTTCACTGTGCAAGTCCTTGTTTCTAGGGACAGGGAAGGACAGTGAGTGAATTCTCCTTGTGCTATAGTGTGCTTTAAAAAAACATTTTTTCTAGGGACAGAAAACTCTAGGTAGGGAGAGTGTCAGTTTCTTTCACTGTGCAAGTCCTTGTTTCTAGGGACAGGGAAGGACAGTGAGTGAATTCTCCTTGTGCTATAGTGTGCTTTAAAAAAACATTTTTTCTAGGGACAGAAAACTCTAGGTAGGGAGAGTGTCAGTTTCTTTCACTGTGCGAGTCCTTGTTTCTAGGGACAAAGAAGGAAAGTGAGGGGAATTCTCCTTGTGCTATAGTGTGCTAAAGCATTCCTCATCAACCATCTTTGAAATCCTTGTTTTTTGGACAGTCAGGGAAATTGTCGTTGTGCTATTCTGTGCAAAAGCAATCATCCTCAACCATATTTAGAAATCCTTAAGTAAAGGGACAGAGAAGGACACCTGAAGGTAGCCCTTATTGCTTTTTTCCCATCTCCCTGCAGGCCATCTATTAGAATGTCTGGAAGGCAAACAAGGAGAGGCAGACAGTCAGGAGGCAATAAAAGAGGGCAAGCAGGCTCTGTGTCTGGGGGCAACAGTGCTGGTCGTGGACGCGGTGCATTGTCATCAGCACATGGCCATGGGACACGCTTGTCCTTCTTTTCGGCAGCTGGACATGTTGAGCCACATCATGCCGAAGACTTGGTAGAGTGGATGACCAAGCCCTCCTCCTCCTCCTCATCCTCTCTCACCCAGGCTCAGGGTACTGGCAAAGCAGCTGCCAAAGCGTCCTCTTCCCTGGTATCAATGTCAGACTCATCATCAGTCACTCCTTCCCTAGACCCACCATGTCCTCCTCCTGAGGAGTCCCCCGAACTGTTTGAGCACAGTGTTGGGTACATGCTTCAGGAGGATGCCCAGCGTTTCGAAGGGTCTGATGATGAAACCCAGCTACAGGAAGGCAGTAGGGTGAGAGCAGACAGAGGGGATGCTCAAGAAGGACACCAATCTGGCAGTCATGTTCCAGCAGCTGCAGCATACTGCCAGATTGGCTCCAGTGATGAGGAGGGAGGGGATGATGAGGTCACTGACTCCACGTGGGTGCCTAATAGGAGAGAGGAGGAGGAGGAGGATGAGGAGGAGGCACATCTCCAACGAGGCAGGATGCCCTTTGGTGGCCAGCGTAAGGGCAGTACACCGACGGAATCACACCGCAGAGCTCCGCCTGTGCAGGGCGCTGCCTCTGCCCGTCATTCAAAAAGTTCCTTGGTGTGGGCCTTTTTTGAGGCTAGTGCATCAGATCGCACAGCTGCTGTTTGCAACATATGTCTCAAGCGTATATCGCGTGGCCAAAACATCAGCCGCTTGGGTACCACATGCCTGACCAGACATATGTTGACCTGCCATGCAGCTCGTTGGCAAGCCTACCTCAAAGACCCACACCAAAGAACAAAGCGGACCTCTCCTTGCACCGCATCAGCTGGGATCTCCAACCCCACTATAACTTCAGTCCTCTCTGAAACATGCACTGAGAGGAATGAAGGTGTAGAATTAGGTGTGTCACAGCCAAGTACTTGCGGCCACTCTGCTAGCAGTACACCGACGTCCGATTCTAGCAGGCAAATTTCCCTGCCCCAGCTGCTGGACCGTCGAAAGAAGTTCACTCCCAGCCATCCACATGCCCAGCGGTTGAATGCTAGCTTGGCTAAATTGCTAGCGCTTCAACTGCTGCCTTTTCAGTTGGTAGACTCGGCCCCCTTCCGTGAGTTTGTGCAATGTGCGGTTCCTCAGTGGCAGGTTCCCAAACGCCACTTTTTCTCACGGAAGGCTATTCCGGCTCTCTACCGGCATGTGGAAGGCAATGTCTTGGCCTCGCTGGACAGGGCGGTCAGCGGTAAGGTGCATATTACCGCTGACTCATGGTCCAGCAGGCATGGACAGGGACGTTACCTTTCTTTCACGGCCCATTGGGTCACTCTTTTGGCAGCTGGGAAGGATGCAGGACAAGGTGCAGTAGTGTTGGAGGTTGTCCCACCGCCACGCCTCCAAAATGCTACTACTGGTTGTGACACACCTCTCTCCTCCACCCCCTCCTCTTCTTCTTCCTCCATGGCCTCTTCCTGTGGTTTGTCCTATGAACCAGCGGTGCTCCGTAGCCGTTCACGGGGCTACGCAAGTACGCAGGCAAAAAGATGCCATGCCGTGCTTGCGCTGGTGTGTTTGGGGGACAGAAGCCACACTGGGGCAGAGGTCCTGTCTGCTCTGCAGGGCCAGGCCGAGAGGTGGTTGACGCCACGCCAGCTTAAGCCAGGAATGGTGGTTTGCGACAATGGCACCAACCTCCTCTCCGCCCTTCGACAGGGACAACTGACCCATGTGCCCTGTGTGGCTCACGTCCTTAACCTGGTGGTGCAGCGGTTCTTGGGCAGGTACCCGGGCTTACAGGATGTCCTGAGGCAGGCCAGGAAAGTCTGTGTGCATTTCCGCAGATCTTATAATGCCAGTGCTCGCCTGGCTGAGCTGCAAAAGGAGTTGAACCTGCCCAAGAACCGCCTTATATGTGACATGCCCACCAGGTGGAACTCAACGTTGGCCATGCTGCAGCGGCTGCACACGAAGCAGAGGGCCATCAATGAGTACCTGTGCGACTACGGCACCAGGACAGGGTCAGGGGAGCTTGTTTTTTTTTCTCCACGCCAGTGGGGCATGATCAGGGATGCATGCACTGTCCTGGCACCATTTGAGGAGGCCACGAGGATGGTGAGCAGTGACAGTGCATGCATCAGTGACACTGTACCTCTTGTCCACCTGTTGGAGCACACGCTGCGTGGAATAATGGACAGGGCACTTGAGGCAGAACAGAGGCAGGAAGAGGAGGACTTCCTTGCCTCTCAAGGCCCCCTTTACCCAGACAGTGTTCCTTCTGTCCCACCCATCGCACAGGAAGAGGAGGAGGAGGAGGAGGAGGATTGTGTCAGCATGGAGGTGGAGGCTGGCACTCAGCATCATCAGCAGCAGTCTTTTAGGGATGATTTACAGTCCCAAGAAACCAGTGGACTTGTACGTGGCTGGGAGGAGGTGACTGCGGATCATGTCGTCCTTAGTGACCCAGAGGACTCCGGAGCGAATGCCTCAGCAAACCTACGCTGCATGGCCTCCCTAATCCTGCAAAGTCTGCGGAAGGATCCTCGTATTCTTCGGATCAAGGAGAGGGACCATTACTGGCTGGCCACTCTCCTTGATCCACGGTACAAGGGTAAGGTTGCGGACCTTATGTTACCGTCGCAGAGGGAGCAGAGGATGAGACAACTCCGGGAGGCCTTGCAGAAAGGTCTGTGCAACGCGTTCCCAGAGACTGGGAGGTTACAAACTCCTGGTCCTGGACAACGAGTTGCTGAGGCTTCGGCCAGTCAAAGAAGGAGCGGTGGGGAAGGTGGCCGTCTGACCGATGCGTTCAGACAATTCTTTAGTCCGCAGCCCCAAAGTATGATCGGTTCCAGCAACCATCGCCAGCGTCTGATAAACATGGTGCAGGAATATCTAGGGGCAAGGTCAGACTTGGACACCTTCCCCACCGAAAATCCTCTGGCTTACTGGGTCTTGAGGATGGATCACTGGCCAGAGCTTGCACAGTATGCAATTGAGCTACTGGCCTGTCCTGCATCCAGCGTTCTTTCGGAACGCACATTCAGTGCTGCTGGAGGATTTGTCACGGATCACAGGGTGCGCCTGTCCACCGACTCGGTTGATCGACTGACTTCCATCAAGATGAACCAGTCTTGGATCACCACCAGCTACCACACACCTGATGCTGATATAACAGACTAATTGATTTTAACATGTCACATCCCTTCAAGACTGATGCTGATGCTGAGTGCCTGTGCTGTTATGTTGACTGGCTATCCTCCTCCTCCGAGTCCTCAATGATACGATTGATGATGATAGCTTGGAAGATCATTTTTGTTTATGGGTGCCGCCACCAGTGGCTAAGGCCCAATTTTTCAGCCCCTGTTTTACAGGGGCGTGTAATTACAATTTTTTTAGCAATAATTTGCCATAGGGCTCATTGCTGTGCTCCAAGTACAGTATCTGTGAGGGGTTGTAGTGTTGTGCCACCAGTGCCTAAGGCCCAATTTTTCAGCCCCTGTTTAACAGGGGCGTGTCATTACAATTTTTGAAGCAATACTTTGCAACAGGGCTCATTGCTGTGCTCCAAGTACAGTATCTGTGAGGGGTTGGAGTGTTGTGGCACCAGTGCCTAAGGCCCAATTTTTCAGCCCCTGTTCAACAGGGGCATGCAATTACAATTCTTGATGTAATAATTCACAGCAGGGCCCATTGCTGCACCCACCAAGAGTAACTCTGAGGGCTTACAGTGTTGTGGCAACGCCACCACCACCACCACCACCACCACCACGAAAGGCCCAATTTTTCAGCCCCTGTTCAAAATGGGCATGTAATTACAATTCTTGATCTAATAATTCACAGCAGGGCCCATTGCTGCACCCACCAAGAGTAACTCTGAGGGCTTACAGTGTTGTGGCAACGCCACCACCACCACCACCACGAAAGGCCCAATTTTTCAGCCCCTGTTCAAAAGGGGCATGTAATTACAATTCTTGATCTAATAATTCACAGCAGGGCCCATTTCTGCACCCACCAAGAGTAACTCTGAGGGCTTACAGTGTTGTGGCAACGCCACCACCACCACCACCACGAAAGGCCCAATTTTTCAGCCCCTGTTCAAAAGGGGCATGTAATTACAATTCTTGATCTAATAATTCACAGCAGGGCCCATTCCTGCACCCACCAAGAGTAAGTCTGAGGGCTTACAGTGTTGTGGCAACGCCACCACCACCACCACCACGAAAGGCCCAATTTTTCAGCCCCTGATCAAAAGGGGCATGTAATTACAATTCTTGATCTAATAATTCACAGCAGGGCCCATTCCTGCACCCACCAAGAGTAACTCTGAGGGCTTACAGTGTTGTGGCAACGCCACCACCACCACCACCACCACCACCACGAAAGGCCCAATTTTTCAGCCCCTGTTCAAAAGGGGCATGTAATTACAATTCTTGATCTAATAATTCACAGCAGGGCCCATTCCTGCACCCACCAAGAGTAAGTCTGAGGGCTTACAGTGTTGTGGCAACGCCACCACCACCACCACCACGAAAGGCCCAATTTTTCAGCCCCTGTTCAACAGGGGCATGCAATTACAATTCTTGATCTAATAATTCACAGCAGGGCCCATTGCTGCACCCACCAAGAGTAACTGTCAGGGCTTACAGTGTTGTGGCACCAGCACCACCATCAAAGCCCCCAATTTTTACTACCACTGTTCAACAATTATATGTAATTAAAATTCCTGATATAATAGTTGACAGCAGGGCGTTCCAGCACCAACCAAGAGTAACTGTGAGTGCTTACAGTGTTGTGCCAACACCAACAACTAAGGGGCCTATTTCTGCAGAGTATATACGGCAGGTCCCTACTTTCAAACATCCAACTTACAAACGACTCCTACTTGCAAACGCAAGAAGACAACAGGAAGTGAGAGGAAATCTACCCCTAGGAAGGAAAATTCTCTCCTGTAAGAATAAATATGGGAGAAAAGTGTCTCCTCTGTACTGATGCTTTATCAGCAATCCTTGTTTCAAGAAAAACACCACATTTCAAAAACAGTTGTCATTGGGACGGAAAGTGAGGTGAAATGTTCTGAACAGGGGCACAGACAGCAAAACAAATGTTACAGGGGTGATAACCCTTACCTATGTTTTCCAAAAAGTTTAAAAATAGATTTTTGGGCTGGAGCTACACTTCAACAATGTACCTGTTCAAAATTACAAACAGATTCTACATAAGAACAAACCTACAGTCCCTGTCTTGTATGCACCGCCTGTATACGGCTGTTCAGAGTATATAGGGCCTTTTTTATTTTATGTGCGGGGTTCCCCTTAATATCCATACAAGACCCAAAGGGGCTGGTAATGGGCTGGGGTAGGGGGGGGTCATGGGGTAGCTATGCCATTTTTCTTAAAGATTTTCATCCATATTACCGGGACCAGACATTACATTAAAGCCGCAAGCAGTTTTAAATGGCTTTTTTTTCCTTTAGAAGTGTCATTTTGTGCAGGGACAGTTCTAAACACGGGAAACACGTGGCACTTCACAGGCATACTTTAGACACCCCCCAGGTACGATATTTAAAGGAATATTTGACTTTTTTTTTTCACTTTATGCATCATTAAAATGACTGCTCCCGAAAAACGACCGTTTTTAAAACTTCTTTTTGCATTGATACATGTCCCCTGGTGCAGAACCCGGGTTCCCAAACCCTTTTTAGGACAATAACATGCATAATAGTTGTTATAATTAGCACTTTAGAATTCGAACGTTCGCATCCATTGTATTTAATAGGGTTCTAATGTTCGTACGAACTTTCGGTCCGTTCGCGGGTTCTGGTGCGAACCGAACCCGGGGGTGTTCGGCTCATCACTATTCACAAGGTACCCCTGTGTCATGTTTTTTATTTTTTTCCAAGATTTTTTTTCCGTCTTGTTTTTTGCCGTGTCATGTTTTTTATTTTTTTCAGAGATTTTTTTTCGTCTTGTTTTTTGCCGTGGGGTACCCCTAAATATTCATAGGACTGTGAGGAGGGGGTTTGAACACATGCCGTCACTTTGTCTCATCTCTCAGCTCTCATCTCTCATCTCGGTCCAAAATGGATTTACAAGGTACCCCCGTGTCATGTTTTTTATTTTTTTCAGAGATTTTTTTTCGTCTTGTTTTTTGCCGTGGGGTACCCCTAAATATTCATAGGACTGTGAGGAGGGGGTTTGAACACATGCCGTCACTTTGTCTCATCTCTCAGCTCTCATCTCTCATCTCGGTCCAAAATGGATTCACAAGGTACCACCGTGTCAGGTTTTTAATTTTTTTTGTCTTGTTTTTTGCTGTGGGGTACCCCTAAATATTCATAGGACTGTGAGGAGGAGGTTCAAACACATGCCGTCACTTTGTCTTATCTCTCAGCTCTCATCTCGGTCCAAAATGGATTTACAAGGTACCCCGTGTCATGTTTTAAATTTTTTTGGAGATTTTTTTCCGTCTTGTTTTTTGCCGTGGGGTACCCCTAAATATTCATAGGACTGTGAGGAGGGGGTTTGAACACATGCCGTCACTTTGTCTGATCTCTCAGCTCTCATCTCTCATCTCGGTCCAAAATGGATTCACAAGGTACCCCCGTGTCATATTTTATATTTTTTCTGAGATTTTATTTCGTCCTGATTTTTGCCGTCGGGTACACCTAAATATTCATAGGACTGTGAGGAGGGGGTTTGAACACATGCCATCACTTTGTCTCATCTCTCAGCTCTCATCTCTCATCTCGGTCCAAAATGGACTTACAAGGTACCCCCGGGGTGTCATGTTTTTTATTTATTTCAGAGATTTTTTTTTCGTCTTGTTTTTTGCTGTGGGGTACCCCTAAATATTTATAGGACTGTGGGGAGGGGGTTCAAACACATGCTGTCACTTTGTCTCATCTCTCATCTCTCACCTCGGTCCAAAATGGATTTACAAGGTACCCCTGTGTCATGTTTTTTATTTTTTTCCAAGATTTTTTTCGTCCTGATTTTTGCTGTGGGGTACACCTAAATATTCATAGGACTGGGTTTGAACACATGCCATCACTTTGTCTCATCTCTCAGCTCTCATCTCTCATCTCGGTCCAAAATGGACTTACAAGGTACCCCCGGGGGTGTCATGTTTTTTTTTTCTGAGATTGCTTTCATCTTGTTTTTTGCTGTGGGGTACCCTAAAATATTCATAGGACTGTGAGGAGGGGGTGTGAACACATGCCGTCACTTTGTCTCATCTCTCAGCTCTCATCTCTCATCTCAGTCCAAAATGGATATACAAGGTAGCCCCGTGTCAGGTTTTTTATTTTTTTCGGAGATTTTTTTTCCGTCTTGTTTTTTGCCGTGGGGTACCCCTAAATATTCATAGGACTGTGAGAAGGGGGTTTGAACACATGCCGTCACTTTGTCTCATCTCTCAGCTCTCATCTCCCATCTCGGTCCAAAATGGATTCACAAGGTACCACCGTGTCATGTTTTTAATTTTTTTTGTCTTGTTTTTTGCTGTGGGGTACCCCTAAATATTCATAGGACTGTGAGGAGGAGGTTCAAACACATGCCGTCACTTTGTCTTATCTCTCAGCTCTCATCTCGGTCCAAAATGGATTTACAAGGTACCCCCTTGTCATGTTTTTTATTTTTTTCTGAGATTTTTTTTCGTCCTGATTTTTGCCGTGGGGTACACCTAAATATTCATAGTACTGTGAGGAGGGGGTTTGAACACATGCCGTCACTTTGTCTCATCTCTCAGCTCTCATCTCTCATCTCGGTCCAAAATGGACATACAAGGTACCCCCGGGGGTGTCATGTTTTAAATTTTTCCCGGAGATTTTTTTTGTCTTGTTTTTTGCTGTGGGGTACCCCTAAATATTCATAGGACTGTGAGGAGGGGGTTTGAACACATGCCGTCACTTTGTCTCATCTCTCAGCTCTCATCTCTCATCTCGGTCCAAAATGGATTTACAAGGTACCCCCGTGTCATGTTTTTAAGGGTTTTTTTGAGATTTTTTTTCTGTCTTGTTTTTTGCCGTGGGGTACCCCTAAATATTCATAGGACTGTGAGGAGGGGGTTTGAACACATGCCGTCACTTTGTCTGATCTCTCAGCTCTCATCTCTCATCTCGGTCCAAAATGGATTCACAAGGTACCCCCGTGTCATGTTTTTAATTTTTTTGGAAGATTTTTTTTTCGTCTTGTTTTTTGCCGTGGGGTACCCCTAAATATTCATAGGAATGTGAGGAGGGGGTTTGAACACATGACGTCATTTTGTCTGATTTCTCAGCTCTCATCTCTCATCTCGGTCCAAAATGGATTCACAAGGTACCCCCGTGTCATGTTTTTTATTTTTTTCCAAGATTTTTTTTCCATCTTGTTTTTTGCCGTGGGGTACCCCTAAATATTCATAGGACTGTGAGGAGGGGGTTTGAACACATGCCATCACTTTGTCTCATCTCTCAGCTCTCATCTCTCATCTCGGTCCAAAATGGATTTACAAGGTACCCCGGGGGTGTCATGTTTTTAATTTTTTTCTGAGAATTTTTTTCGTCCTGATTTTTGCCGTGGGGTACACCTAAATATTCATAGGACTGTGAGGAGGGGGTTTGAACACATGCCATCACTTTGTCTCATCTCTCAGCTCTCATCTCTCATCTCGGTCCAAAATGGACTTACAAGGTACCCCCGGGGGTGTCATGTTTTTTATTTTTTTCGTAGATTTTTTTTTCATCAGTTTTTTTGCCGTGGGGTACCCCTAAATATTCATAGGACTGTGAGGATGGGGTTTGAACACATGCCGTCACTTTGTCTCATCTCTCAGCTCTCATCTCTCATCTCGGTCCAAAATGGATTCACAAGGTACCCCCGTGTCATGTTTTTAATTTTTTGGGAGATTTTTTTTCCATCTTGTTTTTTGCCGTGGGTTACCCCTAAATATTCATAGGACTGTGAGGAGGGGGTTTGAACACATGCCGTCACTTTGTCTGATCTCTCAGCTCTCATCTCTCATCTCGGTCCAAAATGGATTTACAAGGTACCCCCGTGTCATATTTTTTATTTTTTCTGAGATTTTATTTCGTCCTGATTTTTGCCGTGGGGTACACCTAAATATTCATAGGACTGTGAGGAGGGGGTTTGAACACATGCCATCACTTTGTCTCATCTCTCAGCTCTCATCTCTCATCTCGGTCCAAAATGGACTTACAAGGTACCCCCGGGGGTGTCATGTTTTTTATTTATTTCGGAGATCTTTTTTTCGTCTTGTTTTTTGCCGTGGGGTACACCTAAATATTCATAGGACTGTGAGGAGGAGGTTTGAACACATGCCATCACTTTGTCTCAGCTCTCATCTCTCATCTCAGTCCAAAATGGATTCACATGGTACCCCCGTGTCATGTTTTTAATTTTTTTGGGAGATTTTTTTTCGTCTTGTTTTTTGCCGTGGGGTACCCCTAAATATTCATAGGACTGTGAGGAGGGGGTTTGAACACATGCCGTCACTTTGTCTGATCTCTCAGCTCTCATCTCGGTCCAAAATGGATTCACAAGGTACTCCCGTGTCATGTTTTTTATTTTTTTCTGATTTTTTTTTCCGTCTTGTTTTTTGCCGTAAGGTACCACTAAATATTCATAGGACTGTGAGGAGGGGGTTTGAACACATGCCGTCACTTTGTCTGATCTCTCAGCTCTCATCTCTCATCTCGGTCCAAAATGGATTTACAAGGTACCCCGGGGGTGTCATGTTTTTAATTTTTTTCTGAGAATTTTTTTCGTCCTGATTTTTGCCGTGGGGTACACCTAAATATTCATAGGACTGTGAGGAGGGGGTTTGAACACATGCCATCACTTTGTCTCATCTCTCAGCTCTCATCTCTCATCTCGGTCCAAAATGGACTTACAAGGTACCCCCAGGGGTGTCATGTTTTTTATTTTTTTCGTAGATTTTTTTTTCATCAGTTTTTTTGCCGTGGGGTACCCCTAAATATTCATAGGACTGTGAGGATGGGGTTTGAACACATGCCGTCACTTTGTCTCATCTCTCAGCTCTCATCTTTCATCTTGGTCCAAAATGGATTCACAAGGTACCCCCGTGTCATGTTTTTAATTTTTTGGGAGATTTTTTTTCCATCTTGTTTTTTGCCGTGGGTTACCCCTAAATATTCATAGGACTGTGAGGAGGGGGTTTGAACACATGCCGTCACTTTGTCTGATCTCTCAGCTCTCATCTCTCATCTCGGTCCAAAATGGATTTACAAGGTACCCCCGTGTCATATTTTTTATTTTTTCTGAGATTTTATTTCGTCCTGATTTTTGCCGTGGGGTACACCTAAATATTCATAGGACTGTGAGGAGGGGGTTTGAACACATGCCATCACTTTGTCTCATCTCTCAGCTCTCATCTCTCATCTCGGTCCAAAATGGACTTACAAGGTACCCCCGGGGGTGTCATGTTTTTTATTTATTTCGGAGATCTTTTTTTCGTCTTGTTTTTTGCCGTGGGGTACACCTAAATATTCATAGGACTGTGAGGAGGAGGTTTGAACACATGCCATCACTTTGTCTCAGCTCTCATCTCTCATCTCAGTCCAAAATGGATTCACATGGTACCCCCGTGTCATGTTTTTAATTTTTTTGGGAGATTTTTTTTCGTCTTGTTTTTTGCCGTGGGGTACCCCTAAATATTCATAGGACTGTGAGGAGGGGGTTTGAACACATGCCGTCACTTTGTCTGATCTCTCAGCTCTCATCTCGGTCCAAAATGGATTCACAAGGTACTCCCGTGTCATGTTTTTTATTTTTTTCTGATTTTTTTTTCCGTCTTGTTTTTTGCCGTAAGGTACCACTAAATATTCATAGGACTGTGAGGAGGGGGTTTGAACACATGCCGTCACTTTGTCTGATCTCTCAGCTCTCATCTCTCATCTCGGTCCAAAATGGATTTACAAGGTACCCCGGGGGTGTCATGTTTTTAATTTTTTTCTGAGAATTTTTTTCGTCCTGATTTTTGCCGTGGGGTACACCTAAATATTCATAGGACTGTGAGGAGGGGGTTTGAACACATGCCATCACTTTGTCTCATCTCTCAGCTCTCATCTCTCATCTCGGTCCAAAATGGACTTACAAGGTACCCCCGGGGGTGTCATGTTTTTTATTTTTTTCGTAGATTTTTTTTTCATCAGTTTTTTTGCCGTGGGGTACCCCTAAATATTCATAGGACTGTGAGGATGGGGTTTGAACACATGCCGTCACTTTGTCTCATCTCTCAGCTCTCATCTCTCATCTCGGTCCAAAATGGATTCACAAGGTACCCCCGTGTCATGTTTTTAATTTTTTGGGAGATTTTTTTTCCATCTTGTTTTTTGCCGTGGGTTACCCCTAAATATTCATAGGACTGTGAGGAGGGGGTTTGAACACATGCCGTCACTTTGTCTGATCTCTCAGCTCTCATCTCTCATCTCGGTCCAAAATGGATTTACAAGGTACCCCCGTGTCATATTTTTTATTTTTTCTGAGATTTTATTTCGTCCTGATTTTTGCCGTGGGGTACACCTAAATATTCATAGGACTGTGAGGAGGGGGTTTGAACACATGCCATCACTTTGTCTCATCTCTCAGCTCTCATCTCTCATCTCGGTCCAAAATGGACTTACAAGGTACCCCCGGGGGTGTCATGTTTTTTATTTATTTCGGAGATCTTTTTTTCGTCTTGTTTTTTGCCGTGGGGTACACCTAAATATTCATAGGACTGTGAGGAGGAGGTTTGAACACATGCCATCACTTTGTCTCAGCTCTCATCTCTCATCTCAGTCCAAAATGGATTCACATGGTACCCCCGTGTCATGTTTTTAATTTTTTTGGGAGATTTTTTTTCGTCTTGTTTTTTGCCGTGGGGTACCCCTAAATATTCATAGGACTGTGAGGAGGGGGTTTGAACACATGCCGTCACTTTGTCTGATCTCTCAGCTCTCATCTCGGTCCAAAATGGATTCACAAGGTACTCCCGTGTCATGTTTTTTATTTTTTTCTGATTTTTTTTTCCGTCTTGTTTTTTGCCGTAAGGTACCACTAAATATTCATAGGACTGTGAGGAGGGGGTTTGAACACATGCCGTCACTTTGTCTGATCTCTCAGCTCTCATCTCTCATCTCGGTCCAAAATGGATTCACAAGGTACTCCCGTGTCATGTTTTTTATTTTTTTCTGATTTTTTTTTCCGTCTTGTTTTTTGCCGTGGGGTACCCCTAAATATTCATAGGACTGTGAGGAGGGGGTTTGAACATATGCCGTCACTTTGTCTGATCTCTCAGCTCTCATCTCTCATCTCGGTCCAAAATGGATTCACAAGGTACCCCTTTGTCATGTTTTTTATTTTTTTCCAAGATTTTTTTTCCGGCTTGTTTTTTGCCGTGGGGTACCCCTAAATATTCATAGGACTGTGAGGAGGGGTTTGAACACATGCCGTCACTTTGTCTCAGCTCTCATCTCTCATCTCAGTCAAAAATGGATTTACAAGGTACCACCACGTCATGTTTTAAAAAAAATTGTCTTGTTTTTTGCTGTGGGGTACCCCTAAATATTCATAGGACTGTGAGTTGGAGGTTCAAACACATGCCGTCACTTTGTCTCATCTCTCAGCTCTCATCTCTCATCTCGGTCCAAAATGGATTTACAAGGTACCCCGTGTAATTTTTTAAGGTTTTTTTTGAGATTTTTTTTCTGTCTTGTTTTTTGCCGTGGGGTACCCCTAAATATTCATAGGACTGTGAGGAGGGGGTTTGAACACATGCCGTCACTTTGTCTGATCTCTCAGCTCTCATCTCTCATCTCGGTCCAAAATGGATTCACAAGGTACCCCCGTGTCATGTTTTTAATTTTTTTGGAAGATTTTTTTTCCGTCTTGTTTTTTGCCGTGGGGTACCCCTAAATATTCATAGGACTGTGAGGAGGGGGTTTGAACACATGCCGTCACTTTGTCTGATTTCTCAGCTCTCATCTCTCATCTCGGTCCAAAATGGACTTACAAGGTACCCCCGGGGGTGTCATGTTTTTTATTTTTTCCGGAGATTTTTTTTTCGTCTTGTTTTTTGCCGTGGGGTACCCCTAAATATTCATAGGACTGTGAGGAGGGGGTTTGAACACATGCCGTCACTTTGTCTCATCTCTCAGCTCTCATCTCTCATCTCGGTCCAAAATGGATTCACAAGGTACCCCCGTGTCATATTTTATATTTTTTCTGAGATTTTATTTCGTCCTGATTTTTGCCGTCGGGTACACCTAAATATTCATAGGACTGTGAGGAGGGGGTTTGAACACATGCCATCACTTTGTCTCATCTCTCAGCTCTCATCTCTCATCTCGGTCCAAAATGGACTTACAAGGTACCCCCGGGGTGTCATGTTTTTTATTTATTTCAGAGATTTTTTTTTCGTCTTGTTTTTTGCTGTGGGGTACCCCTAAATATTTATAGGACTGTGGGGAGGGGGTTCAAACACATGCTGTCACTTTGTCTCATCTCTCATCTCTCACCTCGGTCCAAAATGGATTTACAAGGTACCCCTGTGTCATGTTTTTTATTTTTTTCCAAGATTTTTTTTTCGTCCTGATTTTTGCTGTGGGGTACACCTAAATATTCATAGGACTGGGTTTGAACACATGCCATCACTTTGTCTCATCTCTCATCTCGGTCCAAAATGGACTTACAAGGTACCCCCGGGGGTGTCATGTTTTTTTTTTTCTGAGATTGCTTTCATCTTGTTTTTTGCTGTGGGGTACCCTAAAATATTCATAGGACTGTGAGGAGGGGGTGTGAACACATGCCGTCACTTTGTCTCATCTCTCAGCTCTCATCTCTCATCTCAGTCCAAAATGGATTTACAAGGTAGCCCCGTGTCAGGTTTTTTATTTTTTTCGGAGATTTTTTTTCCGTCTTGTTTTTTGCCGTGGGGTACCCCTAAATATTCATAGGACTGTGAGAAGGGGGTTTGAACACATGCCGTCACTTTGTCTCATCTCTCAGCTCTCATCTCCCATCTCCCATCTCGGTCCAAAATGGATTCACAAGGTACCACCGTGTCATGTTTTTAATTTTTTTTGTCTTGTTTTTTGCTGTGGGGTACCCCTAAATATTCATAGGACTGTGAGGAGGAGGTTCAAACACATGCCGTCACTTTGTCTTATCTCTCAGCTCTCATCTCGGTCCAAAATGGATTTACAAGGTACCCCCTTGTCATGTTTTTTATTTTTTTCTGAGATTTTTTTTCGTCCTGATTTTTGCCGTGGGGTACACCTAAATATTCATAGTACTGTGAGGAGGGGGTTTGAACACATGCCGTCACTTTTTCTCATCTCTCAGCTCTCATCTCTCATCTCGGTCCAAAATGGACATACAAGGTACCCCCGGGGGTGTCATGTTTTTAATTTTTTTCTGAGATTTTTTTCGTCCTGATTTTTGCCGTGGGGTACACCTAAATATTCATAGGACTGTGAGGAGGGGGTTTGAACACATGCCATCACTTTGTCTCATCTCTCAGCTCTCATCTCTCATCTCGGTCCAAAATGTATTCACAAGGTACCCCCGTGTCATGTTTTTAAGGGTTTTTTTGAGATTTTTTTTCTCTCTTGTTTTTTGCCGTGGGGTACCCCTAAATATTCATAGGACTGTGAGGAGGGGGTTTGAACACATGCCGTCACTTTGTCTGATCTCTCAGCTCTCATCTCTCATCTCGGTCCAAAATGGATTCACAAGGTACCCCCGTGTCATGTTTTAAATTTTTTTGGAAGATTTTTTTTTCGTCTTGTTTTTTGCCGTGGGGTACCCCTAAATATTCATAGGACTGTGAGGAGGGGGTTTGAACACATGACGTCATTTTGTCTGATTTCTCAGCTCTCATCTCTCATCTCGGTCCAAAATGGATTCATAAGGTACCCCCGTGTCATGTTTTTTATTTTTTTCCAAGATTTTTTTTCCATCTTGTTTTTTGCCGTGGGGTACCCCTAAATATTCATAGGACTGTGAGGAGGGGGTTTGAACACATGCCGTCACTTTGTCTCATCTCTCAGCTCTCATCTCTCATCTCGGTCCAAAATGGATTTACAAGGTACCCCCGGGGGTGTCATGTTTTTAATTTTTTTCTGAGATTTTTTTCGTCCTGATTTTTGCCGTGGGGTACACCTAAATATTCATAGGACTGTGAGGAGGGGGTTTGAACACATGCCATCACTTTGTCTCATCTCTCAGCTCTCATCTCTCATCTCGGTCCAAAATGGACTTACAAGGTACCCCCAGGGGTGTCATGTTTTTTATTTTTTTCGTAGATTTTTTTTTCATCAGTTTTTTTGCCGTGGGGTACCCCTAAATATTCATAGGACTGTGAGGATGGGGTTTGAACACATGCCGTCACTTTGTCTCATCTCTCAGCTCTCATCTTTCATCTTGGTCCAAAATGGATTCACAAGGTACCCCCGTGTCATGTTTTTAATTTTTTGGGAGATTTTTTTTCCATCTTGTTTTTTGCCGTGGGTTACCCCTAAATATTCATAGGACTGTGAGGAGGGGGTTTGAACACATGCCGTCACTTTGTCTGATCTCTCAGCTCTCATCTCTCATCTCGGTCCAAAATGGATTTACAAGGTACCCCCGTGTCATATTTTTTATTTTTTCTGAGATTTTATTTCGTCCTGATTTTTGCCGTGGGGTACACCTAAATATTCATAGGACTGTGAGGAGGGGGTTTGAACACATGCCATCACTTTGTCTCATCTCTCAGCTCTCATCTCTCATCTCGGTCCAAAATGGACTTACAAGGTACCCCCGGGGGTGTCATGTTTTTTATTTATTTCGGAGATCTTTTTTTCGTCTTGTTTTTTGCCGTGGGGTACACCTAAATATTCATAGGACTGTGAGGAGGAGGTTTGAACACATGCCATCACTTTGTCTCAGCTCTCATCTCTCATCTCAGTCCAAAATGGATTCACATGTCATGTTTTTAATTTTTTTGGGAGATTTTTTTTCGTCTTGTTTTTTGCCGTGGGGTACCCCTAAATATTCATAGGACTGTGAGGAGGGGGTTTGAACACATGCCGTCACTTTGTCTGATCTCTCAGCTCTCATCTCGGTCCAAAATGGATTCACAAGGTACTCCCGTGTCATGTTTTTTATTTTTTTCTGATTTTTTTTTTCCGTCTTGTTTTTTGCCGTAAGGTACCACTAAATATTCATAGGACTGTGAGGAGGGGGTTTGAACACATGCTGTCACTTTGTCTGATCTCTCAGCTCTCATCTCTCATCTCGGTCCAAAATGGATTCACAAGGTACTCCCGTGTCATGTTTTTTATTTTTTTCTGATTTTTTTTTCCGTCTTGTTTTTTGCCGTGGGGTACCCCTAAATATTCATAGGACTGTGAGGAGGGGGTTTGAACATATGCCGTCACTTTGTCTGATCTCTCAGCTCTCATCTCTCATCTCGGTCCAAAATGGATTCACAAGGTACCCCTTTGTCATGTTTTTTATTTTTTTCCAAGATTTTTTTTCCGGCTTGTTTTTTGCCGTGGGGTACCCCTAAATATTCATAGGACTGTGAGGAGGGGTTTGAACACATGCCGTCACTTTGTCTCAGCTCTCATCTCTCATCTCGGTCAAAAATGGATTTACAAGGTACCACCACGTCATGTTTTAAAAAAAAATTGTCTTGTTTTTTGCTGTGGGGTACCCCTAAATATTCATAGGACTGTGAGTTGGAGGTTCAAACACATGCCGTCACTTTGTCTGATTTCTCAGCTCTCATCTCTCATCTCGGTCCAAAATGGACTTACAAGGTACCCCCGGGGGTGTCATGTTTTTTATTTTTTCCGGAGATTTTTTTTTCGTCTTGTTTTTTGCCGTGGGGTACCCCTAAATATTCATAGGACTGTGAGGAGGGGGTTTGAACACATGCCGTCACTTTGTCTCATCTCTCAGCTCTCATCTCTCATCTCGGTCCAAAATGGATTCACAAGGTACCCCTGTGTCATGTTTTTTATTTTTTTCCAAGATTTTTTTTCCGTCTTGTTTTTTGCCGTGTCATGTTTAAAAAAAATTTCAGAGATTTTTTTTCGTCTTGTTTTTTGCCGTGGGGTACCCCTAAATATTCATAGGACTGTGAGGAGGGGGTTTGAACACATGCCGTCACTTTGTCTCATCTCTCAGCTCTCATCTCTCATCTCGGTCCAAAATGGATTTACAAGGTACCCCCGTGTCATGTTTTTTATTTTTTTCTGAGATTTTTTTTCGTCCTGATTTTTGCCGTGGGGTACACCTAAATATTCATAGTACTGTGAGGAGGGGGTTTGAACACATGCCGTCACTTTGTCTCATCTCTCAGCTCTCATCTCTCATCTCGGTCCAAAATGGACATACAAGGTACCCCCGGGGGTGTCATGTTTTTAATTTTTTTCTGAGATTTTTTTCGTCCTGATTTTTGCCGTGGGGTACACCTAAATATTCATAGGACTGTGAGGAGGGGGTTTGAACACATGCCATCACTTTGTCTCATCTCTCAGCTCTCATCTCTCATCTCGGTCCAAAATGGATTCACAAGGTACCCCCGTGTCATGTTTTTAAGGGTTTTTTTGAGATTTTTTTTCTGTCTTGTTTTTTGCCGTGGGGTACCCCTAAATATTCATAGGACTGTGAGGAGGGGGTTTGAACACATGCCGTCACTTTGTCTGATCTCTCAGCTCTCATCTCTCATCTCGGTCCAAAATGGATTCACAAGGTACCCCCGTGTCATGTTTTTAATTTTTTTGGAAGATTTTTTTTTCGTCTTGTTTTTTGCCGTGGGGTACCCCTAAATATTCATAGGACTGTGAGGAGGGGGTTTGAACACATGACGTCATTTTGTCTGATTTCTCAGCTCTCATCTCTCATCTCGGTCCAAAATGGATTCATAAGGTACCCCCGTGTCATGTTTTTTATTTTTTTCCAAGATTTTTTTTCCATCTTGTTTTTTGCCGTGGGGTACCCCTAAATATTCATAGGACTGTGAGGAGGGGGTTTGAACACATGCCGTCACTTTGTCTCATCTCTCAGCTCTCATCTCTCATCTCGGTCCAAAATGGATTTACAAGGTACCCCCGGGGGTGTCATGTTTTTAATTTTTTTCTGAGATTTTTTTCGTCCTGATTTTTGCCGTGGGGTACACCTAAATATTCATAGGACTGTGAGGAGGGGGTTTGAACACATGCCATCACTTTGTCTCATCTCTCAGCTCTCATCTCTCATCTCGGTCCAAAATGGACTTACAAGGTACCCCCGGGGGTGTCATGTTTTTTATTTTTTTCGTAGATTTTTTTTTCATCAGTTTTTTTGCCGTGGGGTACCCCTAAATATTCATAGGACTGTGAGGATGGGGTTTGAACACATGCCGTCACTTTGTCTCATCTCTCAGCTCTCATCTCTCATCTCGGTCCAAAATGGATTCACAAGGTACCCCCGTGTCATGTTTTTAATTTTTTGGGAGATTTTTTTTCCATCTTGTTTTTTGCCGTGGGTTACCCCTAAATATTCATAGGACTGTGAGGAGGGGGTTTGAACACATGCCGTCACTTTGTCTGATCTCTCAGCTCTCATCTCTCATCTCGGTCCAAAATGGATTTACAAGGTACCCCCGTGTCATATTTTTTATTTTTTCTGAGATTTTATTTCGTCCTGATTTTTGCCGTGGGGTACACCTAAATATTCATAGGACTGTGAGGAGGGGGTTTGAACACATGCCATCACTTTGTCTCATCTCTCAGCTCTCATCTCTCATCTCGGTCCAAAATGGACTTACAAGGTACCCCCGGGGGTGTCATGTTTTTTATTTATTTCGGAGATCTTTTTTTCGTCTTGTTTTTTGCCGTGGGGTACACCTAAATATTCATAGGACTGTGAGGAGGAGGTTTGAACACATGCCATCACTTTGTCTCAGCTCTCATCTCTCATCTCAGTCCAAAATGGATTCACATGTCATGTTTTTAATTTTTTTGGGAGATTTTTTTTCGTCTTGTTTTTTGCCGTGGGGTACCCCTAAATATTCATAGGACTGTGAGGAGGGGGTTTGAACACATGCCGTCACTTTGTCTGATCTCTCAGCTCTCATCTCGGTCCAAAATGGATTCACAAGGTACTCCCGTGTCATGTTTTTTATTTTTTTCTGATTTTTTTTTTCCGTCTTGTTTTTTGCCGTAAGGTACCACTAAATATTCATAGGACTGTGAGGAGGGGGTTTGAACACATGCTGTCACTTTGTCTGATCTCTCAGCTCTCATCTCTCATCTCGGTCCAAAATGGATTCACAAGGTACTCCCGTGTCATGTTTTTTATTTTTTTCTGATTTTTTTTTCCGTCTTGTTTTTTGCCGTGGGGTACCCCTAAATATTCATAGGACTGTGAGGAGGGGGTTTGAACATATGCCATCACTTTGTCTGATCTCTCAGCTCTCATCTCTCATCTCGGTCCAAAATGGATTCACAAGGTACCCCTTTGTCATGTTTTTTATTTTTTTCCAAGATTTTTTTTCCGGCTTGTTTTTTGCCGTGGGGTACCCCTAAATATTCATAGGACTGTGAGGAGGGGTTTGAACACATGCCGTCACTTTGTCTCAGCTCTCATCTCTCATCTCGGTCAAAAATGGATTTACAAGGTACCACCACGTCATGTTTTAAAAAAAAAATTGTCTTGTTTTTTGCTGTGGGGTACCCCTAAATATTCATAGGACTGTGAGTTGGAGGTTCAAACACATGCCGTCACTTTGTCTCATCTCTCAGCTCTCATCTCTCATCTCGGTCCAAAATGGATTTACAAGGTACCCCGTGTAATTTTTTAAGGTTTTTTTTTAGATTTTTTTTCTGTCTTGTTTTTTGCCGTGGGGTACCCCTAAATATTCATAGGACTGTGAGGAGGGGGTTTGAACACATGCCGTCACTTTGTCTGATCTCTCAGCTCTCATCTCTCATCTCGGTCCAAAATGGATTCACAAGGTACCCCCGTGTCATGTTTTTAATTTTTTTGGAAGATTTTTTTTCCGTCTTGTTTTTTGCCGTGGGGTACCCCTAAATATTCATAGGACTGTGAGGAGGGGGTTTGAACACATGCCGTCACTTTGTCTGATTTCTCAGCTCTCATCTCTCATCTCGGTCCAAAATGGACTTACAAGGTACCCCCGGGGGTGTCATGTTTTTTATTTTTTCCGGAGATTTTTTTTTCGTCTTGTTTTTTGCCGTGGGGTACCCCTAAATATTCATAGGACTGTGAGGAGGGGGTTTGAACACATGCCGTCACTTTGTCTCATCTCTCAGCTCTCATCTCTCATCTCGGTCCAAAATGGATTCACAAGGTACCCCTGTGTCATGTTTTTTATTTTTTTCCAAGATTTTTTTTCCGTCTTGTTTTTTGCCGTGTCATGTTTAAAAAAAATTTCAGAGATTTTTTTTCGTCTTGTTTTTTGCCGTGGGGTACCCCTAAATATTCATAGGACTGTGAGGAGGGGGTTTGAACACATGCCGTCACTTTGTCTCATCTCTCAGCTCTCATCTCTCATCTCGGTCCAAAATGGATTTACAAGGTACCCCCGTGTCATGTTTTTTATTTTTTTCTGAGATTTTTTTTCGTCCTGATTTTTGCCGTGGGGTACACCTAAATATTCATAGTACTGTGAGGAGGGGGTTTGAACACATGCCGTCACTTTGTCTCATCTCTCAGCTCTCATCTCTCATCTCGGTCCAAAATGGACATACAAGGTACCCCCGGGGGTGTCATGTTTTTAATTTTTTTCTGAGATTTTTTTCGTCCTGATTTTTGCCGTGGGGTACACCTAAATATTCATAGGACTGTGAGGAGGGGGTTTGAACACATGCCATCACTTTGTCTCATCTCTCAGCTCTCATCTCTCATCTCGGTCCAAAATGGATTCACAAGGTACCCCCGTGTCATGTTTTTAAGGGTTTTTTTGAGATTTTTTTTCTGTCTTGTTTTTTGCCGTGGGGTACCCCTAAATATTCATAAGACTGTGAGGAGGGGGTTTGAACACATGCCGTCACTTTGTCTGATTTCTCAGCTCTCATCTCTCATCTCGGTCCAAAATGGACTTACAAGGTACCCCCGGGGGTGTCATGTTTTTTATTTTTTCCGGAGATTTTTTTTTCGTCTTGTTTTTTGCCGTGGGGTACCCCTAAATATTCATAGGACTGTGAGGAGGGGGTTTGAACACATGCCGTCACTTTGTCTCATCTCTCAGCTCTCATCTCTCATCTCGGTCCAAAATGGATTCACAAGGTACCCCTGTGTCATGTTTTTTATTTTTTTCCAAGATTTTTTTTCCGTCTTGTTTTTTGCCGTGTCATGTTTAAAAAAAATTTCAGAGATTTTTTTTCGTCTTGTTTTTTGCCGTGGGGTACCCCTAAATATTCATAGGACTGTGAGGAGGGGGTTTGAACACATGCCGTCACTTTGTCTCATCTCTCAGCTCTCATCTCTCATCTCGCTCCAAAATGGATTTACAAGGTACCCCCGTGTCATGTTTTTTATTTTTTTCAGAGATTTTTTTTCGTCTTGTTTTTTGCCGTGGGGTACCCCTAAATATTCATAGGACTGTTAGAAGGGGGTTTGAACACATGCCGTCACTTTGTCTCATCTCTCAGCTCTCATCTCTCATCTCGGTCCAAAATGGATTTACAAGGTACCCCCGTGTCATGTTTTTTATTTTTTTCTGAGATTTTTTTTCGTCCTGATTTTTGCCGTGGGGTACACCTAAATATTCATAGTACTGTGAGGAGGGGGTTTGAACACATGCCGTCACTTTGTCTCATCTCTCAGCTCTCATCTCTCATCTCGGTCCAAAATGGACATACAAGGTACCCCCGGGGGTGTCATGTTTTTAATTTTTTTCTGAGATTTTTTTCGTCCTGATTTTTGCCGTGGGGTACACCTAAATATTCATAGGACTGTGAGGAGGGGGTTTGAACACATGCCATCACTTTGTCTCATCTCTCAGCTCTCATCTCTCATCTCGGTCCAAAATGGATTCACAAGGTACCCCCGTGTCATGTTTTTAAGGGTTTTTTTGAGATTTTTTTTCTGTCTTGTTTTTTGCCGTGGGGTACCCCTAAATATTCATAGGACTGTGAGGAGGGGGTTTGAACACATGCCGTCACTTTGTCTGATCTCTCAGCTCTCATCTCTCATCTCGGTCCAAAATGGATTCACAAGGTACCCCCGTGTCATGTTTTTAATTTTTTTGGAAGATTTTTTTTTCGTCTTGTTTTTTGCCGTGGGGTACCCCTAAATATTCATAGGACTGTGAGGAGGGGGTTTGAACACATGACGTCATTTTGTCTGATTTCTCAGCTCTCATCTCTCATCTCGGTCCAAAATGGATTCATAAGGTACCCCCGTGTCATGTTTTTTATTTTTTTCCAAGATTTTTTTTCCATCTTGTTTTTTGCCGTGGGGTACCCCTAAATATTCATAGGACTGTGAGGAGGGGGTTTGAACACATGCCGTCACTTTGTCTCATCTCTCAGCTCTCATCTCTCATCTCGGTCCAAAATGGATTTACAAGGTACCCCCGGGGGTGTCATGTTTTTAATTTTTTTCTGAGATTTTTTTCGTCCTGATTTTTGCCGTGGGGTACACCTAAATATTCATAGGACTGTGAGGAGGGGGTTTGAACACATGCCATCACTTTGTCTCATCTCTCAGCTCTCATCTCTCATCTCGGTCCAAAATGGACTTACAAGGTACCCCCGGGGGTGTCATGTTTTTTATTTTTTTCGTAGATTTTTTTTTCATCAGTTTTTTTGCCGTGGGGTACCCCTAAATATTCATAGGACTGTGAGGATGGGGTTTGAACACATGCCGTCACTTTGTCTCATCTCTCAGCTCTCATCTCTCATCTCGGTCCAAAATGGATTCACAAGGTACCCCCGTGTCATGTTTTTAATTTTTTGGGAGATTTTTTTTCCATCTTGTTTTTTGCCGTGGGTTACCCCTAAATATTCATAGGACTGTGAGGAGGGGGTTTGAACACATGCCATCACTTTGTCTGATCTCTCAGCTCTCATCTCTCATCTCGGTCCAAAATGGATTTACAAGGTACCCCCGTGTCATATTTTTTATTTTTTCTGAGATTTTATTTCGTCCTGATTTTTGCCGTGGGGTACACCTAAATATTCATAGGACTGTGAGGAGGGGGTTTGAACACATGCCATCACTTTGTCTCATCTCTCAGCTCTCATCTCTCATCTCGGTCCAAAATGGACTTACAAGGTACCCCCGGGGGTGTCATGTTTTTTATTTATTTCGGAGATCTTTTTTTCGTCTTGTTTTTTGCCGTGGGGTACACCTAAATATTCATAGGACTGTGAGGAGGAGGTTTGAACACATGCCATCACTTTGTCTCAGCTCTCATCTCTCATCTCAGTCCAAAATGGATTCACATGTCATGTTTTTAATTTTTTTGGGAGATTTTTTTTCGTCTTGTTTTTTGCCGTGGGGTACCCCTAAATATTCATAGGACTGTGAGGAGGGGGTTTGAACACATGCCGTCACTTTGTCTGATCTCTCAGCTCTCATCTCGGTCCAAAATGGATTCACAAGGTACTCCCGTGTCATGTTTTTTATTTTTTTCTGATTTTTTTTTTCCGTCTTGTTTTTTGCCGTAAGGTACCACTAAATATTCATAGGACTGTGAGGAGGGGGTTTGAACACATGCTGTCACTTTGTCTGATCTCTCAGCTCTCATCTCTCATCTCGGTCCAAAATGGATTCACAAGGTACTCCCGTGTCATGTTTTTTATTTTTTTCTGATTTTTTTTTCCGTCTTGTTTTTTGCCGTGGGGTACCCCTAAATATTCATAGGACTGTGAGGAGGGGGTTTGAACATATGCCATCACTTTGTCTGATCTCTCAGCTCTCATCTCTCATCTCGGTCCAAAATGGATTCACAAGGTACCCCTTTGTCATGTTTTTTATTTTTTTCCAAGATTTTTTTTCCGGCTTGTTTTTTGCCGTGGGGTACCCCTAAATATTCATAGGACTGTGAGGAGGGGTTTGAACACATGCCGTCACTTTGTCTCAGCTCTCATCTCTCATCTCGGTCAAAAATGGATTTACAAGGTACCACCACGTCATGTTTTAAAAAAAAAATTGTCTTGTTTTTTGCTGTGGGGTACCCCTAAATATTCATAGGACTGTGAGTTGGAGGTTCAAACACATGCCGTCACTTTGTCTCATCTCTCAGCTCTCATCTCTCATCTCGGTCCAAAATGGATTTACAAGGTACCCCGTGTAATTTTTTAAGGTTTTTTTTTAGATTTTTTTTCTGTCTTGTTTTTTGCCGTGGGGTACCCCTAAATATTCATAGGACTGTGAGGAGGGGGTTTGAACACATGCCGTCACTTTGTCTGATCTCTCAGCTCTCATCTCTCATCTCGGTCCAAAATGGATTCACAAGGTACCCCCGTGTCATGTTTTTAATTTTTTTGGAAGATTTTTTTTCCGTCTTGTTTTTTGCCGTGGGGTACCCCTAAATATTCATAGGACTGTGAGGAGGGGGTTTGAACACATGCCGTCACTTTGTCTGATTTCTCAGCTCTCATCTCTCATCTCGGTCCAAAATGGACTTACAAGGTACCCCCGGGGGTGTCATGTTTTTTATTTTTTCCGGAGATTTTTTTTTCGTCTTGTTTTTTGCCGTGGGGTACCCCTAAATATTCATAGGACTGTGAGGAGGGGGTTTGAACACATGCCGTCACTTTGTCTCATCTCTCAGCTCTCATCTCTCATCTCGGTCCAAAATGGATTCACAAGGTACCCCTGTGTCATGTTTTTTATTTTTTTCCAAGATTTTTTTTCCGTCTTGTTTTTTGCCGTGTCATGTTTAAAAAAAATTTCAGAGATTTTTTTTCGTCTTGTTTTTTGCCGTGGGGTACCCCTAAATATTCATAGGACTGTGAGGAGGGGGTTTGAACACATGCCGTCACTTTGTCTCATCTCTCAGCTCTCATCTCTCATCTCGGTCCAAAATGGATTTACAAGGTACCCCCGTGTCATGTTTTTTATTTTTTTCTGAGATTTTTTTTCGTCCTGATTTTTGCCGTGGGGTACACCTAAATATTCATAGTACTGTGAGGAGGGGGTTTGAACACATGCCGTCACTTTGTCTCATCTCTCAGCTCTCATCTCTCATCTCGGTCCAAAATGGACATACAAGGTACCCCCGGGGGTGTCATGTTTTTAATTTTTTTCTGAGATTTTTTTCGTCCTGATTTTTGCCGTGGGGTACACCTAAATATTCATAGGACTGTGAGGAGGGGGTTTGAACACATGCCATCACTTTGTCTCATCTCTCAGCTCTCATCTCTCATCTCGGTCCAAAATGGATTCACAAGGTACCCCCGTGTCATGTTTTTAAGGGTTTTTTTGAGATTTTTTTTCTGTCTTGTTTTTTGCCGTGGGGTACCCCTAAATATTCATAGGACTGTGAGGAGGGGGTTTGAACACATGCCGTCACTTTGTCTGATTTCTCAGCTCTCATCTCTCATCTCGGTCCAAAATGGACTTGCAAGGTACCCCCGGGGGTGTCATGTTTTTTATTTTTTCCGGAGATTTTTTTTTCGTCTTGTTTTTTGCCGTGGGGTACCCCTAAATATTCATAGGACTGTGAGGAGGGGGTTTGAACACATGCCGTCACTTTGTCTCATCTCTCAGCTCTCATCTCTCATCTCGGTCCAAAATGGATTCACAAGGTACCCCTGTGTCATGTTTTTTATTTTTTTCCAAGATTTTTTTTCCGTCTTGTTTTTTGCCGTGTCATGTTTAAAAAAAATTTCAGAGATTTTTTTTCGTCTTGTTTTTTGCCGTGGGGTACCCCTAAATATTCATAGGACTGTGAGGAGGGGGTTTGAACACATGCCGTCACTTTGTCTCATCTCTCAGCTCTCATCTCTCATCTCGCTCCAAAATGGATTTACAAGGTACCCCCGTGTCATGTTTTTTATTTTTTTCAGAGATTTTTTTTCGTCTTGTTTTTTGCCGTGGGGTACCCCTAAATATTCATAGGACTGTGAGAAGGGGGTTTGAACACATGCCGTCACTTTGTCTCATCTCTCAGCTCTCATCTCTCATCTCGGTCCAAAATGGATTCACAAGGTACCACCGTGTCATGTTTTTAATTTTTTTTGTCTTGTTTTTTGCTGTGGGGTACCCCTAAATATTCATAGGACTGTGAGGAGGAGGTTCAAACACATGCCGTCACTTTGTCTTATCTCTCAGCTCTCATCTCGGTCCAAAATGGATTTACAAGGTACCCCCTTGTCATGTTTTTTATTATTTTCTGAGATTTTTTTTTCATCCTGATTTTTGCCGTGGGGTACACCTAAATATTCATAGTACTGTGAGGAGGGGGTTTGAACACATGCCATCACTTTGTCTCATCTCTCAGCTCTCATCTCTCATCTCGGTCCAAAATGGACTTACAAGGTACCCCCGGGGGTGTCATGTTTTTAATTTTTTCCGGAGATTTTTTTTTCGTCTTGTTTTTTGCTGTGGGGTACCCCTAAATATTCATAGGACTGTGAGGAGGGGGTTTGAACACATGCCGTCACTTTGTCTCATCTCTCAGCTCTCATCTCTCATCTCGGTCCAAAATGGATTTACAAGGTACCCCCGTGTCATGTTTTTAAGGTTTTTTTAGAGATTTTTTTTCTGTCTTGTTTTTTGCCGTGGGGTACCCCTAAATATTCATAGGACTGTGAGGAGGGGGTTTGAACACATGCCGTCACTTTGTCTGATCTCTCAGCTCTCATCTCTCATCTCGGTCCAAAATGGATTCACAAGGTACCCCCGTGTCATGTTTTAAATTTTTTTGGAAGATTTTTTTTCCGTCTTGTTTTTTGCCGTGGGGTACCCCTAAATATTCATAGGACTGTGAGGAGGGGGTTTGAACACATGACGTCACTTTGTCTGATTTCTCAGCTCTCATCTCTCATCTCGGTCCAAAATGGACTTACAAGGTACCCCCAGGGGTGTCATGTTTTTTATTTTTTCCGGAGATTTTTTTTCGTCTTGTTTTTTACCGTGGGGTACACCTAAATATTCATAGGACTGTGAGGAGGGGGTTTGAACACATGCCATCACGTTGTCTCATCTCTCAGCTCTCATCTCTCATCTCGGTCCAAAATGGACTTACAAGGTACCCCCGGGGGTGTCATGTTTTTTATTTATTTCGGAGATTTTTTTTTCGTCTTGTTTTTTGCCGTGGGGTACACCTAAATATTCATAGGACTGTGAGGAGGAGGTTTGAACACATGCCATCACTTTGTCTCAGCTCTCATCTCTCATCTCGGTCCAAAATGGATTCACAAGGTACCCCAGTGTCATGTTTTTTATTTTTTTCTGATTTTTTTTTCCCGTCTTGTTTTTTGTTGTGGGGTACCCCTAAATATTCATAGGACTGTGAGGAGGGGTTTTGAACATATGCCGTCACTTGGTCTGATCTCTCAGCTCTCATCTCTAATCTCGGTCCAAAATGGATTCACAAGGTACCCCTGTGTCATGTTTTTTATTTTTTTCAAAGATTTTTTTTCCGTCTTGTTTTTGCCGTGGGGTACCCCTAAATATTCATAGGACTGTGAGGAGGGGGTTTGAACACATGCCGTCACTTTGTCTCATCTCTCAGCTCTCATCTCTCATCTCGGTCAAAAATGGATTTACAAGGTACCACCGTGTCATGTTTTAAAAAAAAAATTGTCTTGTTTTTTGCTGTGGGGTACCCCTAAATATTCATAGGACTGTGAGGAGGGGGTTTGAACACATGCCGTCACTTTGTCTCATCTCTCAGCTCTCATCTCTCATCTTGGTCCAAAATGGATTCACAAGGTACCCCTGTGTCATGTTTTTAATTTTTTTCCAAGATTTTTTTTCCGTCTTGTTTTTTGCCGTGTCATGTTTTTTATTTTTTTCAGAGATTTTTTTTCGTCTTGTTTTTTGCCGTGGGGTACCCCTAAATATTCATAGGACTGTGAGGAGGGGGTTTGAACACATGCCGTCACTTTGTCTCATCTCTCAGCTCTCATCTCTCATCTCGGTCCAAAATGGATTTACAAGGTACCCCCGTGTCATGTTTTTTATTTTTTTCAGAGATTTTTTTTCGTCTTGTTTTTTGCCGTGGGGTAACCCTAAATATTCATAGGACTGTGAGAAGAGGGTTTGAACACATGCCGTCACTTTGTCTCATCTCTCAGCTCTCATCTCTCATCTCGGTCCAAAATGGATTCACAAGGTACCACCGTGTCATGTTTTTAATTTTTTTTGTCTTGTTTTTTGCTGTGGGGTACCCCTAAATATTCATAGGACTGTGAGGAGGAGGTTCAAACACATGCCGTCACTTTGTCTTATCTCTCAGCTCTCATCTCGGTCCAAAATGGATTTACAAGGTACCCCGTGTCATGTTTTAAATTTTTTTGGAGATTTTTTTTCCGTCTTGTTTTTTGCCGTGGGGTACCCCTAAATATTCATAGGACTGTGAGGAGGGGGTTTGAACACATGCCGTCACTTTGTCTGATCTCTCATCTCTCATCTCTCATCTCGGTCCAAAATGGATTCACAAGGTACCCCCGTGTCATATTTTTTATTTTTTCTGAGATTTTATTTCGTCCTGATTTTTGCCGTCGGGTACACCTAAATATTCATAGGACTGTGAGGAGGGGGTTTGAACACATGCCATCACTTTGTCTCATCTCTCAGCTCTCATCTCTCATCTCGGTCCAAAATGGACTTACAAGGTACCCCCGGGGTGTCATGTTTTTTATTTATTTCAGAGATTTTTTTTTCGTCTTGTTTTTTGCTGTGGGGTACCCCTAAATATTCATAGGACTGTGGGGAGGGGGTTCAAACACATGCTGTCACTTTGTCTCATCTCTCATCTCTCACCTCGGTCCAAAATGGATTTACAAGGTACCCCTGTGTCATGTTTTTTATTTTTTTCCAAGATTTTTTTTTCGTCCTGATTTTTGCTGTGGGGTACACCTAAATATTCATAGGACTGGGTTTGAACACATGCCATCACTTTGTCTCATCTCTCAGCTCTCATCTCTCATCTCGGTCCAAAATGGACTTACAAGGTACCCCCGGGGGTGTCATGTTTTTTTTTTCTGAGATTGCTTTCATCTTGTTTTTTGCTGTGGGGTACCCTAAAATATTCATAGGACTGTGAGGAGGGGGTGTGAACACATGCCGTCACTTTGTCTCATCTCTCAGCTCTCATCTCTCATCTCAGTCCAAAATGGATTTACAAGGTAGCCCCGTGTCAGGTTTTTAATTTTTTTGTCTTGTTTTTTGCTGTGGGGTACCCCTAAATATTCATAGGACTGTGAGGAGGAGGTTCAAACACATGCCGTCACTTTGTCTTATCTCTCAGCTCTCATCTCGGTCCAAAATGGATTTACAAGGTACCCCCTTGTCATGTTTTTTATTTTTTTCTGAGATTTTTTTTCGTCCTGATTTTTGCCGTGGGGTACACCTAAATATTCATAGTACTGTGAGGAGGGGGTTTGAACACATGCCGTCACTTTGTCTCATCTCTCAGCTCTCATCTCTCATCTCGGTCCAAAATGGACATACAAGGTACCCCCGGGGGTGTCATGTTTTAAATTTTTTCCGGAGATTTTTTTTTGTCTTGTTTTTTGCTGTGGGGTACCCCTAAATATTCATAGGACTGTGAGGAGGGGGTTTGAACACATGCCGTCACTTTGTCTGATCTCTCAGCTCTCATCTCTCATCTCGGTCCAAAATGGATTTACAAGGTACCCCCGTGTCATGTTTTTAAGGTTTTTTTTGAGATTTTTTTTCTGTCTTGTTTTTTGCCGTGGGGTACCCCTAAATATTCATAGGACTGTGAGGAGGGGGTTTGAACACATGCCGTCACTTTGTCTGATCTCTCAGCTCTCATCTCTCATCTCGGTCCAAAATGGATTCACAAGGTACCCCCGTGTCATGTTTTTATTTTTTTTGGAAGATTTTTTTTTCGCCTTGTTTTTTGCCGTGGGGTACCCCTAAATATTCATAGGACTGTGAGGAGGGGGTTTGAACACATGACGTCACTTTGTTTGATTTCTCAGCTCTCATCTCTCATCTCGGTCCAAAATGGATTCACAAGGTACCCCCGTGTCATGTTTTTTATTTTTTTCCAAGATTTTTTTTCCATCTTGTTTTTTGCCGTGGGGTACCCCTAAATATTCATAGGACTGTGAGGAGGGGGTTTGAACACATGCCGTCACTTTGTCTCATCTCTCAGCTCTCATCTCTCATCTCGGTCCAAAATGGATTTACAAGGTACCCCCGGGGGTGTCATGTTTTTAATTTTTTTCTGAGATTTTTTTTCGTCCTGATTTCTGCCGTGGGGTACACCTAAATATTCATAGGACTGTGAGGAGGGGGTTTGAACACATGCCATCACTTTGTCTCATCTCTCAGCTCTCATCTCTCATCTCGGTCCAAAATGGACTTACAAGGTACCCCCGGGGGTGTCATGTTTTTTATTTTTTTCGTAGATTTTTTTTTCGTCAGTTTTTTTGCCGTGGGGTACCCCTAAATATTCATAGGACTGTGAGGATGGGGTTTGAACACATGCCGTCACTTTGTCTCATCTCTCAGCTCTCATCTCTCATCTCGGTCCAAAATGGATTCACAAGGTACCCCCGTGTCATGTTTTTAATTTTTTGGGAGATTTTTTTTCCATCTTGTTTTTTGCCGTGGGTTACCCCCAAATATTCATAGGACTGTGAGGAGGGGGTTTGAACACATGCCGTCACTTTGTCTGATCTCTCAGCTCTCATCTCTCATCTCGGTCCAAAATGGATTTACAAGGTACCCCCGTGTCATATTTTTTATTTTTTCTGAGATTTTATTTCGTCCTGATTTTTGCCGTGGGGTACACCTAAATATTCATAGGACTGTGAGGAGGGGGTTTGAACACATGCCATCACTTTGTCTCATCTCTCAGCTCTCATCTCTCATCTCGGTCCAAAATGGACTTACAAGGTACCCCCGGGGGTGTCATGTTTTTTATTTATTTCGGAGATTTTTTTTCCGTCTTGTTTTTTGCCGTGGGGTACACCTAAATATTCATAGGACTGTGAGGAGGAGGTTTAAACACATGCCATCACTTTGTCTCAGCTCTCATCTCTCATCTCAGTCCAAAATGGATTCACATGGTACCCCGGTGTCATGTTTTTAATTTTTTTGGGAGATTTTTTTTCGTCTTGTTTTTTGCCGTGGGGTACCCCTAAATATTCATAGGACTGTGAGGAGGGGGTTTGAACACATGCCGTCACTTTGTCTGATCTCTCAGCTCTCATCTCGGTCCAAAATGGATTCACAAGGTACTCCCGTGTCATGTTTTTTATTTTTTTCTGATTTTTTTTTCCGTCTTGTTTTTTGCCGTGGGGTACCCCTAAATATTCATAGGACTGTGAGGAGGGGGTTTGAACACATGCCGTCACTTTGTCTGATCTCTCAGCTCTCATCTCTCATCTCGGTCCAAAATGGATTCACAAGGTACTCCCGTGTCATGTTTTTTATTTTTTTCTGATTTTTTTTTTTCCGTCTTGTTTTTTGCCGTGGGGTACCCCTAAATATTCATAGGACTGTGAGGAGGGGGTTTGAACATATGCCGTCACTTTGTCTGATATCTCAGCTCTCATCTCTCATCTCGATCCAAAATGGATTCACAAGGTACCCCTTTGTCATGTTTTTTATTTTTTTCCAAGATTTTTTTTCCGGCTTGTTTTTTGCCGTGGGGTACCCCTAAATATTCATAGGACTGTGAGGAGGGGTTTGAACACATGCCGTCACTTTGTCTCAGCTCTCATCTCTCATCTCGGTCAAAAATGGATTTACAAGGTACCACCACGTCATGTTTTAAAAAAAAAATTGTCTTGTTTTTTGCTGTGGGGTACCCCTAAATATTCATAGGACTGTGAGTTGGAGGTTCAAACACATGCCGTCACTTTGTCTCATCTCTCATCTCGGTCCAAAATGGATTTACAAGGTACCCCGTGTAATTTTTTAAGGTTTTTTTTGAGATTTTTTTTCTGTCTTGTTTTTTGCCGTGGGGTACCCCTAAATATTCATAGGACTGTGAGGAGGGGGTTTGAACACATGCCGTCACTTTGTCTGATCTCTCAGCTCTCATCTCTCATCTCGGTCCAAAATGGATTCACAAGGTACTCCCGTGTCATGTTTTTTATTTTTTTCTGATTTTTTTTTTCCGTCTTGTTTTTTGCCGTGGGGTACCCCTAAATATTCATAGGACTGTGAGGAGGGGGTTTGAATATATTCCGTCACTTTGTCTGATCTCTCAGCTCTCATCTCTCATCTCGGTCCAAAATGGATTCACAAGGTACCCCCGTGTCATGTTTTTTATTTTTTTCAGATTTTTTTTCGTCCTGATTTTTGCCGTGGGGTACACCTAAATATTCATAGGACTGTGAGGAGGGGGTTTGAACACATGCCGTCACTTTGTCTCAGCTCTCATCTCTCATCTCGGTCAAAAATGGATTCACAAGGTACCACCACGTCATGTTTTAAAAAAAAATGTCTTGTTTTTTGCTGTGGGGTACCCCTAAATATTCATAGGACTGTGAGTTGGAGGTTCAAACACATGCCGTCACTTTGTCTTATCTCTCAGCTCTCATCTCGGTCCAAAATGGATTTACAAGGTACCCTGTGTCATGTTTTTTATTTTTTTCCAAGATTTTTTTTCCGTCTTGTTTTTTGCCGTGTCATGTTTTTTATTTTTTTCAGAGATTTTTTTTCGTCTTGTTTTTTGCCGTGGGGTACCCCTAAATATTCATAGGACTGTGAGGAGGGGGTTTGAACACATGCCGTCACTTTGTCTCATCTCTCAGCTCTCATCTCTCATCTTGGTCCAAAATGGATTCACAAGGTACCCCTGTGTCATGTTTTTAATTTTTTTCCAAGATTTTTTTTCCGTCTTGTTTTTTGCCGTGTCATGTTTTTTATTTTTTTCAGAGATTTTTTTTCGTCTTGTTTTTTGCCGTGGGGTACCCCTAAATATTCATAGGACTGTGAGGAGGGGGTTTGAACACATGCCGTCACTTTGTCTCATCTCTCAGCTCTCATCTCTCATCTCGGTCCAAAATGGATTTACAAGGTACCCCCGTGTCATGTTTTTTATTTTTTTCAGAGATTTTTTTTCGTCTTGTTTTTTGCCGTGGGGTAACCCTAAATATTCATAGGACTGTGAGAAGAGGGTTTGAACACATGCCGTCACTTTGTCTCATCTCTCAGCTCTCATCTCTCATCTCGGTCCAAAATGGATTCACAAGGTACCACCGTGTCATGTTTTTAATTTTTTTTGTCTTGTTTTTTGCTGTGGGGTACCCCTAAATATTCATAGGACTGTGAGGAGGAGGTTCAAACACATGCCGTCACTTTGTCTTATCTCTCAGCTCTCATCTCGGTCCAAAATGGATTTACAAGGTACCCCGTGTCATGTTTTAAATTTTTTTGGAGATTTTTTTTCCGTCTTGTTTTTTGCCGTGGGGTACCCCTAAATATTCATAGGACTGTGAGGAGGGGGTTTGAACACATGCCGTCACTTTGTCTGATCTCTCATCTCTCATCTCTCATCTCGGTCCAAAATGGATTCACAAGGTACCCCCGTGTCATATTTTTTATTTTTTCTGAGATTTTATTTCGTCCTGATTTTTGCCGTCGGGTACACCTAAATATTCATAGGACTGTGAGGAGGGGGTTTGAACACATGCCATCACTTTGTCTCATCTCTCAGCTCTCATCTCTCATCTTGGTCCAAAATGGACTTACAAGGTACCCCCGGGGTGTCATGTTTTTTATTTATTTCAGAGATTTTTTTTTCGTCTTGTTTTTTGCTGTGGGGTACCCCTAAATATTCATAGGACTGTGGGGAGGGGGTTCAAACACATGCTGTCACTTTGTCTCATCTCTCATCTCTCACCTCGGTCCAAAATGGATTTACAAGGTACCCCTGTGTCATGTTTTTTATTTTTTTCCAAGATTTTTTTTTCGTCCTGATTTTTGCTGTGGGGTACACCTAAATATTCATAGGACTGGGTTTGAACACATGCCATCACTTTGTCTCATCTCTCAGCTCTCATCTCTCATCTCGGTCCAAAATGGACTTACAAGGTACCCCCGGGGGTGTCATGTTTTTTTTTTCTGAGATTGCTTTCATCTTGTTTTTTGCTGTGGGGTACCCTAAAATATTCATAGGACTGTGAGGAGGGGGTGTGAACACATGCCGTCACTTTGTCTCATCTCTCAGCTCTCATCTCTCATCTCAGTCCAAAATGGATTTACAAGGTAGCCCCGTGTCAGGTTTTTAATTTTTTTGTCTTGTTTTTTGCTGTGGGGTACCCCTAAATATTCATAGGACTGTGAGGAGGAGGTTCAAACACATGCCGTCACTTTGTCTTATCTCTCAGCTCTCATCTCGGTCCAAAATGGATTTACAAGGTACCCCCTTGTCATGTTTTTTATTTTTTTCTGAGATTTTTTTTCGTCCTGATTTTTGCCGTGGGGTACACCTAAATATTCATAGTACTGTGAGGAGGGGGTTTGAACACATGCCGTCACTTTGTCTCATCTCTCAGCTCTCATCTCTCATCTCGGTCCAAAATGGACATACAAGGTACCCCCGGGGGTGTCATGTTTTAAATTTTTTCCGGAGATTTTTTTTTTGTCTTGTTTTTTGCTGTGGGGTACCCCTAAATATTTATAGGACTGTGAGGAGGGGGTTTGAACACATGCCGTCACTTTGTCTGATCTCTCAGCTCTCATCTCTCATCTCGGTCCAAAATGGATTTACAAGGTACCCCCGTGTCATGTTTTTAAGGTTTTTTTTGAGATTTTTTTTTTGTCTTGTTTTTTGCTGTGGGGTACCCCTAAATATTCATAGGACTGTGAGGAGGGGGTTTGAACACATGACGTCACTTTGTTTGATTTCTCAGCTCTCATCTCTCATCTCGGTCCAAAATGGATTCACAAGGTACCCCCGTGTCATGTTTTTTATTTTTTTCCAAGATTTTTTTTCCATCTTGTTTTTTGCCGTGGGGTACCCCTAAATATTCATAGGACTGTGAGGAGGGGGTTTGAACACATGCCGTCACTTTGTCTCATCTCTCAGCTCTCATCTCTCATCTCGGTCCAAAATGGATTTACAAGGTACCCCCGGGGGTGTCATGTTTTTAATTTTTTTCTGAGATTTTTTTTCGTCCTGATTTCTGCCGTGGGGTACACCTAAATATTCATAGGACTGTGAGGAGGGGGTTTGAACACATGCCATCACTTTGTCTCATCTCTCAGCTCTCATCTCTCATCTCGGTCCAAAATGGACTTACAAGGTACCCCCGGGGGTGTCATGTTTTTTATTTTTTTCGTAGATTTTTTTTTCGTCAGTTTTTTTGCCGTGGGGTACCCCTAAATATTCATTGGACTGTGAGGATGGGGTTTGAACACATGCCGTCACTTTGTCTCATCTCTCAGCTCTCATCTCTCATCTCGGTCCAAAATGGATTCACAAGGTACCCCCGTGTCATGTTTTTAATTTTTTGGGAGATTTTTTTTCCATCTTGTTTTTTGCCGTGGGTTACCCCCAAATATTCATAGGACTGTGAGGAGGGGGTTTGAACACATGCCGTCACTTTGTCTGATCTCTCAGCTCTCATCTCTCATCTCGGTCCAAAATGGATTTACAAGGTACCCCCGTGTCATATTTTTTATTTTTTCTGAGATTTTATTTCGTCCTGATTTTTGCCGTGGGGTACACCTAAATATTCATAGGACTGTGAGGAGGGGGTTTGAACACATGCCATCACTTTGTCTCATCTCTCAGCTCTCATCTCTCATCTCGGTCCAAAATGGACTTACAAGGTACCCCCGGGGGTGTCATGTTTTTTATTTATTTCGGAGATTTTTTTTCCGTCTTGTTTTTTGCCGTGGGGTACACCTAAATATTCATAGGACTGTGAGGAGGAGGTTTAAACACATGCCATCACTTTGTCTCAGCTCTCATCTCTCATCTCAGTCCAAAATGGATTCACATGGTACCCCGGTGTCATGTTTTTAATTTTTTTGGGAGATTTTTTTTCGTCTTGTTTTTTGCCGTGGGGTACCCCTAAATATTCATAGGACTGTGAGGAGGGGGTTTGAACACATGCCGTCACTTTGTCTGATCTCTCAGCTCTCATCTCGGTCCAAAATGGATTCACAAGGTACTCCCGTGTCATGTTTTTTATTTTTTTCTGATTTTTTTTTCCGTCTTGTTTTTTGCCGTGGGGTACCCCTAAATATTCATAGGACTGTGAGGAGGGGGTTTGAACACATGCCGTCACTTTGTCTGATCTCTCAGCTCTCATCTCTCATCTCGGTCCAAAATGGATTCACAAGGTACTCCCGTGTCATGTTTTTTATTTTTTTCTGATTTTTTTTTTTCCGTCTTGTTTTTTGCCGTGGGGTACCCCTAAATATTCATAGGACTGTGAGGAGGGGGTTTGAACATATGCCGTCACTTTGTCTGATATCTCAGCTCTCATCTCTCATCTCGATCCAAAATGGATTCACAAGGTACCCCTTTGTCATGTTTTTTATTTTTTTCCAAGATTTTTTTTCCGGCTTGTTTTTTGCCGTGGGGTACCCCTAAATATTCATAGGACTGTGAGGAGGGGTTTGAACACATGCCGTCACTTTGTCTCAGCTCTCATCTCTCATCTCGGTCAAAAATGGATTTACAAGGTACCACCACGTCATGTTTTAAAAAAAAAATTGTCTTGTTTTTTGCTGTGGGGTACCCCTAAATATTCATAGGACTGTGAGTTGGAGGTTCAAACACATGCCGTCACTTTGTCTCATCTCTCATCTCGGTCCAAAATGGATTTACAAGGTACCCCGTGTAATTTTTTAAGGTTTTTTTTGAGATTTTTTTTCTGTCTTGTTTTTTGCCGTGGGGTACCCCTAAATATTCATAGGACTGTGAGGAGGGGGTTTGAACACATGCCGTCACTTTGTCTGATCTCTCAGCTCTCATCTCTCATCTCGGTCCAAAATGGATTCACAAGGTACTCCCGTGTCATGTTTTTTATTTTTTTCTGATTTTTTTTTTCCGTCTTGTTTTTTGCCGTGGGGTACCCCTAAATATTCATAGGACTGTGAGGAGGGGGTTTGAATATATTCCGTCACTTTGTCTGATCTCTCAGCTCTCATCTCTCATCTCGGTCCAAAATGGATTCACAAGGTACCCCCGTGTCATGTTCTTTATTTTTTTCAGATTTTTTTTCGTCCTGATTTTTGCCGTGGGGTACACCTAAATATTCATAGGACTGTGAGGAGGGGGTTTGAACACATGCCGTCACTTTGTCTCAGCTCTCATCTCTCATCTCGGTCAAAAATGGATTCACAAGGTACCACCACGTCATGTTTTAAAAAAAAATGTCTTGTTTTTTGCTGTGGGGTACCCCTAAATATTCATAGGACTGTGAGTTGGAGGTTCAAACACATGCCGTCACTTTGTCTTATCTCTCAGCTCTCATCTCGGTCCAAAATGGATTTACAAGGTACCCTGTGTCATGTTTTTTATTTTTTTCCAAGATTTTTTTTCCGTCTTGTTTTTTGCCGTGTCATGTTTTAAATTTTTTTCAGAGATTTTTTTTTCGTCTTGTTTTTTGCCGTGGGGTACCCCTAAATATTCATAGGACTGTGAGAAGGGGGTTTGAACACATGCCGTCACTTTGTCTCATCTCTCAGCTCTCATCTCTCATCTCGGTCCAAAATGGATTCACAAGGTACCACCGTGTCATGTTTTTAATTTTTTTTGTCTTGTTTTTTGCTGTGGGGTACCCCTAAATATTCATAGGACTGTGAGGAGGAGGTTCAAACACATGCCGTCACTTTGTCTTATCTCTCAGCTCTCATCTCGGTCCAAAATGGATTTACAAGGTACCCCCTTGTCATGTTTTTAAGTTTTTTCTGAGATTTATATTTCATCCTGAGTTTTGCCGTGGGGTACACCTAAATATTCATAGTACTGTGAGGAGGGGGTTTGAACACATGCCATCACTTTGTCTCATCTCTCAGCTCTCATCTCTCATCTCGGTCCAAAATGGACTTACAAGGTACCCCCGGGGGTGTCATGTTTTTAATTTTTTCCGGAGATTTTTTTTTCATCTTGTTTTTTGCTGTGGGGTACCCCTAAATATTCATAGGACTGTGAGGAGGGGGTTTGAACACATGCCGTCACTTTGTCTCATCTCTCAGCTCTCATCTCTCATCTCGGTCCAAAATGGATTTACAAGGTACCCCCGTGTCATGTTTTTAAGGTTTTTTTAGAGATTTTTTTTCTGTCTTGTTTTTTGCCGTGGGGTACCCCTAAATATTCATAGGACTGTGAGGAGGGGGTTTGAACACATGCCGTCACTTTGTCTGATCTCTCAGCTCTCATCTCTCATCTCGGTCCAAAATGGATTCACAAGGTACCCCCGTGTCATGTTTTTAATTTTTTTGGAAGATTTTTTTTCCGTCTTGTTTTTTGCCGTGGGGTACCCCTAAATATTCATAGGACTGTGAGGAGGGGGTTTGAACACATGCCGTCACTTTGTCTCATCTCTCAGCTCTCATCTCTCATCTCGGTCCAAAATGGACTTACAAGGTACCCCCAGGGGTGTCATGTTTTTTATTTTTTCCAGAGATTTTTTTTTCGTCTTGTTTTTTACCGTGGGGTACACCTAAATATTCATAGGACTGTGAGGAGGGGGTTTGAACACATGCCATCACGTCTCATCTCTCAGCTCTCATCTCTCATCTCGGTCCAAAATGGACTTACAAGGTACCCCCGGGGGTGTCATGTTTTTAATTTATTTCGGAGATTTTTTTTTCGTCTTGTTTTTTGCCGTGGGGTACACCTAAATATTCATAGGACTGTGAGGAGGAGGTTTGAACACATGCCATCACTTTGTCTCAGCTCTCATCTCTCATCTCGGTCCAAAATGGATTCACAAGGTACCCCAGTGTCATGTTTTACATTTTTTTTGGGAGATTTTTTTTTCGTCTTGTTTTTTGCCGTGGGGTACCCCTAAATATTCATAGGACTGTGAGGAGGGGGTTTGAACACATGCCGTCACTTTGTCTGATCTCTCAGCTCTCATCTCTCATCTCGGTCCAAAATGGATTCACAAGGTACTCCCGTGTCATGTTTTTTATTTGTTTCTGAATTTTTTTCCCGTCTTGTTTTTTGTTGTGGGGTACCCCTAAATATTCATAGGACTGTGAGGAGGGGTTTTGAACATATGCCGTCACTTGGTCTGATCTCTCAGCTCTCATCTCTAATCTCGGTCCAAAATGGATTCACAAGGTACCCCTGTGTCATGTTTTTTTATTTTTTTCCAAGATTTTTTTTCCGTCTTGTTTTTTGCCGTGGGGTACCCCTAAATATTCATAGGACTGTGAGGAGGGGGTTTGAACACATGCCGTCACTTTGTCTCATCTCTCAGCTCTCATCTCTCATCTCGGTCAAAAATGGATTAACAAGGTACCACCGTGTCATGTTTTAAAAAAAAATTGTCTTGTTTTTTGCTGTGGGGTACCCCTAAATATTCATAGGACTGTGAGGAGGGGGTTTGAACACATGCCGTCACTTTGTCTCATCTCTCAGCTCTCATCTCTCATCTTGGTCCAAAATGGATTCACAAGGTACCCCTGTGTCATGTTTTTTATTTTTTTCCAAGATTTTTTTCCGTCTTGTTTTTTGCCGTGTCATGTTTTTTATTTTTTTCAGAGATTTTTTTCGTCTTGTTTTTTGCCGTGGGGTACCCCTAAATATTCATAGGACTGTGAGGAGGGGGTTTGAACACAAGCCGTCACTTTGTCTCATCTCTCAGCTCTCATCTCTCATCTCGGTCCAAAATGGATTTACAAGGTACCCCCGTGTCATGTTTTTTATTTTTTTCAGAGATTTTTTTTCGTCTTGTTTTCTGCCGTGGGGTACCCCTAAATATTCATAGGACTGTGAGAAGAGGGTTTGAACACATGCCGTCACTTTGTCTCATCTCAGCTCTCATCTCTCATCTCGGTCCAAAATGGATTCACAAGGTACCACCGTGTCATGTTTTTAATTTTTTTTGTCTTGTTTTTTGCTGTGGGGTACCCCTAAATATTCATAGGACTGTGAGGAGGAGGTTCAAACACATGCCGTCACTTTGTCTTATCTCTCAGCTCTCATCTCGGTCCAAAATGGATTTACAAGGTACCCCGTGTCATGTTTTAAATTTTTTTGGAGATTTTTTTTCCGTCTTGTTTTTTGCCGTGGGGTACCCCTAAATATTCATAGGACTGTGAGGAGAGGGTTTGAACACATGCCGTCACTTTGTCTGATCTCTCAGCTCTCATCTCTCATCTCGGTCCAAAATGGATTTACAAGGTACCCCCGTCACATGTTTTTAAGGTTTTTTTAGAGATTTTTTTTCTGTCTTGTTTTTTGCCGTGGGGTACCCCTAAATATTCATAGGACTGTGAGGAGGGGGTTTGAACACATGCCGTCACTTTGTCTGATCTCTCAGCTCTCATCTCTCATCTCGGTCCAAAATGGATTCACAAGGTACCCCCGTGTCATGTTTTTAATTTTTTTGGAAGATTTTTTTTCCGTCTTGTTTTTTGCCGTGGGGTACCCCTAAATATTCATAGGACTGTGAGGAGGGGGTTTGAACACATGACGTCACTTTGTCTGATTTCTCAGCTCTCATCTCTCATCTCGGTCCAAAATGGATTCACAAGGTACCCCCGTGTCATGTTTTTAATTTTTTTCCAAGATTTTTTTCCACCTTGTTTTTTGCCGTGGGGTACCCCTAAATATTCATAGGACTGTGAGGAGGGGGTTTGAACACATGCCGTCACTTTGTCTCATCTCTCAGCTCTCATCTCTCATCTTGGTCCAAAATGGATTCACAAGGTACCCCTGTGTCATGTTTTTAATTTTTTTCCAAGATTTTTTTTCCGTCTTGTTTTTTGCCGTGTCATGTTTTTTATTTTTTTCAGAGATTTTTTTTCGTCTTGTTTTTTGCCGTGGGGTACCCCTAAATATTCATAGGACTGTGAGAAGAGGGTTTGAACACATGCCGTCACTTTGTCTCATCTCTCAGCTCTCATCTCTCATCTCGGTCCAAAATGGATTCACAAGGTACCACCGTGTCATGTTTTTAATTTTTTTTGTCTTGTTTTTTGCTGTGGGGTACCCCTAAATATTCATAGGACTGTGAGGAGGAGGTTCAAACACATGCCGTCACTTTGTCTTATCTCTCAGCTCTCATCTCGGTCCAAAATGGATTTACAAGGTACCCCGTGTCATGTTTTAAATTTTTTTGGAGATTTTTTTTCCGTCTTGTTTTTTGCCGTGGGGTCCCCCTAAATATTCATAGGACTGTGAGGAGGGGGTTTGAACACATGCCGTCACTTTGTCTGATCTCTCAGCTCTCATCTCGGTCCAGAATGGATTCACAAGGTACCCCCGTGTCATATTTTTTATTTTTTCTGAGATTTTATTTCGTCCTGATTTTTGCCGTCGGGTACACCTAAATATTCATAGGACTGTGAGGAGGGGGTTTGAACACATGCCATCACTTTGTCTCATCTCTCAGCTCTCATCTCTCATCTCGGTCCAAAATGGACTTACAAGGTACCCCCGGGGTGTCATGTTTTTTATTTATTTCAGAGATTTTTTTTTCGTCTTGTTTTTTGCTGTGGGGTACCCCTAAATATTCATAGGACTGTGGGGAGGGGGTTCAAACACATGCTGTCACTTTGTCTCATCTCTCATCTCTCACCTCGGTCCAAAATGGATTTACAAGGTACCCCTGTGTCATGTTTTTTATTTTTTTCCAAGATTTTTTTTTCGTCCTGATTTTTGCTGTGGGGTACACCTAAATATTCATAGGACTGGGTTTGAACACATGCCATCACTTTGTCTCATCTCTCAGCTCTCATCTCTCATCTCGGTCCAAAATGGACTTACAAGGTACCCCCGGGGGTGTCATGTTTTTTTTTTCTGAGATTGCTTTCATCTTGTTTTTTGCTGTGGGGTACCCTAAAATATTCATAGGACTGTGAGGAGGGGGTGTGAACACATGCCGTCACTTTGTCTCATCTCTCAGCTCTCATCTCTCATCTCAGTCCAAAATGGATTTACAAGGTAGCCCCGTGTCAGGTTTTTTATTTTTTTCGGAGATTTTTTTTCGTCTTGTTTTTTGCCGTGGGGTACCCCTAAATATTCATAGGACTGTGAGAAGGGGGTTTGAACACATGCCGTCACTTTGTCTCATCTCTCAGCTCTCATCTCTCATCTCGGTCCAAAATGGATTCACAAGGTACCACCGTGTCATGTTTTTAATTTTTTTTCTCTTGTTTTTTGCTGTGGGGTACCCCTAAATATTCATAGGACTGTGAGGAGGAGGTTCAAACACATGCCGTCACTTTGTCTTATCTCTCAGCTCTCATCTCGGTCCAAAATGGATTTACAAGGTACCCCCTTGTCATGTTTTTTATTTTTTTCTGAGATTTTTTTTCGTCCTGATTTTTGCCGTGGGGTACACCTAAATATTCATAGTACTGTGAGGAGGGGGTTTGAACACATGCCGTCACTTTGTCTCATCTCTCAGCTCTCATCTCTCATCTCGGTCCAAAATGGACATACAAGGTACCCCCGGGGGTGTCATGTTTTAAATTTTTTCCGGAGATTTTTTTTTTGTCTTGTTTTTTGCTGTGGGGTACCCCTAAATATTCATAGGACTGTGAGGAGGGGGTTTGAACACATGCCGTCACTTTGTCTGATCTCTCAGCTCTCATCTCTCATCTCGGTCCAAAATGGATTTACAAGGTACCCCCGTGTCATGTTTTTAAGGTTTTTTTTGAGATTTTTTTTCTGTCTTGTTTTTTGCCGTGGGGTACCCCTAAATATTCATAGGACTGTGAGGAGGGGGTTTGAACACATGCCGTCACTTTGTCTGATCTCTCAGCTCTCATCTCTCATCTCGGTCCAAAATGGATTCACAAGGTACCCCCGTGTCATGTTTTTATTTTTTTTGGAAGATTTTTTTTTTGTCTTGTTTTTTGCCGTGGGGTACCCCTAAATATTCATAGGACTGTGAGGAGGGGGTTTGAACACATGACGTCACTTTGTCTGATTTCTCAGCTCTCATCTCTCATCTCGGTCCAAAATGGATTCACAAGGTACCCCCGTGTCATGTTTTTTATTTTTTTCCAAGATTTTTTTTCCATCTTGTTTTTTGCCGTGGGGTACCCCTAAATATTCATAGGACTGTGAGGAGGGGGTTTGAACACATGCCATCACTTTGTCTCATCTCTCAGCTCTCATCTCTCATCTCGGTCCAAAATGGATTTACAAGGTACCCCCGGGGGTGTCATGTTTTTAATTTTTTTCTGAGATTTTTTTTCGTCCTGATTTCTGCCGTGGGGTACACCTAAATATTCATAGGACTGTGAGGAGGGGGTTTGAACACATGCCATCACTTTGTCTCATCTCTCAGCTCTCATCTCTCATCTCGGTCCAAAATGGACTTACAAGGTACCCCCGGGGGTGTCATGTTTTTTATTTTTTTCGTAGATTTTTTTTCGTCAGTTTTTTTGCCGTGGGGTACCCCTAAATATTCATAGGACTGTGAGGATGGGGTTTGAACACATGCCGTCACTTTGTCTCATCTCTCAGCTCTCATCTCTCATCTCGGTCCAAAATGGATTCACAAGGTACCCCCGTGTCATGTTTTTAATTTTTTGGGAGATTTTTTTTCCATCTTGTTTTTTGCCGTGGGTTACCCCCAAATATTCATAGGACTGTGAGGAGGGGGTTTGAACACATGCCGTCACTTTGTCTGATCTCTCAGCTCTCATCTCTCATCTCGGTCCAAAATGGATTTACAAGGTACCCCCGTGTCATATTTTTTATTTTTTCTGAGATTTTATTTCGTCCTGATTTTTGCCGTGGGGTACACCTAAATATTCATAGGACTGTGAGGAGGGGGTTTGAACACATGCCATCACTTTGTCTCATCTCTCAGCTCTCATCTCTCATCTCGGTCCAAAATGGACTTACAAGGTACCCCCGGGGGTGTCATGTTTTTTATTTATTTCGGAGATTTTTTTTCCGTCTTGTTTTTTGCCGTGGGGTACACCTTAATATTCATAGGACTGTGAGGAGGAGGTTTAAACACATGCCATCACTTTGTCTCAGCTCTCATCTCTCATCTCAGTCCAAAATGGATTCACATGGTACCCCGGTGTCATGTTTTTAATTTTTTTGGGAGATTTTTTTTCGTCTTGTTTTTTGCCGTGGGGTACCCCTAAATATTCATAGGACTGTGAGGAGGGGGTTTGAACACATGCCGTCACTTTGTCTGATCTCTCAGCTCTCATCTCGGTCCAAAATGGATTCACAAGGTACTCCCGTGTCATGTTTTTTATTTTTTTCTGATTTTTTTTCCGTCTTGTTTTTTGCCGTGGGGTACCCCTAAATATTCATAGGACTGTGAGGAGGGGGTTTGAACACATGCCGTCACTTTGTCTGATCTCTCAGCTCTCATCTCTCATCTCGGTCCAAAATGGATTCACAAGGTACTCCCGTGTCATGTTTTTTATTTTTTTCTGATTTTTTTTTTCCGTCTTGTTTTTTGCCGTGGGGTACCCCTAAATATTCATAGGACTGTGAGGAGGGGGTTTGAACATATGCCGTCACTTTGTCTGATATCTCAGCTCTCATCTCTCATCTCGATCCAAAATGGATTCACAAGGTACCCCTTTGTCATGTTTTTTATTTTTTTCCAAGATTTTTTTTCCGGCTTGTTTTTTGCCGTGGGGTACCCCTAAATATTCATAGGACTGTGAGGAGGGGTTTGAACACATGCCGTCACTTTGTCTCAGCTCTCATCTCTCATCTCGGTCAAAAATGGATTTACAAGGTACCACCACGTCATGTTTTAAAAAAAAATTGTCTTGTTTTTTTGCTGTGGGGTACCCCTAAATATTCATAGGACTGTGAGTTGGAGATTCAAACACATGCCGTCACTTTGTCTCATCTCTCATCTCGGTCCAAAATGGATTTACAAGGTACCCCGTGTAATTTTTTAAGGTTTTTTTTGAGATTTTTTTTCTGTCTTGTTTTTTGCCGTGGGGTACCCCTAAATATTCATAGGACTGTGAGGAGGGGGTTTGAACACATGCCGTCACTTTGTCTGATCTCTCAGCTCTCATCTCTCATCTCGGTCCAAAATGGATTCACAAGGTACTCCCGTGTCATGTTTTTTATTTTTTTCTGATTTTTTTTTTCCGTCTTGTTTTTTGCCGTGGGGTACCCCTAAATATTCATAGGACTGTGAGGAGGGGGTTTGAATATATTCCGTCACTTTGTCTGATCTCTCAGCTCTCATCTCTCATCTCGGTCCAAAATGGATTCACAAGGTACCCCCGTGTCATGTTTTTTATTTTATTCTGATTTTTTTTCGTCCTGATTTTTGCCGTGGGGTACACCTAAATATTCATAGGACTGTGAGGAGGGGGTTTGAACACATGCCGTCACTTTGTCTCAGCTCTCATCTCTCATCTCGGTCAAAAATGGATTCACAAGTAGGGATGAGCTTCGTGTTCGAGTCGAACATACGTTCGACTCGAACATCGGCTGTTCGATCGTTCGACGAAGATCGAACGATTTGGGCCGTTCGCGCCAAATTCGAGTGACGTGAATGGCCCACAATGCACTACGCCATCGCAGTGTCATCCAGGCGCTGTGATTGGCCAAGCATGCACTGTGACCCCGCATGCTTGGCCAATCACAGCGCCGGCAGCGAGGAGAGCAATGATTGGCCACAGGCAGGATGCCTGTGGCCAATTATTGCTGAGGGTGTTTAGTACACGCCCCACACTATAAAAGGCCGCCAGCACGGCGGCCTAGTGTAGTGTGTTCCGGAGCAGGGATAGAGCAGCATAGGCAGGGACAGTGACTGTTATTTCTTTCTTGCTTAACCTGGATTCCTTTAGTTTAGGGAAAGAGAAGGATAGGTAGGGAGAGTGTCAGTGTGTTTTGTGCTTGTGCTATAGTGTGCTTAAAAAAAACATTTATTCTAGGGACAGAAAACTGTAGGTAGGGACAGTGTCAGTTTCTTTCACTCTGCAAGTCCTTGTTTCCAGGGACCTGGAAGGACAGTGAGTGAATTGTCCTTGTGCTATATTGTGCTTAAAAAAACATTTATTCTAGGGACAGAAAACTGTAGGTAGGGAGAGTGTCAGTTTCTTTCACTCTGCAAGTCCTTGTTTCCAGGGACCTGTAAGGACAGTGAGTGAATTGTCCTTGTGCTATATTGTGCTTAAAAAAAACATTTATTCTAGGGACAGAAAACTGTAGGTAGGGAGAGTGTCAGTTTATTTCACTCTGCAAGTCCTTGTTTCCAGGGACCTGTAAGGACAGTGAGTGAATTGTCCTTGTGCTATATTGTGATTAAAAAAAACATTTTTTCTAGGGACAGAAAACTGTAGGTAGGGAGAGTGTTTTTTTTCTTTCACTCTGCAAGTCCTTGTTTCCAGGGACCTGTAAGGACAGTGAGTGAATTGTCCTTGTGCTATATTGTGCTTAAAAAAAACATTTATTCTAGGGACAGAAAACTGTAGGTAGGGAGAGTGTCAGTTTATTTCACTCTGCAAGTCCTTGTTTCCAGGGACCTGTAAGGACAGTGAGTGAATTGTCCTTGTGCTATATTGTGATTAAAAAAAACATTTTTTCTAGGGACAGAAAACTGTAGGTAGGGAGAGTGTTTTTTTTCTTTCACTCTGCAAGTCCTTGTTTCCAGGGACCTGTAAGGACAGTGAGTGAATTGTCCTTGTGCTATATTGTGCTTAAAAAAAACATTTATTCTAGGGACAGAAAACTGTAGGTAGGGAGAGTGTCAGTTTATTTCACTCTGCAAGTCCTTGTTTCCAGGGACCTGGAAGGACAGTGAGTGAATTGTCCTTGTGCTATATTGTGATTAAAAAAAACATTTTTTCTAGGGACAGAAAACTGTAGGTAGGGAGAGTGTTTTTTTTCTTTCACTCTGCAAGTCCTTGTTTCCAGGGACCTGGAAGGACAGTGAGTGAATTCTCCTTGTGCTATATTGTGCTTAAAAAAAACATTTATTCTAGGGACAGAAAACTGTAGGTAGGGAGAGTGTCAGTTTATTTCACTCTGCAAGTCCTTGTTTCCAGGGACCTGTAAGGACAGTGAGTGAATTGTCCTTGTGCTATATTGTGCTTAAAAAAAACATTTATTCTAGGGACAGAAAACTGTAGGTAGGGAGAGTGTCAGTTTATTTCACTCTGCAAGTCCTTGTTTCCAGGGACCTGTAAGGACAGTGAGTGAATTGTCCTTGTGCTATATTGTGATTAAAAAAAACATTTTTTTCTAGGGACAGAAAACTGTAGGTAGGGAGAGTGTTTTTTTTCTTTCACTCTGCAAGTCCTTGTTTCCAGGGACCTGTAAGGACAGTGAGTGAATTGTCCTTGTGCTATATTGTGCTTAAAAAAAACATTTATTCTAGGGACAGAAAACTGTAGGTAGGGAGAGTGTCAGTTTATTTCACTCTGCAAGTCCTTGTTTCCAGGGACCTGTAAGGACAGTGAGTGAATTGTCCTTGTGCTATATTGTGATTAAAAAAAACATTTTTTCTAGGGACAGAAAACTGTAGGTAGGGAGAGTGTTTTTTTTCTTTCACTCTGCAAGTCCTTGTTTCCAGGGACCTGTAAGGACAGTGAGTGAATTGTCCTTGTGCTATATTGTGATTAAAAAAAACATTTTTTCTAGGGACAGAAAACTGTAGGTAGGGAGAGTGTTTTTTTTCTTTCACTCTGCAAGTCCTTGTTTCCAGGGACCTGTAAGGACAGTGAGTGAATTGTCCTTGTGCTATAGTGTGCTTAAAAAAAAACATTTATTCTAGGGACAGAAAACTGTAGGTAGGGACAGTGTCAGTTTCTTTCACTCTGCAAGTCCTTGTTTCCAGGGACCTGGAAGGACAGTGAGTGAATTGTCCTTGTGCTATATTGTGATTAAAAAAAACATTTTTTCTAGGGACAGAAAACTGTAGGTAGGGAGAGTGTTTTTTTTCTTTCACTCTGCAAGTCCTTGTTTCCAGGGACCTGTAAGGACAGTGAGTGAATTGTCCTTGTGCTATATTGTGCTTAAAAAAAACATTTATTCTAGGGACAGAAAACTGTAGGTAGGGAGAGTGTCAGTTTATTTCACTCTGCAAGTCCTTGTTTCCAGGGACCTGGAAGGACAGTGAGTGAATTGTCCTTGTGCTATATTGTGATTAAAAAAAACATTTTTTCTAGGGACAGAAAACTGTAGGTAGGGAGAGTGTTTTTTTTCTTTCACTCTGCAAGTCCTTGTTTCCAGGGCAAAAAAAACATTTATTCTAGGGACAGAAAACTGTAGGTAGGGAGAGTGTCAGTTTATTTCACTCTGCAAGTCCTTGTTTCCAGGGACCTGTAAGGACAGTGAGTGAATTGTCCTTGTGCTATATTGTGATTAAAAAAAACATTTTTTCTAGGGACAGAAAACTGTAGGTAGGGAGAGTGTTTTTTTTCTTTCACTCTGCAAGTCCTTGTTTCCAGGGACCTGTAAGGACAGTGAGTGAATTGTCCTTGTGCTATATTGTGCTTAAAAAAAACATTTATTCTAGGGACAGAAAACTGTAGGTAGGGAGAGTGTCAGTTTATTTCACTCTGCAAGTCCTTGTTTCCAGGGACCTGGAAGGACAGTGAGTGAATTGTCCTTGTGCTATATTGTGATTAAAAAAAACATTTTTTCTAGGGACAGAAAACTGTAGGTAGGGAGAGTGTTTTTTTTCTTTCACTCTGCAAGTCCTTGTTTCCAGGGACCTGGAAGGACAGTGAGTGAATTGTCCTTGTGCTATATTGTGCTTAAAAAAAACATTTATTCTAGGGACAGAAAACTGTAGGTAGGGAGAGTGTCAGTTTATTTCACTCTGCAAGTCCTTGTTTCCAGGGACCTGTAAGGACAGTGAGTGAATTGTCCTTGTGCTATATTGTGATTAAAAAAAACATTTTTTCTAGGGACAGAAAACTGTAGGTAGGGAGAGTGTCAGTTTATTTCACTCTGCAAGTCCTTGTTTCCAGGGACCTGGAAGGACAGTGAGTGAATTGTCCTTGTGCTATATTGTGATTAAAAAAAACATTTTTTCTAGGGACAGAAAACTGTAGGTAGGGAGAGTGTTTTTTTTCTTTCACTCTGCAAGTCCTTGTTTCCAGGGACCTGGAAGGACAGTGAGTGAATTCTCCTTGTGCTATATTGTGCTTAAAAAAAACATTTATTCTAGGGACAGAAAACTGTAGGTAGGGAGAGTGTTTTTTTTCTTTCACTCTGCAAGTCCTTGTTTCCAGGGACCTGTAAGGACAGTGAGTGAATTGTCCTTGTGCTATAGTGTGCTTAAAAAAAACATTTATTCTAGGGACAGAAAACTGTAGGTAGGGACAGTGTCAGTTTCTTTCACTCTGCAAGTCCTTGTTTCCAGGGACCTGTAAGGACAGTGAGTGAATTGTCCTTGTGCTATATTGTGCTTAAAAAAAACATTTATTCTAGGGACAGAAAACTGTAGGTAGGGAGAGTGTCAGTTTATTTCACTCTGCAAGTCCTTGTTTCCAGGGACCTGGAAGGACAGTGAGTGAATTGTCCTTGTGCTATATTGTGATTAAAAAAAACATTTTTTCTAGGGACAGAAAACTGTAGGTAGGGAGAGTGTTTTTTTTCTTTCACTCTGCAAGTCCTTGTTTCCAGGGACCTGTAAGGACAGTGAGTGAATTGTCCTTGTGCTATATTGTGCTTAAAAAAAACATTTATTCTAGGGACAGAAAACTGTAGGTAGGGAGAGTGTCAGTTTATTTCACTCTGCAAGTCCTTGTTTCCAGGGACCTGTAAGGACAGTGAGTGAATTGTCCTTGTGCTATATTGTGATTAAAAAAAACATTTTTTCTAGGGACAGAAAACTGTAGGTAGGGAGAGTGTCAGTTTATTTCACTCTGCAAGTCCTTGTTTCCAGGGACCTGGAAGGACAGTGAGTGAATTGTCCTTGTGCTATATTGTGATTAAAAAAAACATTTTTTCTAGGGACAGAAAACTGTAGGTAGGGAGAGTGTTTTTTTTCTTTCACTCTGCAAGTCCTTGTTTCCAGGGACCTGGAAGGACAGTGAGTGAATTCTCCTTGTGCTATATTGTGCTTAAAAAAAACATTTATTCTAGGGACAGAAAACTGTAGGTAGGGAGAGTGTTTTTTTTCTTTCACTCTGCAAGTCCTTGTTTCCAGGGACCTGTAAGGACAGTGAGTGAATTGTCCTTGTGCTATAGTGTGCTTAAAAAAAACATTTATTCTAGGGACAGAAAACTGTAGGTAGGGACAGTGTCAGTTTCTTTCACTCTGCAAGTCCTTGTTTCCAGGGACCTGGAAGGACAGTGAGTGAATTGTCCTTGTGCTATATTGTGATTAAAAAAAACATTTTTTCTAGGGACAGAAAACTGTAGGTAGGGAGAGTGTCAGTTTATTTCACTCTGCAAGTCCTTGTTTCCAGGGACCTGGAAGGACAGTGAGTGAATTGTCCTTGTGCTATATTGTGATTAAAAAAAACATTTTTTCTAGGGACAGAAAACTGTAGGTAGGGAGAGTGTTTTTTTTCTTTCACTCTGCAAGTCCTTGTTTCCAGGGACCTGGAAGGACAGTGAGTGAATTGTCCTTGTGCTATATTGTGCTTAAAAAAAACATTTATTCTAGGGACAGAAAACTGTAGGTAGGGAGAGTGTTTTTTTTTCTTTCACTCTGCAAGTCCTTGTTTCCAGGGACCTGTAAGGACAGTGAGTGAATTGTCCTTGTGCTATAGTGTGCTTAAAAAAAACATTTATTCTAGGGACAGAAAACTGTAGGTAGGGACAGTGTCAGTTTCTTTCACTCTGCAAGTCCTTGTTTCCAGGGACCTGTAAGGACAGTGAGTGAATTGTCCTTGTGCTATATTGTGCTTAAAAAAAACATTTATTCTAGGGACAGAAAACTGTAGGTAGGGAGAGTGTCAGTTTATTTCACTCTGCAAGTCCTTGTTTCCAGGGACCTGGAAGGACAGTGAGTGAATTGTCCTTGTGCTATATTGTGATTAAAAAAAACATTTTTTCTAGGGACAGAAAACTGTAGGTAGGGAGAGTGTTTTTTTTCTTTCACTCTGCAAGTCCTTGTTTCCAGGGACCTGTAAGGACAGTGAGTGAATTGTCCTTGTGCTATATTGTGCTTAAAAAAAACATTTATTCTAGGGACAGAAAACTGTAGGTAGGGAGAGTGTCAGTTTATTTCACTCTGCAAGTCCTTGTTTCCAGGGACCTGTAAGGACAGTGAGTGAATTGTCCTTGTGCTATATTGTGATTAAAAAAAACATTTTTTCTAGGGACAGAAAACTGTAGGTAGGGAGAGTGTCAGTTTATTTCACTCTGCAAGTCCTTGTTTCCAGGGACCTGGAAGGACAGTGAGTGAATTGTCCTTGTGCTATATTGTGATTAAAAAAAACATTTTTTCTAGGGACAGAAAACTGTAGGTAGGGAGAGTGTTTTTTTTCTTTCACTCTGCAAGTCCTTGTTTCCAGGGACCTGGAAGGACAGTGAGTGAATTCTCCTTGTGCTATATTGTGCTTAAAAAAAACATTTATTCTAGGGACAGAAAACTGTAGGTAGGGAGAGTGTTTTTTTTCTTTCACTCTGCAAGTCCTTGTTTCCAGGGACCTGTAAGGACAGTGAGTGAATTGTCCTTGTGCTATAGTGTGCTTAAAAAAAACATTTATTCTAGGGACAGAAAACTGTAGGTAGGGACAGTGTCAGTTTCTTTCACTCTGCAAGTCCTTGTTTCCAGGGACCTGGAAGGACAGTGAGTGAATTGTCCTTGTGCTATATTGTGATTAAAAAAAACATTTTTTCTAGGGACAGAAAACTGTAGGTAGGGAGAGTGTTTTTTTTCTTTCACTCTGCAAGTCCTTGTTTCCAGGGACCTGTAAGGACAGTGAGTGAATTGTCCTTGTGCTATATTGTGCTTAAAAAAAACATTTATTCTAGGGACAGAAAACTGTAGGTAGGGAGAGTGTCAGTTTATTTCACTCTGCAAGTCCTTGTTTCCAGGGACCTGGAAGGACAGTGAGTGAATTGTCCTTGTGCTATATTGTGATTAAAAAAAACATTTTTTCTAGGGACAGTAAACTGTAGGTAGGGAGAGTGTTTTTTTTCTTTCACTCTGCAAGTCCTTGTTTCCAGGGACCTGGAAGGACAGTGAGTGAATTCTCCTTGTGCTATATTGTGCTTAAAAAAAACATTTATTCTAGGGACAGAAAACTGTAGGTAGGGAGAGTGTCAGTTTATTTCACTCTGCAAGTCCTTGTTTCCAGGGACCTGTAAGGACAGTGAGTGAATTGTCCTTGTGCTATATTGTGATTAAAAAAAACATTTTTTCTAGGGACAGAAAACTGTAGGTAGGGAGAGTGTTTTTTTTCTTTCACTCTGCAAGTCCTTGTTTCCAGGGACCTGTAAGGACAGTGAGTGAATTGTCCTTGTGCTATATTGTGCTTAAAAAAAACATTTATTCTAGGGACAGAAAACTGTAGGTAGGGAGAGTGTCAGTTTATTTCACTCTGCAAGTCCTTGTTTCCAGGGACCTGGAAGGACAGTGAGTGAATTGTCCTTGTGCTATATTGTGATTAAAAAAAACATTTTTTCTAGGGACAGAAAACTGTAGGTAGGGAGAGTGTTTTTTTTCTTTCACTCTGCAAGTCCTTGTTTCCAGGGACCTGGAAGGACAGTGAGTGAATTCTCCTTGTGCTATATTGTGCTTAAAAAAAACATTTATTCTAGGGACAGAAAACTGTAGGTAGGGATAGTGTCAGTTTATTTCACTCTGCAAGTCCTTGTTTCCAGGGACCTGTAAGGACAGTGAGTGAATTGTCCTTGTGCTATATTGTGCTTAAAAAAAACATTTATTCTAGGGACAGAAAACTGTAGGTAGGGAGAGTGTCAGTTTATTTCACTCTGCAAGTCCTTGTTTCCAGGGACCTGTAAGGACAGTGAGTGAATTGTCCTTGTGCTATATTGTGATTAAAAAAAACATTTTTTCTAGGGACAGAAAACTGTAGGTAGGGAGAGTGTTTTTTTTCTTTCACTCTGCAAGTCCTTGTTTCCAGGGACCTGTAAGGACAGTGAGTGAATTGTCCTTGTGCTATATTGTGCTTAAAAAAAACATTTATTCTAGGGACAGAAAACTGTAGGTAGGGAGAGTGTCAGTTTATTTCACTCTGCAAGTCCTTGTTTCCAGGGACCTGTAAGGACAGTGAGTGAATTGTCCTTGTGCTATATTGTGATTAAAAAAAACATTTTTTCTAGGGACAGAAAACTGTAGGTAGGGAGAGTGTTATATTTCTTTCACTCTGCAAGTCCTTGTTTCCAGGGACCTGTAAGGACAGTGAGTGAATTGTCCTTGTGCTATATTGTGATTAAAAAAAACATTTTTTCTAGGGACAGAAAACTGTAGGTAGGGAGAGTGTTTTTTTTCTTTCACTCTGCAAGTCCTTGTTTCCAGGGACCTGTAAGGACAGTGAGTGAATTGTCCTTGTGCTATAGTGTGCTTAAAAAAACATTTATTCTAGGGACAGAAAACTGTAGGTAGGGACAGTGTCAGTTTCTTTCACTCTGCAAGTCCTTGTTTCCAGGGACCTGGAAGGACAGTGAGTGAATTGTCCTTGTGCTATATTGTGATTAAAAAAAACATTTTTTCTAGGGACAGAAAACTGTAGGTAGGGAGAGTGTTTTTTTTCTTTCACTCTGCAAGTCCTTGTTTCCAGGGACCTGTAAGGACAGTGAGTGAATTGTCCTTGTGCTATATTGTGCTTAAAAAAAACATTTATTCTAGGGACAGAAAACTGTAGGTAGGGAGAGTGTCAGTTTATTTCACTCTGCAAGTCCTTGTTTCCAGGGACCTGGAAGGACAGTGAGTGAATTGTCCTTGTGCTATATTGTGATTAAAAAAAACATTTTTTCTAGGGACAGAAAACTGTAGGTAGGGAGAGTGTTTTTTTCTTTCACTCTGCAAGTCCTTGTTTCCAGGGACCTGGAAGGACAGTGAGTGAATTCTCCTTGTGCTATATTGTGCTTAAAAAAAACATTTATTCTAGGGACAGAAAACTGTAGGTAGGGAGAGTGTCAGTTTATTTCACTCTGCAAGTCCTTGTTTCCAGGGACCTGTAAGGACAGTGAGTGAATTGTCCTTGTGCTATATTGTGATTAAAAAAACATTTTTTCTAGGGACAGAAAACTGTAGGTAGGGAGAGTGTTTTTTTTCTTTCACTCTGCAAGTCCTTGTTTCCAGGGACCTGTAAGGACAGTGAGTGAATTGTCCTTGTGCTATATTGTGCTTAAAAAAAAACATTTATTCTAGGGACAGAAAACTGTAGGTAGGGAGAGTGTCAGTTTATTTCACTCTGCAAGTCCTTGTTTCCAGGGACCTGGAAGGACAGTGAGTGAATTGTCCTTGTGCTATATTGTGATTAAAAAAAACATTTTTTCTAGGGACAGAAAACTGTAGGTAGGGAGAGTGTTTTTTTTCTTTCACTCTGCAAGTCCTTGTTTCCAGGGACCTGGAAGGACAGTGAGTGAATTGTCCTTGTGCTATATTGTGCTTAAAAAAAACATTTATTCTAGGGACAGAAAACTGTAGGTAGGGAGAGTGTCAGTTTATTTCACTCTGCAAGTCCTTGTTTCCAGGGACCTGTAAGGACAGTGAGTGAATTGTCCTTGTGCTATATTGTGATTAAAAAAAACATTTTTTCTAGGGACAGAAAACTGTAGGTAGGGAGAGTGTCAGTTTATTTCACTCTGCAAGTCCTTGTTTCCAGGGACCTGGAAGGACAGTGAGTGAATTGTCCTTGTGCTATATTGTGATTAAAAAAAACATTTTTTCTAGGGACAGAAAACTGTAGGTAGGGAGAGTGTTTTTTTTCTTTCACTCTGCAAGTCCTTGTTTCCAGGGACCTGGAAGGACAGTGAGTGAATTCTCCTTGTGCTATATTGTGCTTAAAAAAAACATTTATTCTAGGGACAGAAAACTGTAGGTAGGGAGAGTGTTTTTTTTCTTTCACTCTGCAAGTCCTTGTTTCCAGGGACCTGTAAGGACAGTGAGTGAATTGTCCTTGTGCTATAGTGTGCTTAAAAAAAACATTTATTCTAGGGACAGAAAACTGTAGGTAGGGACAGTGTCAGTTTCTTTCACTCTGCAAGTCCTTGTTTCCAGGGACCTGTAAGGACAGTGAGTGAATTGTCCTTGTGCTATATTGTGCTTAAAAAAAACATTTATTCTAGGGACAGAAAACTGTAGGTAGGGAGAGTGTCAGTTTATTTCACTCTGCAAGTCCTTGTTTCCAGGGACCTGGAAGGACAGTGAGTGAATTGTCCTTGTGCTATATTGTGATTAAAAAAAACATTTTTTCTAGGGACAGAAAACTGTAGGTAGGGAGAGTGTTTTTTTTCTTTCACTCTGCAAGTCCTTGTTTCCAGGGACCTGTAAGGACAGTGAGTGAATTGTCCTTGTGCTATATTGTGCTTAAAAAAAAACATTTATTCTAGGGACAGAAAACTGTAGGTAGGGAGAGTGTCAGTTTATTTCACTCTGCAAGTCCTTGTTTCCAGGGACCTGTAAGGACAGTGAGTGAATTGTCCTTGTGCTATATTGTGATTAAAAAAAACATTTTTTCTAGGGACAGAAAACTGTAGGTAGGGAGAGTGTCAGTTTATTTCACTCTGCAAGTCCTTGTTTCCAGGGACCTGGAAGGACAGTGAGTGAATTGTCCTTGTGCTATATTGTGATTAAAAAAACATTTTTTCTAGGGACAGAAAACTGTAGGTAGGGAGAGTGTTTTTTTTCTTTCACTCTGCAAGTCCTTGTTTCCAGGGACCTGTAAGGACAGTGAGTGAATTGTCCTTGTGCTATATTGTGCTTAAAAAAAACATTTATTCTAGGGACAGAAAACTGTAGGTAGGGAGAGTGTTTTTTTTCTTTCACTCTGCAAGTCCTTGTTTCCAGGGACCTGTAAGGACAGTGAGTGAATTGTCCTTGTGCTATAGTGTGCTTAAAAAAAACATTTATTCTAGGGACAGAAAACTGTAGGTAGGGACAGTGTCAGTTTCTTTCACTCTGCAAGTCCTTGTTTCCAGGGACCTGGAAGGACAGTGAGTGAATTGTCCTTGTGCTATATTGTGATTAAAAAAAACATTTTTTCTAGGGACAGAAAACTGTAGGTAGGGAGAGTGTTTTTTTTCTTTCACTCTGCAAGTCCTTGTTTCCAGGGACCTGTAAGGACAGTGAGTGAATTGTCCTTGTGCTATATTGTGCTTAAAAAAAACATTTATTCTAGGGACAGAAAACTGTAGGTAGGGAGAGTGTCAGTTTATTTCACTCTGCAAGTCCTTGTTTCCAGGGACCTGGAAGGACAGTGAGTGAATTGTCCTTGTGCTATATTGTGATTAAAAAAAACATTTTTTCTAGGGACAGAAAACTGTAGGTAGGGAGAGTGTTTTTTTTCTTTCACTCTGCAAGTCCTTGTTTCCAGGGACCTGGAAGGACAGTGAGTGAATTCTCCTTGTGCTATATTGTGCTTAAAAAAAACATTTATTCTAGGGACAGAAAACTGTAGGTAGGGAGAGTGTCAGTTTATTTCACTCTGCAAGTCCTTGTTTCCAGGGACCTGGAAGGACAGTGAGTGAATTGTCCTTGTGCTATATTGTGATTAAAAAAAACATTTTTTCTAGGGACAGAAAACTGTAGGTAGGGAGAGTGTCAGTTTATTTCACTCTGCAAGTCCTTGTTTCCAGGGACCTGGAAGGACAGTGAGTGAATTGTCCTTGTGCTATATTGTGATTAAAAAAAACATTTTTTCTAGGGACAGAAAACTGTAGGTAGGGAGAGTGTTTTTTTTCTTTCACTCTGCAAGTCCTTGTTTCCAGGGACCTGGAAGGACAGTGAGTGAATTCTCCTTGTGCTATATTGTGCTTAAAAAAAACATTTATTCTAGGGACAGAAAACTGTAGGTAGGGAGAGTGTTTTTTTTCTTTCACTCTGCAAGTCCTTGTTTCCAGGGACCTGTAAGGACAGTGAGTGAATTGTCCTTGTGCTATATTGTGCTTAAAAAAAACATTTATTCTAGGGACAGAAAACTGTAGGTAGGGAGAGTGTCAGTTTATTTCACTCTGCAAGTCCTTGTTTCCAGGGACCTGGAAGGACAGTGAGTGAATTGTTCTTGTGCTATATTGTGCTTAAAAAAAATATTTTTTCTAGGGACAGAAAACTGTAGGTAGGGAGAGTGTCAGTTTCTTTCACTGTGAAAGTCCTTGTTTCAAGGGACAGAGAAGGACACCTGAAGGTAGCCCTTATTGCTTTTTTCCCATCTCCCTGCAGGCCATCTATTAGAATGTCTGGAAGGCAAACAAGGAGAGGCAGACAGTCAGGAGGCAATAAAAGAGGGCAAGCAGGCTCGGTGTCTGGGGGCAACAGTGCTGGTCGTGGACGCGGTGCATTGTCATCAGCACATGGCCATGGGACACGCTTGTCCTTCTTTTCGGCAGCTGGACATGTTGAGCCACATCATGCCGAAGACTTGGTAGAGTGGATGACCAAGCCCTCCTCCTCCTCCTCGTCCTCTCTCACCCAGGCTCAGGGTACTGGAAAAGCAGCTGCCAAAGCGTCGTCTTCCCTGGTATCAATGTCAGACAAATCATCAGTCACTCCTTCCCTAGACCCACCATGTCCTCCTCCTGAGGAGTCCCCCGAACTGTTTCAGCACAGTGTTGGGTACATGCTCCAGGAGGATGCCCAGCGTTTCGAAGGGTCTGATGATGAAACCCAGCTAGAGGAAGGCAGTAGCGTGAGAGCAGACAGAGGGGATGCTCAAGAAGGACACCAATCTGGCAGTCATGTTCCAGCAGCTGCAGCATACTGCCAGATTGGCTCCAGTGATGAGGAGGGAGGGGATGATGAGGTCACTGACTCCACGTGGGTGCCTAATAGGAGAGAGGAGGAGGAGGAGGATGAGGAGGAGGCACATCTCCAACGAGGCAGGATGCCCTTTGGTGGCCAGCGTAAGGGCAGTACACCGACGGAATCACACCGCAGAGCTCCGCCTGTGCAGGGCGCTGCCTCTGCCCGTCATTCAAAAAGTTCTTTGGTGTGGGCCTTTTTTGAGGCTAGTGCATCAGATCGCACAGCTGCTGTTTGCAACATATGTCTCAAGCGTATATCGCGTGGCCAAAACATCAGCCGCTTGGGTACCACATGCTTGACCAGACATATGTTGACCTGCCATGCAGCTCGTTGGCAAGCCTACCTCAAAGACCCACACCAAAGAACAAAGCGGACCTCTCCTTGCACCGCATCAGCTGGGATCTCCAACCCCACTATAACTTCAGTCCTCTCTGAAACATGCACTGAGAGGAATGAAGGTGTAGAATTAGGTGTGTCACAGCCAAGTACTTGCGCCCACTCTGCTAGCAGTACACCAACGTCCGATTCTAGCAGGCAAATTTCCCTGCCCCAGCTGCTGGACCGTCGAAAGAAGTTCACTCCCAGCCATCCACATGCCCAGCGGTTGAATGCTAGCTTGGCTAAATTGCTAGCGCTTCAACTGCTGCCTTTTCAGTTGGTAGACTCGGCCCCCTTCCGTGAGTTTGTGCAATGTGCGGTTCCTCAGTGGCAGGTTCCCAAACGCCACTTTTTCTCACGGAAGGCTATTCCGGCTCTCTACCGGCATGTGGAAGGCAATGTCTTGGCCTCGCTGGACAGGGCGGTCAGCGGTAAGGTGCATATTACCGCTGACTCATGGTCCAGCAGGCATGGACAGGGACGTTACCTTTCTTTCACGGCCCATTGGGTCACTCTTTTGGCAGCTGGGAAGGATTCAGGACAAGGTGCAGTAGTGTTGGAGGTTGTCCCACCGCCACGCCTCCAAAATGCTACTACTGGTTGTGACACACCTCTCTCCTCCACCCCCTCCTCTTCTTCTTCCTCCATGGCCTCTTCCTGTGGTTTGTCCTATGAACCAGCGGTGCTCCGTAGCCGTTCACGGGGCTACGCAAGTACGCAGGCAAAAAGATGCCATGCCGTGCTTGCGCTGGTGTGTTTGGGGGACAGAAGCCACACTGGGGCAGAGGTCCTGTCTGCTCTGCAGGGCCAGGCCGAGAGGTGGTTGACGCCACGCCAGCTTAAGCCAGGAATGGTGGTTTGCGACAATGGCACCAACCTCCTCTCCGCCCTCCGACAGGGACAACTGACCCATGTGCCCTGTGTGGCTCACGTCCTTAACCTGGTGGTGCAGCGCTTCTTGGGCAGGTACCCGGGCTTACAGGATGTCCTGAGGCAGGCCAGGAAAGTCTGTGTGCATTTCCGCAGATCTTATAATGCCAGTGCTCGCCTGGCTGAGCTGCAAAAGGAGTTGAACCTGCCCAAGAACCGCCTTATATGTGACATGCCCACCAGGTGGAACTCAACGTTGGCCATGCTGCAGCGGCTGCACACGCAGCAGAGGGCCATCAATGAGTACCTGTGCGACTACGGCACCAGGACAGGGTCAGGGGAGCTTGGTTTTTTTTCTCCACGCCAGTGGGGCATGATCAGGGATGCATGCACTGTCCTGGCACCATCTGAGGAGGCCACGAGGATGGTGAGCAGTGACAGTGCATGCATCAGTGACACTGTACCTCTTGTCCACCTGTTGGAGCACACGCTGCGTGGAATAATGGACAGGGCACTTGAGGCAGAACAGAGGCAGGAAGAGGAGGACTTCCTTGCCTCTCAAGGCCCCCTTTACCCAGACAGTGTTCCTTCTGTCCCACCCATCGCACAGGAAGAGGAGGAGGAGGAGGAGGAGGAGGAGGAGGAGGAGGATTGTGTCAGCATGGAGGTGGAGGCTGGCACTCAGCATCATCAGCAGCAGTCTTTTAGGGATGATTTACAGTCCCAAGAAACCAGTGGACTTGTACGTGGCTGGGAGGAGGTGGCTGCGGATCATGTCGTCCTTAGTGACCCAGAGGACTCCGGAGCGAATGCCTCAGCAAACCTACGCTGCATGGCCTCCCTGATCCTGCAAAGTCTGCGGAAGGATCCTCGTATTCTTCGGATCAAGGAGAGGGACCATTACTGGCTGGCCACTCTCCTTGATCCACGGTACAAGGGTAAGGTTGCGGACCTTATGTTACCGTCGCAGAGGGAGCAGAGGATGAGACAACTCCGGGAGGCCTTGCAGAAAGGTCTGTGCAACGCGTTCCCAGAGACTGGGAGGTTGCAAACTCCTGGTCCTGGACAACGAGTTGCTGAGGCTTCGGCCAGTCAAAGAAGGAGCGGTGGGGAAGGTGGCCGTCTGACCGATGCGTTCAGACAATTCTTTAGTCCGCAGCCCCAAAGTATGATCGGTTCCAGCAACCATCGCCAGCGTCTGATAAACATGGTGCAGGAATATCTAGGGGCAAGGTCAGACTTGGACACCTTCCCCACCGAAAATCCTCTGGCTTACTGGGTCTTGAGGATGGATCACTGGCCAGAGCTTGCACAGTATGCAATTGAGCTACTGGCCTGTCCTGCATCCAGCGTTCTTTCGGAACGCACATTCAGTGCTGCTGGAGGATTTGTCACGGATCACAGGGTGCGCCTGTCCACCGACTCGGTTGATCGACTGACTTTCATCAAGATGAACCAGTCTTGGATCACCACCAGCTACCACACACCTGATGCTGATATAACAGACTAATTGATTTTAACATGTCACATCCCTTCAAGACTGATGCTGATGCTGAGTGCCTGTGCTGTTATGTTGACTGGCTATCCTCCTCCTCCGAGTCCTCAATGATACGATTGATGATGATAGCTTGTAAGATCATTTTTGTTTATGGGTGCCGCCACCAGTGCCTAACGCCCAATTTTTCAGCCCCTGTTTAACAGGGGCGTGTAATTACAATTTTTGAAGCAATACTTTGCAACAGGGCTCATTGCTGTGCTCCAAGTACAGTATCTGTGAGGAGTTGCAGTGTTGTGCCACCAGTGCCTAAGGCCCAATTTTTCAGCCCCTGTTTAACAGGGGCGTGTCATTACAATTTTTGAAGCAATACTTTGCAACAGGGCTCATTGCTGTGCTCCAAGTACAGTATCTGTGAGGAGTTGCAGTGTTGTGCCACCAGTGCCTAAGGCCCAATTTTTCAGCCCCTGTTTAACAGGGGCGTGTCATTACAATTTTTGAAGCAATACTTTGCAACAGGGCTCATTGCTGTGCTCCAAGTACAGTATCTGTGAGGGGTTGCAGTGTTGTGCCACCAGTGCCTAAGGCCCAATTTTTCAGCCCCTGTTCAACAGGGGCATGTAATTACAATTCTTGATCTAATAATTCACAGCAGGGCCCATTGCTGCACCCACCAAGAGTAACTGTCAGGGCTTACAGTGTTGTGGCACCAGCACCACCATCAAAGGCCCAATTTTTACTACCACTGTTCAACAATTATATGTAATTAAAATTCCTGATATAATAGTTGACAGCAGGGCGTTCCAGCACCAACCAAGAGTAACTGTGAGTGCTTACAGTGTTGTGCCAACACCAACAACTAAGGGGCCTATTTCTGCAGAGTATATACGGCAGGTCCCTACTTTCAAACATCCAACTTACAAACGACTCCTACTTGCAAACGCAAGAAGACAACAGGAAGTGAGAGGAAATCTACCACTAGGAAGGAAAATTCTCTCCTGTAAGAATAAATATGGGAGAAAGGTGTCTCCTCTGTACTGATGCTTTATCAGCAATCCTTGTTTCAAGAAAAACACCACATTTCAAAAACAGTTGTCATTGGGACGGAAAGTGAGGTGAAATGTTCTGAACAGGGGCACAGACAGCAAAACAAATGTTACAGGGGTGATAACCCTTACCTATGTTTTCCAAAAAGTTTAAAAATAGATTTTTGGTCTGGAGCTACACTTCAACAATGTACCTGTTCAAAATTACAAACAGATTCTACATAAGAACAAACCTACAGTCCCTGTCTTGTATGCACCGCCTGTATAGGGCTGTTCAGAGTATATAGGGCCTTTTTTATTTTATGTGCGGGGTTCCCCTTAATATCCATACAAGACCCAAAGGGGCTGGTAATGGGCTGGGGTGGGGGGGGGGTCATGGGGTAGCTATGCCATTTTTCTTAAAGAATTTCATCCATATTACCGGGACCAGACATTACATTAAAGCCGCAAGCAGTTTTAAATGGCTTTTTTTTCCTTTAGAAGTGTCATTTTGTGCAGGGACAGTTCTAAACACGGGAAACACGTGGCACTTCACAGGCATACTTTAGACACCCCCCAGGTACGATATTTAAAGGAATATTTGACTTTTTTTTTTTCACTTTATGCATCATTAAAATGACTGCTCCCGAAAAACGACCGTTTTTAAAACTTCTTTTTGCATTGATACATGTCCCCTGGTGCAGAACCCGGGTTCCCAAACCCTTTTTAGGACAATAAAATGCATAATAGTTGTTATAATTAGCACTTTAGAATTCGAACGTTCGCATCCATTGTATTTAATAGGGTTCTAATGTTCGTTCGAACTTTCGGTCCGTTCGCGGGTTCTGGTGCGAACCGAACCCGGGGGTGTTCGGCTCATCACTATTCACAAGGTACCACCACGTCATGTTTTAAAAAAAAATGTCTTGTTTTTTGCTGTGGGGTACCCCTAAATATTCATAGGACTGTGAGTTGGAGGTTCAAACACATGCCGTCACTTTGTCTTATCTCTCAGCTCTCATCTCGGTCCAAAATGGATTTACAAGGTACCCTGTGTCATGTTTTTTATTTTTTTCCAAGATTTTTTTTCCGTCTTGTTTTTTGCCGTGTCATGTTTTAAATTTTTTTCAGAGATTTTTTTTTCGTCTTGTTTTTTGCCGTGGGGTACCCCTAAATATTCATAGGACTGTGAGAAGGGGGTTTGAACACATGCCGTCACTTTGTCTCATCTCTCAGCTCTCATCTCTCATCTCGGTCCAAAATGGATTCACAAGGTACCACCGTGTCATGTTTTTAATTTTTTTTGTCTTGTTTTTTGCTGTGGGGTACCCCTAAATATTCATAGGACTGTGAGGAGGAGGTTCAAACACATGCCGTCACTTTGTCTTATCTCTCAGCTCTCATCTCGGTCCAAAATGGATTTACAAGGTACCCCCTTGTCATGTTTTTAAGTTTTTTCTGAGATTTTTTTTCGTCCTGATTTTTGCCGTGGGGTACACCTAAATATTCATAGTACTGTGAGGAGGGGGTTTGAACACATGCCATCACTTTGTCTCATCTCTCAGCTCTCATCTCTCATCTCGGTCCAAAATGGACTTACAAGGTACCCCCGGGGGTGTCATGTTTTTAATTTTTTCCGGAGATTTTTTTTTCGTCTTGTTTTTTGCTGTGGGGTACCCCTAAATATTCATAGGACTGTGAGGAGGGGGTTTGAACACATGCCGTCACTTTGTCTCATCTCTCAGCTCTCATCTCTCATCTCAGTCCAAAATGGATTTACAAGGTACCCCCGTGTCATGTTTTTAAGGTTTTTTTAGAGATTTTTTTTCTGTCTTGTTTTTTGCCGTGGGGTACCCCTAAATATTCATAGGACTGTGAGGAGGGGGTTTGAACACATGCCGTCACTTTGTCTGATCTCTCAGCTCTCATCTCTCATCTCGGTCCAAAATGGATTCACAAGGTACCCCCGTGTCATGTTTTTAATTTTTTTGGAAGATTTTTTTTCCGTCTTGTTTTTTGCCGTGGGGTACCCCTAAATATTCATAGGACTGTGAGGAGGGGGTTTGAACACATGCCGTCACTTTGTCTCATCTCTCAGCTCTCATCTCTCATCTCGGTCCAAAATGGACTTACGAGGTACCCCCAGGGGTGTCATGTTTTTTATTTTTTCCGGAGATTTTTTTTCGTCTTGTTTTTTACCGTGGGGTACACCTAAATATTCATAGGACTGTGAGGAGGGGGTTTGAACACATGCCATCACGTCTCATCTCTCAGCTCTCATCTCTCATCTCGGTCCAAAATGGACTTACAAGGTACCCCCGGGGGTGTCATGTTTTTTATTTATTTCGGAGATTTTTTTTTCGTCTTGTTTTTTGCCGTGGGGTACACCTAAATATTCATAGGACTGTGAGGAGGAGGTTTGAACACATGCCATCACTTTGTCTCAGCTCTCATCTCTCATCTCGGTCCAAAATGGATTCACAAGGTACCCCAGTGTCATGTTTTACATTTTTTTTGGGAGATTTTTTTTCTGTCTTGTTTTTTGCCGTGGGGTACCCCTAAATATTCATAGGACTGTGAGGAGGGGGTTTGAACACATGCCGTCACTTTGTCTGATCTCTCAGCTCTCATCTCTCATCTCGGTCCAAAATGGATTCACAAGGTACTCCCGTGTCATGTTTTTTATTTGTTTCTGAATTTTTTTTCCCGTCTTGTTTTTTGTTGTGGGGTACCCCTAAATATTCATAGGACTGTGAGGAGGGGTTTTGAACATATGCCGTCACTTGGTCTGATCTCTCAGCTCTCATCTCTAATCTCGGTCCAAAATGGATTCACAAGGTACCCCTGTGTCATGTTTTTTTATTTTTTTCCAAGATTTTTTTTCCGTCTTGTTTTTTGCCGTGTCATGTTTTTTATTTTTTTCAGAGATTTTTTTTCGTCTTGTTTTTTGCCGTGGGGTACCCCTAAATATTCATAGGACTGTGAGAAGAGGGTTTGAACACATGCCGTCACTTTGTCTCATCTCTCAGCTCTCATCTCTCATCTCGGTCAAAAATGGATTAACAAGGTACCACCGTGTCATGTTTTAAAAAAAAAATTGTCTTGTTTTTTGCTGTGGGGTACCCCTAAATATTCATAGGACTGTGAGGAGGGGGTTTGAACACATGCCGTCACTTTGTCTCATCTCTCAGCTCTCATCTCTCATCTTGGTCCAAAATGGATTCACAAGGTACCCCTGTGTCATGTTTTTTATTTTTTTCCAAGATTTTTTTTCCGTCTTGTTTTTTGCCGTGTCATGTTTTTTATTTTTTTCAGAGATTTTTTTTCGTCTTGTTTTTTGCCGTGGGGTACCCCTAAATATTCATAGGACTGTGAGAAGAGGGTTTGAACACATGCCGTCACTTTGTCTCATCTCTCAGCTCTCATCTCTCATCTCGGTCCAAAATGGATTCACAAGGTACCACCGTGTCATGTTTTTAATTTTTTTTGTCTTGTTTTTTGCTGTGGGGTACCCCTAAATATTCATAGGACTGTGAGGAGGAGGTTCAAACACATGCCGTCACTTTGTCTTATCTCTCAGCTCTCATCTCGGTCCAAAATGGATTTACAAGGTACCCCGTGTCATGTTTTAAATTTTTTTGGAGATTTTTTTTCCGTCTTGTTTTTTGCCGTGGGGTACCCCTAAATATTCATAGGACTGTGAGGAGAGGGTTTGAACACATGCCGTCACTTTGTCTGATCTCTCAGCTCTCATCTCTCATCTCGGTCCAAAATGGATTTACAAGGTACCCCCGTCACATGTTTTTAAGGTTTTTTTAGGGATTTTTTTTCTGTCTTGTTTTTTGCCGTGGGGTACCCCTAAATATTCATAGGACTGTGAGGAGGGGGTTTGAACACATGCCGTCACTTTGTCTGATCTCTCAGCTCTCATCTCTCATCTCGGTCCAAAATGGATTCACAAGGTACCCCCGTGTCATGTTTTTAATTTTTTTGGAAGATTTTTTTTCCGTCTTGTTTTTTGCCGTGGGGTACCCCTAAATATTCATAGGACTGTGAGGAGGGGGTTTGAACACATGACGTCACTTTGTCTGATTTCTCAGCTCTCATCTCTCATCTCGGTCCAAAATGGATTCACAAGGTACCCCCGTGTCATGTTTTTAATTTTTTTCCAAGATTTTTTTCCACCTTGTTTTTTGCCGTGGGGTACCCCTAAATATTCATAGGACTGTGAGGAGGGGGTTTGAACACATGCCGTCACTTTGTCTCATCTCTCAGCTCTCATCTCTCATCTTGGTCCAAAATGGATTCACAAGGTACCCCTGTGTCATGTTTTTAATTTTTTTCCAAGATTTTTTTTCCGTCTTGTTTTTTGCCGTGTCATGTTTTTTATTTTTTTCAGAGATTTTTTTTCGTCTTGTTTTTTGCCGTGGGGTACCCCTAAATATTCATAGGACTGTGAGGAGGGGGTTTGAACACATGCCGTCACTTTGTCTCATCTCTCAGCTCTCATCTCTCATCTCGGTCCAAAATGGATTTACAAGGTACCCCCGTGTCATGTTTTTTATTTTTTTCAGAGATTTTTTTTCGTCTTGTTTTTTGCCGTGGGGTACCCCTAAATATTCGTAGGACTGTGAGAAGAGGGTTTGAACACATGCCGTCACTTTGTCTCATCTCTCAGCTCTCATCTCTCATCTCGGTCCAAAATGGATTCACAAGGTACCACCGTGTCATGTTTTTATTTTTTTTTGTCTTGTTTTTTGCTGTGGGGTACCCCTAAATATTCATAGGACTGTGAGGAGGAGGTTCAAACACATGCCGTCACTTTGTCTTATCTCTCAGCTCTCATCTCGGTCCAAAATGGATTTACAAGGTACCCCGTGTCATGTTTTAAATTTTTTTGGAGATTTTTTTTTCCTTCTTGTTTTTTGCCGTGGGGTACCCCTAAATATTCATAGGACTGTGAGGAGGGGGTTTGAACACATGCCGTCACTTTGTCTGATCTCTCAGCTCTCATCTCTCATCTCGGTCCAAAATGGATTCACAAGGTACCCCCGTGTCATATTTTTTATTTTTTCTGAGATTTTATTTCGTCCTGATTTTTGCCGTCGGGTACACCTAAATATTCATAGGACTGTGAGGAGGGGGTTTGAACACATGCCATCACTTTGTCTCATCTCTCAGCTCTCATCTCTCATCTCGGTCCAAAATGGACTTACAAGGTACCCCCGGGGTGTCATGTTTTTTATTTATTTCAGAGATTTTTTTTTCGTCTTGTTTTTTGCTGTGGGGTACCCCTAAATATTCATAGGACTGTGGGGAGGGGGTTCAAACACATGCTGTCACTTTGTCTCATCTCTCATCTCTCACCTCGGTCCAAAATGGATTTACAAGGTACCCCTGTGTCATGTTTTTTATTTTTTTCCAAGATTTTTTTTTCGTCCTGATTTTTGCTGTGGGGTACACCTAAATATTCATAGGACTGGGTTTGAACACATGCCATCACTTTGTCTCATCTCTCAGCTCTCATCTCTCATCTCGGTCCAAAATGGACTTACAAGGTACCCCCGGGGGTGTCATGTTTTTTTTTCTGAGATTGCTTTCATCTTGTTTTTTGCTGTGGGGTACCCTAAAATATTCATAGGACTGTGAGGAGGGGGTGTGAACACATGCCGTCACTTTGTCTCATCTCTCAGCTCTCATCTCTCATCTCAGTCCAAAATGGATTTACAAGGTAGCCCCGTGTCAGGTTTTTTATTTTTTTCGGAGATTTTTTTTCGTCTTGTTTTTTGCCGTGGGGTACCCCTAAATATTCATAGGACTGTGAGAAGGGGGTTTGAACACATGCCGTCACTTTGTCTCATCTCTCAGCTCTCATCTCTCATCTCGGTCCAAAATGGATTCACAAGGTACCACCGTGTCATGTTTTTTATTTTTTTTGTCTTGTTTTTTGCTGTGGGGTACCCCTAAATATTCATAGGACTGTGAGGAGGAGGTTCAAACACATGCCGTCACTTTGTCTTATCTCTCAGCTCTCATCTCGGTCCAAAATGGATTTACAAGGTACCCCCTTGTCATGTTTTTTATTTTTTTCTGAGATTTTTTTTCGTCCTGATTTTTGCCGTGGGGTACACCTAAATATTCATAGTACTGTGAGGAGGGGGTTTGAACACATGCCGTCACTTTGTCTCATCTCTCAGCTCTCATCTCTCATCTCGGTCCAAAATGGACATACAACGTACCCCCGGGGGTGTCATGTTTTAAATTTTTTCCGGAGATTTTTTTTTTGTCTTGTTTTTTGCTGTGGGGTACCCCTAAATATTCATAGGACTGTGAGGAGGGGGTTTGAACACATGCCGTCACTTTGTCTGATCTCTCAGCTCTCATCTCTCATCTCGGTCCAAAATGGATTTACAAGGTACCCCCGTGTCATGTTTTTAAGGTTTTTTTTGAGATTTTTTTTCTGTCTTGTTTTTTGCCGTGGGGTACCCCTAAATATTCATAGGACTGTGAGGAGGGGGTTTGAACACATGCCGTCACTTTGTCTGATCTCTCAGCTCTCATCTCTCATCTCGGTCCAAAATGGATTCACAAGGTACCCCCGTGTCATGTTTTTATTTTTTTTGGAAGATTTTTTTTTCGTCTTGTTTTTTGCCGTGGGGTACCCCTAAATATTCATAGGACTGTGAGGAGGGGGTTTGAACACATGACGTCACTTTGTCTGATTTCTCAGCTCTCATCTCTCATCTCGGTCCAAAATGGATTCACAAGGTACCCCCGTGTCATGTTTTTTATTTTTTTCCAAGATTTTTTTTCCATCTTGTTTTTTGCCGTGGGGTACCCCTAAATATTCATAGGACTGTGAGGAGGGGGTTTGAACACATGCCGTCACTTTGTCTCATCTCTCAGCTCTCATCTCTCATCTCGGTCCAAAATGGATTTACAAGGTACCCCCGGGGGTGTCATGTTTTTAATTTTTTTCTGAGATTTTTTTTCGTCCTGATTTCTGCCGTGGGGTACACCTAAATATTCATAGGACTGTGAGGAGGGGGTTTGAACACATGCCATCACTTTGTCTCATCTCTCAGCTCTCATCTCTCATCTCGGTCCAAAATGGACTTACAAGGTACCCCCGGGGGTGTCATGTTTTTTATTTTTTTCGTAGAATTTTTTTTCGTCAGTTTTTTTGCCGTGGGGTACCCCTAAATATTCATAGGACTGTGAGGATGGGGTTTGAACACATGCCATCACTTTGTCTCATCTCTCAGCTCTCATCTCTCATCTCGGTCCAAAATGGATTCACAAGGTACCCCCGTGTCATGTTTTTAATTTTTTGGGAGATTTTTTTTCCATCTTGTTTTTTGCCGTGGGTTACCCCCAAATATTCATAGGACTGTGAGGAGGGGGTTTGAACACATGCCGTCACTTTGTCTGATCTCTCAGCTCTCATCTCTCATCTCGGTCCAAAATGGATTTACAAGGTACCCCCGTGTCATATTTTTTATTTTTTCTGAGATTTTATTTCGTCCTGATTTTTGCCGTGGGGTACACCTAAATATTCATAGGACTGTGAGGAGGGGGTTTGAACACATGCCATCACTTTGTCTCATCTCTCAGCTCTCATCTCTCATCTCGGTCCAAAATGGACTTACAAGGTACCCCCGGGGGTGTCATGTTTTTTATTTATTTCGGAGATTTTTTTTTCGTCTTGTTTTTTGCCGTGGGGTACACCTAAATATTCATAGGACTGTGAGGAGGAGGTTTAAACACATGCCATCACTTTGTCTCAGCTCTCATCTCTCATCTCAGTCCAAAATGGATTCACATGGTACCCCGGTGTCATGTTTTTAATTTTTTTGGGAGATTTTTTTTCGTCTTGTTTTTTGCCGTGGGGTACCCCTAAATATTCATAGGACTGTGAGGAGGGGGTTTGAACACATGCCGTCACTTTGTCTGATCTCTCAGCTCTCATCTCGGTCCAAAATGGATTCACAAGGTACTCCCGTGTCATGTTTTTTATTTTTTTCTGATTTTTTTTTCCGTCTTGTTTTTTGCCGTGGGGTACCCCTAAATATTCATAGGACTGTGAGGAGGGGGTTTGAACACATGCCGTCACTTTGTCTGATCTCTCAGCTCTCATCTCTCATCTCGGTCCAAAATGGATTCACAAGGTACTACCGTGTCATGTTTTTTATTTTTTTCTGATTTTTTTTTTCCGTCTTGTTTTTTGCCGTGGGGTACCCCTAAATATTCATAGGACTGTGAGGAGGGGGTTTGAACATATGCCGTCACTTTGTCTGATATCTCAGCTCTCATCTCTCATCTCGATCCAAAATGGATTCACAAGGTACCCCTTTGTCATGTTTTTTATTTTTTTCCAAGATTTTTTTTCCGGCTTGTTTTTTGCCGTGGGGTACCCCTAAATATTCATAGGACTGTGAGGAGGGGTTTGAACACATGCCGTCACTTTTTCTCAGCTCTCATCTCTCATCTCGGTCAAAAATGGATTTACAAGGTACCACCACGTCATGTTTTAAAAAAAAAATTGTCTTGTTTTTTGCTGTGGGGTACCCCTAAATATTCATAGGACTGTGAGTTGGAGGTTCAAACACATGCCGTCACTAGGGATGAGCTTCGTGTTCGAGTCGAACATACGTTCGACTCGAACATCGGCTGTTCGATCGTTCGACGAAGATCGAACGATTTGGGCCGTTCGCGCCAAATTCGAGTGACGCGAACGGCCCACAATGCACTACGCCATCGCAGTGTCATCCAGGCGCTGTGATTGGCCAAGCATGCACTGTGACCCCGCATGCTTGGCCAATCACAGCGCCGGCAGCGAGGAGAGCAATGATTGGCCACAGGCAGGATGCCTGTGGCCAATTATTGCTGAGGGTGTTTAGTACACGCCCCACACTATAAAAGGCCGCCAGCACGGCGGCCTAGTGTAGTGTGTTCCGGAGCAGGGATAGAGCAGCATAGGCAGGGACAGTGACTTTTATTTCTTTCTTGCTTAACCTGGATTCCTTTAGTTTAGGGAAAGAGAAGGATAGGTAGGGAGAGTGTCAGTGTGTTTTGTGCTTGTGCTATATTGTGCTTAAAAAAAACATTTTTTCTAGGGACAGAAAACTGTAGGTAGGGAGAGTGTCAGTTTCTTTCACTGTCAAAGTCCTTGTTTCCAGGGACCTGGAAGGACAGTGAGTGAATTCTCCTTGTGCTAAATTGTGCTTAAAAAAAACATTTTTTCTAGGGACAGAAAACTGTAGGTAGGGAGAGTGTGTCAGTTTCTTTCACTGTCAAAGTCCTTGTTTCCAGGGACCTGGAAGGACAGTGAGTGAATTCTCCTTGTGCTAAATTGTGCTTAAAAAAAACATTTTTTCTAGGGACAGAAAACTGTAGGTAGGGAGAGTGTGTCAGTTTCTTTCACTGTCAAAGTCCTTGTTTCCAGGGACCTGGAAGGACAGTGAGTGAATTCTCCTTGTGCTAAATTGTGCTTAAAAAAAACATTTTTTCTAGGGACAGAAAACTGTAGGTAGGGAGAGTGTGTCAGTTTCTTTCACTGTCAAAGTCCTTGTTTCCAGGGACCTGGAAGGACAGTGAGTGAATTCTCCTTGTGCTAAATTGTGCTTAAAAAAAACATTTTTTCTAGGGACAGAAAACTGTAGGTAGGGAGAGTGTGTCAGTTTCTTTCACTGTCAAAGTCCTTGTTTCCAGGGACCTGGAAGGACAGTGAGTGAATTCTCCTTGTGCTAAATTGTGCTTAAAAAAAACATTTTTTCTAGGGACAGAAAACTGTAGGTAGGGAGAGTGTGTCAGTTTCTTTCACTGTCAAAGTCCTTGTTTCCAGGGACCTGGAAGGACAGTGAGTGAATTCTCCTTGTGCTAAATTGTGCTTAAAAAAAACATTTTTTCTAGGGACAGAAAACTGTAGGTAGGGAGAGTGTGTCAGTTTCTTTCACTGTCAAAGTCCTTGTTTCCAGGGACCTGGAAGGACAGTGAGTGAATTCTCCTTGTGCTAAATTGTGCTTAAAAAAAACATTTTTTCTAGGGACAGAAAACTGTAGGTAGGGAGAGTGTGTCAGTTTCTTTCACTGTCAAAGTCCTTGTTTCCAGGGACCTGGAAGGACAGTGAGTGAATTCTCCTTGTGCTAAATTGTGCTTAAAAAAAACATTTTTTCTAGGGACAGAAAACTGTAGGTAGGGAGAGTGTGTCAGTTTCTTTCACTGTCAAAGTCCTTGTTTCCAGGGACCTGGAAGGACAGTGAGTGAATTCTCCTTGTGCTAAATTGTGCTTAAAAAAAACATTTTTTCTAGGGACAGAAAACTGTAGGTAGGGAGAGTGTGTCAGTTTCTTTCACTGTCAAAGTCCTTGTTTCCAGGGACCTGGAAGGACAGTGAGTGAATTCTCCTTGTGCTAAATTGTGCTTAAAAAAAACATTTTTTCTAGGGACAGAAAACTGTAGGTAGGGAGAGTGTGTCAGTTTCTTTCACTGTCAAAGTCCTTGTTTCCAGGGACCTGGAAGGACAGTGAGTGAATTCTCCTTGTGCTAAATTGTGCTTAAAAAAAACATTTTTTCTAGGGACAGAAAACTGTAGGTAGGGAGAGTGTGTCAGTTTCTTTCACTGTCAAAGTCCTTGTTTCCAGGGACCTGGAAGGACAGTGAGTGAATTCTCCTTGTGCTAAATTGTGCTTAAAAAAAACATTTTTTCTAGGGACAGAAAACTGTAGGTAGGGAGAGTGTGTCAGTTTCTTTCACTGTCAAAGTCCTTGTTTCCAGGGACCTGGAAGGACAGTGAGTGAATTCTCCTTGTGCTAAATTGTGCTTAAAAAAAACATTTTTTCTAGGGACAGAAAACTGTAGGTAGGGAGAGTGTGTCAGTTTCTTTCACTGTCAAAGTCCTTGTTTCCAGGGACCTGGAAGGACAGTGAGTGAATTCTCCTTGTGCTAAATTGTGCTTAAAAAAAAACATTTTTTCTAGGGACAGAAAACTGTAGGTAGGGAGAGTGTGTCAGTTTCTTTCACTGTCAAAGTCCTTGTTTCCAGGGACCTGGAAGGACAGTGAGTGAATTCTCCTTGTGCTAAATTGTGCTTAAAAAAAACATTTTTTCTAGGGACAGAAAACTGTAGGTAGGGAGAGTGTGTCAGTTTCTTTCACTGTCAAAGTCCTTGTTTCAAGGGACAGAGAAGGACACCTGAAGGTAGCCCTTATTGCTTTTTTCCCATCTCCCTGCAGGCCATCTATTAGAATGTCTGGAAGGCAAACAAGGAGAGGCAGACAGTCAGGAGGCAATAAAAGAGGGCAAGCAGGCTCTGTGTCTGGGGGCAACAGTGCTGGTCGTGGACGCGGTGCATTGTCATCAGCACATGGCCATGGGACACGCTTATCCTTCTTTTCGGCAGCTGGACATGTTGAGCCACATCATGCCGAAGACTTGGTAGAGTGGATGACCAAGCCCTCCTCCTCCTCCTCATCCTCTCTCACCCAGGCTCAGGGTACTGGAAAAGCAGCTGCCAAAGCGTCCTCTTCCCTGGTATCAATGTCAGACTCATCATCAGTCACTCCTTCCCTAGACCCACCATGTCCTCCTCCTGAGGAGTCCCCCGAACTGTTTCAGCACAGTGTTGGGTACATGCTCCAGGAGGATGCCCAGCGTTTCGAAGGGTCTGATGATGAAACCCAGCTAGAGGAAGGCAGTAGCGTGAGAGCAGACAGAGGGGATGCTCAAGAAGGACACCAATCTGGCAGTCATGTTCCAGCAGCTGCAGCATACTGCCAGATTGGCTCCAGTGATGAGGAGGGAGGTGATGATGAGGTCACTGACTCCACGTGGGTGCCTAATAGGAGAGAGGAGGAGGAGGAGGATGAGGAGGAGGCACATCTCCAACGAGGCAGGATGCCCTTTGGTGGCCAGCGTAAGGGCAGTACACCGACGGAATCACACCGCAGAGCTCCGCCTGTGCAGGGCGCTGCCTCTGCCCGTCATTCAAAAAGTTCTTTGGTGTGGGCCTTTTTTGAGGCTAGTGCATCAGATCGCACAGCTGCTGTTTGCAACATATGTCTCAAGCGTATATCGCGTGGCCAAAACATCAGCCGCTTGGGTACCACATGCCTGACCAGACATATGTTGACCTGCCATGCAGCTCGTTGGCAAGCCTACCTCAAAGACCCACACCAAAGAACAAAGCGGACCTCTCCTTGCACCGCATCAGCTGGGATCTCCAACCCCACTATAACTTCAGTCCTCTCTGAAACATGCACTGAGAGGAATGAAGGTGTAGAATTAGGTGTGTCACAGCCAAGTACTTGCGGCCACTCTGCTAGCAGTACACCGACGTCCGATTCTAGCAGGCAAATTTCCCTGCCCCAGCTGCTGGACCGTCGAAAGAAGTTCACTCCCAGCCATCCACATGCCCAGCGGTTGAATGCTAGCTTGGCTAAATTGCTAGCGCTTCAACTGCTGCCTTTTCAGTTGGTAGACTCGGCCCCCTTCCGTGAGTTTGTGCAATGTGCGGTTCCTCAGTGGCAGGTTCCCAAACGCCACTTTTTCTCACGGAAGGCTATTCCGGCTCTCTACCGGCATGTGGAAGGCAATGTCTTGGCCTCGCTGGACAGGGCGGTCAGCGGTAAGGTGCATATTACCGCTGACTCATGGTCCAGCAGGCATGGACAGGGACGTTACCTTTCTTTCACGGCCCATTGGGTCACTCTTTTGGCAGCTGGGAAGGATGCAGGACAAGGTGCAGTAGTGTTGGAGGTTGTCCCACCGCCACGCCTCCAAAATGCTACTACTGGTTGTGACACACCTCTCTCCTCCACCCCCTCCTCTTCTTCTTCCTCCATGGCCTCTTCCTGTGGTTTGTCCTATGAACCAGCGGTGCTCCGTAGCCGTTCACGGGGCTACGCAAGTACGCAGGCAAAAAGATGCCATGCCGTGCTTGCGCTGGTGTGTTTGGGGGACAGAAGCCACACTGGGGCAGAGGTCCTGTCTGCTCTGCAGGGCCAGGCCGAGAGGTGGTTGATGCCACGCCAGCTTAAGCCAGGAATGGTGGTTTGCGACAATGGCACCAACCTCCTCTCCGCCCTCCGACAGGGACAACTGACCCATGTGCCCTGTGTGGCTCACGTCCTTAACCTGGTGGTGCAGCGGTTCTTGGGCAGGTACCCGGGCTTACAGGATGTCCTGAGGCAGGCCAGGAAAGTCTGTGTGCATTTCCGCAGATCTTATAATGCCAGTGCTCGCCTGGCTGAGCTGCAAAAGGAGTTGAACCTGCCCAAGAACCGCCTTATATGTGACATGCCCACCAGGTGGAACTCAACGTTGGCCATGCTGCAGCGGCTGCACACGCAGCAGAGGGCCATCAATGAGTACCTGTGCGACTACGGCACCAGGACAGGGTCAGGGGAGCTTGGTTTTTTTTCTCCACGCCAGTGGGGCATGATCAGGGATGCATGCACTGTCCTGGCACCATTTGAGGAGGCCACGAGGATGGTGAGCAGTGACAGTGCATGCATCAGTGACACTGTACCTCTTGTCCACCTGTTGGAGCACACGCTGCATGGAATAATGGACAGGGCACTTGAGGCAGAACAGAGGCAGGAAGAGGAGGACTTCCTTGCCTCTCAAGGCCCCCTTTACCCAGACAGTGTTCCTTCTGTCCCACCCATCGCACAGGAAGAGGAGGAGGAGGAGGAGGAGGAGGATTGTGTCAGCATGGAGGTGGAGGCTGGCACTCAGCATCATCAGCAGCAGTCTTTTAGGGATGATTTACAGTCCCAAGAAACCAGTGGACTTGTACGTGGCTGGGAGGAGGTGGCTGCGGATCATGTCGTCCTTAGTGACCCAGAGGACTCCGGAGCGAATGCCTCAGCAAACCTACGCTGCATGGCCTCCCTGATCCTGCAAAGTCTGCGGAAGGATCCTCGTATTCTTCAGATCAAGGAGAGGGACCATTACTGGCTGGCCACTCTCCTTGATCCACGGTACAAGGGTAAGGTTGCGGACCTTATGTTACCGTCGCAGAGGGAGCAGAGGATGAGACAACTCCGGGAGGCCTTGCAGAAAGGTCTGTGCAACGCGTTCCCAGAGACTGGGAGGTTACAAACTCCTGGTCCTGGACAACGAGTTGCTGAGGCTTCGGCCAGTCAAAGAAGGAGCGGTGGGGAAGGTGGCCGTCTGACCGATGCGTTCAGACAATTCTTTAGTCCGCAGCCCCAAAGTATGATCGGTTCCAGCAACCATCGCCAGCGTCTGATAAACATGGTGCAGGAATATCTAGGGGCAAGGTCAGACTTGGACACCTTCCCCACCGAAAATCCTCTGGCTTACTGGGTCTTGAGGATGGATCACTGGCCAGAGCTTGCACAGTATGCAATTGAGCTACTGGCCTGTCCTGCATCCAGCGTTCTTTCGGAACGCACATTCAGTGCTGCTGGAGGATTTGTCACGGATCACAGGGTGCGCCTGTCCACCGACTCGGTTGATCGACTGACTTTCATCAAGATGAACCAGTCTTGGATCACCACCAGCTACCACACACCTGATGCTGATATAACAGACTAATTGATTTTAACATGTCACATCCCTTCAAGACTGATGCTGATGCTGAGTGCCTGTGCTGTTATGTTGACTGGCTATCCTCCTCCTCCGAGTCCTCAATGATACGATTGATGATGATAGCTTGGAAGATCATTTTTGTTTATGGGTGCCGCCACCAGTGGCTAAGGCCCAATTTTTCAGCCCCTGTTTTACAGGGGCGTGTAATTACAATTTTTTTAGCAATAATTTGCCATAGGGCTCATTGCTGTGCTCCAAGTACAGTATCTGTGAGGGGTTGGAGTGTTGTGGCACCAGTGCCTAAGGCCCAATTTTTCAGCCCCTGTTTAACAGGGGCGTGTCATTACAATTTTTGAAGCAATACTTTGCAACAGGGCTCATTGCTGTGCTCCAAGTACAGTATCTGTGAGGGGTTGTAGTGTTGTGCCACCAGTGCCTAAGGCCCAATTTTTCAGCCCCTGTTCAACAGGGGCATGCAATTACAATTCTTGATCTAATAATTCACAGCAGGGTCCATTGCTGCACCCACCAAGAGTAACTCTGAGGGCTTACAGTCTTGTGGCAACGCCACCACCACCACCACCACGAAAGGCCCAATTTTTCAGCCCCTGTTCAAAAGGGGCATGTAATTACAATTCTTGATCTAATAATTCACAGCAGGGCCCATTGCTGCACCCACCAAGAGTAACTGTCAGGGCTTACAGTGTTGTGGCACCAGCACCACCATCAAAGCCCCAATTTTTACTACCACTGTTCAACAATTATATGTAATTAAAATTCCTGATATAATAGTTGACAGCAGGGCGTTCCAGCACCAACCAAGAGTAACTGAGTGCTTACAGTGTTGTGCCAACACCAACAACTAAGGGGCCTATTTCTGCAGAGTATATACGGCAGGTCCCTACTTTCAAACATCCAACTTACAAACGACTCCTACTTGCAAACGAAAGAAGACAACAGGAAGTGAGAGGAAATCTACCCCTAGAAAGGAAAATTCTCTCCTGTAAGAATAAATATGGGAGAAAGGGGTCTCATCTGTACTGATGCTTTATCAGCAATCCTTGTTTCAAGAAAAACACCACATTTCAAAAACAGTTGTCATTGGGACGGAAAGTGAGGTGAAATGTTCTGAACAGGGGCACAGACAGCAAAACAAATGTTACAGGGGTGATAACCCTTACCTATGTTTCCCAAAAAGTTTAAAAATAGATTTTTGGGCTGGAGCTACACTTCAACAATGTACCTGTTCAAAATTACAAACAGATTCTACATAAGAACAAACCTACAGTCCCTGTCTTGTATGCACCGCCTGTATACGGCTGTTCAGAGTATATAGGGCCTTTTTTATTTTATGTGCGGGGTTCCCCTTAATATCCATACAAGACCCAAAGGGGCTGGTAATGGGCTGGGGTAGGGGGGGGGTCATGGGGTAGCTATGCCATTTTTCTTAAAGAATTTCATCCATATTACCGGGACCAGACATTACATTAAAGCCGCAAGCAGTTTTAAATGGCTTTTTTTTCCTTTAGAAGTGTCATTTTGTGCAGGGACAGTTCTAAACACGGGAAACACGTGGCACTTCACAGGCATACTTTAGACACCCCCCAGGTACGATATTTAAAGGAATATTTGACTTTTTTTTTTCACTTTATGCATCATTAAAATGACTGCTCCCGAAAAACGACCGTTTTTAAAACTTCTTTTTGCATTGATACATGTCCCCTGGTGCAGAACCCGGGTTCCCAAACCCTATTTATGACAATAACATGCATAATAGTTGTTATAATTAGCACTTTAGAATTCGAACGTTCGCATCCATTGTATTTAATAGGGTTCTAATGTTCGTTCGAACTTTCGGTCCGTTCGCGGGTTCTGGTGCGAACCGAACCCGGGGGTGTTCGGCTCATCACTAGCCGTCACTTTGTCTCATCTCTCATCTCGGTCCAAAATGCATTTACAAGGTACCCCGTGTAATTTTTTAAGGTTTTTTTTGAGATTTTTTTTCTGTCTTGTTTTTTGCCGTGGGGTACCCCTAAATATTCATAGGACTGTGAGGAGGGGGTTTGAACACATGCCATCACTTTGTCTGATCTCTCAGCTCTCATCTCTCATCTCGGTCCAAAATGGATTCACAAGGTACTCCCGTGTCATGTTTTTTATTTTTTTCTGATTTTTTTTTTTCCGTCTTGTTTTTTGCCGTGGGGTACCCCTAAATATTCATAGGACTGTGAGGAGGGGGTTTGAATATATTCTGTCACTTTGTCTGATCTCTCAGCTCTCATCTCTCATCTCGGTCCAAAATGGATTCACAAGGTACCCCCGTGTCATGTTTTTTATTTTTTTCTGATTTTTTTCGTCCTGATTTTTGCCGTGGGGTACACCTAAATATTCATAGGACTGTGAGGAGGGGGTTTGAACACATGCCGTCACTTTGTCTCAGCTCTCATCTCGGTCAAAAATGGATTCACAAGGTACCACCACGTCATGTTTTAAAAAAAAAATGTCTTGTTTTTTGCTGTGGGGTACCCCTAAATATTCATAGGACTGTGAGTTGGAGGTTCAAACACATGCCGTCACTTTGTCTTATCTCTCAGCTCTCATCTCGGTCCAAAATGGATTTACAAGGTACCCTGTGTCATGTTTTTTATTTTTTTCCAAGATTTTTTTTCCGTCTTGTTTTTTGCCGTGTCATGTTTTAAATTTTTTTCAGAGATTTTTTTTTCGTCTTGTTTTTTGCCGTGGGGTACCCCTAAATATTCATAGGACTGTGAGAAGGGGGTTTGAACACATGCCGTCACTTTGTCTCATCTCTCAGCTCTCATCTCTCATCTCGGTCCAAAATGGATTCACAAGGTAACACCGTGTCATGTTTTTAATTTTTTTTGTCTTGTTTTTTGCTGTGGGGTACCCCTAAATATTCATAGGACTGTGAGGAGGAGGTTCAAACACATGCCGTCACTTTGTCTTATCTCTCAGCTCTCATCTCGGTCCAAAATGGATTTACAAGGTACCCCCTTGTCATGTTTTTAAGTTTTTTCTGAGATTTTTTTTCGTCCTGATTTTTGCCGTGGGGTACACCTAAATATTCATAGTACTGTGAGGAGGGGGTTTGAACACATGCCATCACTTTGTCTCATCTCTCAGCTCTCATCTCTCATCTCGGTCCAAAATGGACTTACAAGGTACCCCCGGGGGTGTCATGTTTTTAATTTTTTCCGGAGATTTTTTTTTCGTCTTGTTTTTTGCTGTGGGGTACCCCTAAATATTCATAGGACTGTGAGGAGGGGGTTTGAACACATGCCGTCACTTTGTCTCATCTCTCAGCTCTCATCTCTCATCTCGGTCCAAAATGGATTTACAAGGTACCATGTACTTACCGAGGCCGAGATGCCGAGAGTGGTTCACCTTTGCGACTTGACGCACTCCACCCCCTGGAGTTGAGACAGGGAGTGGATGGCGAGAAGCGGCACCGGCTACCGGCAGGTGGTGGGTACTTTTAGACGGTCCGGTAGTGTTGAGTAGACTGAAGAAACAGGCTTCAAGCGGGAACTAGTCGGATTGGTAAAGTTCAAACAGCAGGAGATAATGGAAGCCGGTGCAGGTTGAGTCCGGGTTGCAATTGCAAGGTAACAGTCCCGGCTGGGGGTCTAGCACAGTAAAAGGCAACAAGTCCAGAGAATACCGGGAACCAGGCAGGAGTTCAAAGGAAACGCGGAAGTCCAAAAGGTACAAGCAGGAGGTCAAGGATTGTAGACAAGCAGCAGATCCGAGTCACAGGCCGAGGGTCAAACACAGGAGAAGGCAGAAGTCCGTATAGCAAGCCGAGGGTCAGGTCCAGGAGAGAGATCAGAGGAGTCAAGCCAGTCCGGGTCACAAGGAGATTTTCAAGATAGTTTTCCAGAGTCTTGGGTATACAGGAAAGCTGACAAACCAGCAACTTGTCAGTGCAACTGGATCTCTTTAAATAGGCCCGCCTGGATTCCTATTGGTGCGCCGCCGCGCATGCGCGCGCGCCGCTGCGTCGGCGCGCGCACCCGAGGACGTAGAAGCGCCGTCCCGCGCATGCGCCGAAGCATCATTCCGCCGCGCGTGCGCATTGGGCGCTGATTGGCGCCGTTGGACGGATTTCCCTGACAGTGCCCCCCTCCTAGGGGCGGACTCCGGACGCCCAGACTAGACATCAACTCGGGATGTTCCTGGTGAAAGACTCTAATTAGGCGGGGAGCATGTAGGTTCCTAGATGGTTCCCAAGAGTTGTCCTCTGGGGGATACCCCTTCCATTTGATTAAATACTGCAACTGCCTGCCTCTTTTCCTGCAGCCCAAGATAGATTCCACCACATACTCATCTTCACCATCAACCTCCACAGGTGGAGGAGGTGGCTCATCCCTTCCCCGGAAGGAGCTGGAAACTACTGGTTTCAACAGAGACGTGTGGAAGACCGGGTGTATCCTGTAGGAGTCAGGCAGTGCCAATTCAAAGGCCACAGGGTTGATTACTCGCTTGATTTTAAAAGGGCCAATAAATCTTGGTCCCAATTTCCGTGAAGGGATCGGTAATTTGAGGTTGGTGGCGGAGAGCCATACTTCCTCCCCAACTTTGAAGACTGGATTTTCCTTCCTACCCTTGTCATAGTATCTCTTGTAAGACTCCTGGGCGTTTTGCATCATTTCCTGGAGTCTCAGAAAATTAGATTGAACAAAGGCTATCCGATCTTGAACAGCAGGAACAGAGCTCTCCGGAATGTCATCAGGGAGGAAGGAAGGATGGAAGCCAAAGTTGGCCCAAAAAGGAGTTTGACTGGTGGCTGAATGCACCGAGTTGTTATATGCAAATTCAGCGTAGGATAATAGGGAGGACCAATCGTCTTGTGAGGCTGAGCAAAAACAACGGAGATATTGTTCTAGGGTTTGATTGGTTCTCTCTGTCTGTCCGTTGCTCTGGGGGTGATATGCCGATGATAGGCAAATCTTGACTTCTAAAGATTTGCAAAGTTCCTTCCAGAATTTCGACGTGAATTGAACGCCTCTGTCAGAGGTGATGCTCTTAGGCACCCCATGGAGCCTGATTATCTCCTGAAAGAAGGCTTTGGCTGTATCTGCAGCAGAGGGGGTACCGATCATGGGCACGAAGTGTGCCATTTTGGAGAGGCGGTCAATTACGACCAGAATCGTGGTAAAACCTCCAGAGGGTGGTAGATCTACAATGAAGTCCATGGACACATCTGCCCACGGACGTTCAGGGATAGGCAAAGGTTTGAGTAGTCCCCAACTCTTGGTTTTGGGTCCCTTATACCGTTGGCAACGGGTACAGGAGGCAACATAGGACTTGCAATCTTGTCTCCAACCAGGCCACCAGAAGGAGCGAGAGATTAGTTCCATGGTTTTTTTGGTTCCAAAGTGACCAGCTAGTTTGTGGTCGTGGAAAGTTTTCAGAATCAGTTGCCTTGTTTCCAGAGGGACGAAGACTTTACCTTGGGACCAGAGCAAGTCATTATGCTTCTCTAGGGAAGAGGTTACTTGGTCAGGACAATGCTTAGAGGCGGCTTTTATGGAAGTTAGTAGATCAGCCTGTGGAATGAGCAGAAAGTTTTGTGCTGATAGGATGGTACTTGGTTCCTCTGCTTGAGGGGTCTCGGGAAACATCCTAGAGAGTGCATCCGCCTTCACGTTCTTGGAACCGGGCCTATAAGAGATATGAAAGTTAAACCTGGTGAAGAAGAGGGCCCATCGGGCTTGTCTGGGTCGAAGATGTTTTGCTGTTCTCAGATATTCTAGATTCTTATGATCCGTGAATATCATGACAGGGTGAGGGGCTCCCTCCAGAAGGTATCGCCATTCTTCCAGGGCGAATTTGATAGCTAATAGTTCCCGGTCTCCGACGTCATAATTACGTTCTGGAGAAGTTAATTTACGAGAGGCAAAGGCTACTGGATGAAGAAGGGATTTGGGGCCCTGCCTTTGAGAGAGGATGGCCCCAGTGGCTGACTCTGAAGCATCTACTTCCAGAGTAAATGGCAGTAGCGGATCTGGATGCTTCAATACAGGTGCCGATGTGAATGCATTTTTTAGTTTATCGAAGGCATCCTGAGCTTCCGGTGACCAGTGAAAGCGGTAGCCCTGGCGTGTCAGTTGGGTTATAGGTGCCACAATAGAGGAGAACCCCACAATGAACCTCCTGTAGAAGTTGGCGAAACCTATAAACCGTTGTACCCCTTTCTTGTCTGTTGGGGCTGGCCATTCCTGGATAGCTTTGACTTTCTGCGGGTCCATTGCGACCCCATTGGTAGAAATAATAAATCCCAAAAATTGCACAGTGGTTTTCTCAAAGTCACATTTCTCGGCCTTGAGGTAAAGTCTATGTTCTCGGAGAATAGTGAGGACCTTGATGACATGGATTCGGTGCAGTTCAAGGGAGGACGAAAAAATAAGAATATCATCTAAGTAGACTACTAGGAAGTCGTCCAAGTGTTCACGGAAAATGTCATTGACCAGGTGCTGGAAAGTAGCTGGGGCGTTGCAAAGCCCGAATGGCATGACCAAGTATTCAAAATGACCGAACCTAGATCTAAAAGCCGTCTTCCATTCGTCTCCAGCCCTGATCCGGATGAGGTTGTAGGCCCCTCGAAGGTCCAGTTTAGAGAAGATCCGAGCTGATCGGAATCGTTGGAACAACTCCGGGATGAGAGGAAGCGGGTATCTATTTTTAATAGTAATTTTATTTAATTCCCTATAGTCGATGCAGGGCCTCAGAGTCCCGTCTTTTTTTTCAACGAAAAAGATACCGGCACCGGCTGGGGAAGAAGAGGGGCGAATGAATTTCTTTTCCAGATTTTCCTCAATGTAAGACTTGAGGGCCTTCAACTCAGATTCGGACAAGGGAAAGATGCGGCCGAATGGAATTTTGGAGCCAGGCAGAAGGTCAATGGGACAATCGTAGGGACGATGTGGAGGTAGGCGGTCGGCCTGCTGTTTGTCGAAGACGTCCTGGAATTCTAAGTATGCTGATGGAACATGTGGTAGGTTATCCGGTTGAGGGGTTAAAGTAGCACAGACAGTGGGAAGTGCGGGAAGACAGTGTTGGGAACAATATGAAGAAGTGAAGTTAACTTCCCTTTTGGCCCAGTTTATATGAGGCTCATGTGCTTGTAACCAGGGGAGGCCCAGGATGATGGGAAACATGGGAGATGGGATGAGGTCAAATCGAAGGTATTCTTGGTGGCCTGAATCCGTCATAGCAAGGATGGATTTTGTTTCTTGCGTAATTACCCCTGAACGAGGCAGGGATCCATCCGCCAGACGAACCTGAAGATAACGGTCCTTGGTTTGCAGAGGAAAGTGAAGTTGGGAAGCAAGTGAAGAGTCCAGAAAGCAGCTGCAGGCTCCTGAATCAATAATCGCCGGTAGGCGGGTTGCTCCTGTTGGTAGCTGTAGAGAAATGGAAAGAACAACATAAGTCTGTGGTAAGCCAGAAACTTGGTAGTTCAAAGTGTCTTTGAGGGTACACTTACTAGGTCTCACTGGGCAGCTCCGAAGGAAATGGCCAGTACCCCCGCAGTAAAGGCACAGATTGGCCTGACGTCTGCGCTGTTTTTCCTCAGGAGAAAGGGGAGGACGAACCAGACCAAGCTGCATGGGTTCAGGCTCGGGAGGAGAAGATGCTGTAGGAACTTGGATGGGTGGGTAGGCAGGAGCTGATCGGGGCAAAGTCCAGTTTGGACGGGTAGTCTGGAAACGCTCAGAACGCCGCTCCCGCAGGCGTCTGTCAAGCTGAGTGACAGACTGGATCAAATCTTCCAGAGTAGTTGGAACGCCAATCCTGGCCAGCTCGTCTTTAAGAGCCTCAGACAGTCCTTGGCGATATTGGTATTTAAGGGCCGTCTCATTCCAGCCAGTGTCAGCTGACCATTTCCGGAATTCGGCCGTGTAGTCCTCCACCGGCCTTCTCCCCTGGGTTAAACTGTGGAGAACAGACTCAGCTGTAGCTGATCGCTGAGGATCGTCATACAGCTGCGCCATACTCTCGAAGAAGGTGTCCACGGAATCTAGTATGGGGCTGCTTTGCTCCATCAGGCCATGGGCCCAGGCCTGGGGTTCGTCGGTTAGAAGGGAGATGACGAACCCCACCTTTACCACTTCTGAAGAGAAAGTCCTGGGTTGAAGGGCGAAGTAAAGAGAACATGCATTTTTGAAAGCCCGATATTTCTTACGGACGCCAGAAAATCGCTCAGGCAGGGGGACCCTGGGTTCAGGGGTAGCCATTACTACGGTGGGATTTGCCTGATTTTGAGACGTGGAGGCAACATTGGCAACGGTAGCAGCTGGTGATGCTGGTCCTGTAGCTCCAGTAAGTAGCTGAAAGCGGCCATCCATTTGGACATAACCTTCTTGTAATTTCTGAACCGCATCGGTTAGTGCGGTGACTTGCTGACATAGGGTCTCGAACGGTGAACGCACCCTGTCGGCCTCAGACATCTGGCTGGTTTGTACTGTAAAGGTATGTACTTACCGAGGCCGAGATGCCGAGAGTGGTTCACCTTTGCGACTTGACGCACTCCACCCCCTGGAGTTGAGACAGGGAGTGGATGGCGAGAAGCGGCACCGGCTACCGGCAGGTGGTGGGTACTTTTAGACGGTCCGGTAGTGTTGAGTAGACTGAAGAAACAGGCTTCAAGCGGGAACTAGTCGGATTGGTAAAGTTCAAACAGCAGGAGATAATGGAAGCCGGTGCAGGTTGAGTCCGGGTTGCAATTGCAAGGTAACAGTCCCGGCTGGGGGTCTAGCACAGTAAAAGGCAACAAGTCCAGAGAATACCGGGAACCAGGCAGGAGTTCAAAGGAAACGCGGAAGTCCAAAAGGTACAAGCAGGAGGTCAAGGATTGTAGACAAGCAGCAGATCCGAGTCACAGGCCGAGGGTCAAACACAGGAGAAGGCAGAAGTCCGTATAGCAAGCCGAGGGTCAGGTCCAGGAGAGAGATCAGAGGAGTCAAGCCAGTCCGGGTCACAAGGAGATTTTCAAGATAGTTTTCCAGAGTCTTGGGTATACAGGAAAGCTGACAAACCAGCAACTTGTCAGTGCAACTGGATCTCTTTAAATAGGCCCGCCTGGATTCCTATTGGTGCGCCGCCGCGCATGCGCGCGCGCCGCTGCGTCGGCGCGCGCACCCGAGGACGTAGAAGCGCCGTCCCGCGCATGCGCCGAAGCATCATTCCGCCGCGCGTGCGCATTGGGCGCTGATTGGCGCCGTTGGACGGATTTCCCTGACAGTACCCCCGTGTCATGTTTTTAAGGTTTTTTTAGAGATTTTTTTTCTGTCTTGTTTTTTGCCGTGGGGTACCCCTAAATATTCATAGGACTGTGAGGAGGGGGTTTGAACACATGCCGTCACTTTGTCTGATCTCTCAGCTCTCATCTCGGTCCAAAATGGATTCACAAGGTACCCCCGTGTCATGTTTTTAATTTTTTTGGAAGATTTTTTTTCCGTCTTGTTTTTTGCCGTGGGGTACCCCTAAATATTCATAGGACTGTGAGGAGGGGGTTTGAACACATGACGTCACTTTGTCTGATTTCTCAGCTCTCATCTCTCATCTCGGTCCAAAATGGATTCACAAGGTACCCCCGTGTCATGTTTTTAATTTTTTTCCAAGATTTTTTTCCACCTTGTTTTTTGCCGTGGGGTACCCCTAAATATTCATAGGACTGTGAGGAGGGGGTTTGAACACATGCCGTCACTTTGTCTCATCTCTCAGCTCTCATCTCTCATCTCGGTCCAAAATGGACTTACAAGGTACCCCCAGGGGTGTCATGTTTTTTATTTTTTCCGGAGATTTTTTTTTCGTCTTGTTTTTTACCGTGGGGTACACCTAAATATTCATAGGACTGTGAGGAGGGGGTTTGAACACATGCCATCACGTCTCATCTCTCAGCTCTCATCTCTCATCTCGGTCCAAAATGGACTTACAAGGTACCCCCGGGGGTGTCATGTTTTTTATTTATTTCGGAGATTTTTTTTCGTCTTGTTTTTTGCCGTGGGGTACACCTAAATATTCATAGGACTGTGAGGAGGAGGTTTGAACACATGCCATCACTTTGTCTCAGCTCTCATCTCTCATCTCGGTCCAAAATGGATTCACAAGGTACCCCAGTGTCATGTTTTACATTTTTTTTGGGAGATTTTTTTTTCGTCTTGTTTTTTGCCGTGGGGTACCCCTAAATATTCATAGGACTGTGAGGAGGGGGTTTGAACACATGCCGTCACTTTGTCTGATCTCTCAGCTCTCATCTCTCATCTCGGTCCAAAATGGATTCACAAGGTACTCCCGTGTCATGTTTTTTATTTGTTTCTGAATTTTTTTTCCCGTCTTGTTTTTTGTTGTGGGGTACCCCTAAATATTCATAGGACTGTGAGGAGGGGTTTTGAACATATGCCGTCACTTGGTCTGATCTCTCAGCTCTCATCTCTAATCTCGGTCCAAAATGGATTCACAAGGTACCCCTGTGTCATGTTTTTTTATTTTTTTCCAAGATTTTTTTTCCGTCTTGTTTTTTGCCGTGGGGTACCCCTAAATATTCATAGGACTGTGAGGAGGGGGTTTGAACACATGCCGTCACTTTGTCTCATCTCTCAGCTCTCATCTCTCATCTCGGTCAAAAATGGATTAACAAGGTACCACCGTGTCATGTTTTAAAAAAAAAATTGTCTTGTTTTTTGCTGTGGGGTACCCCTAAATATTCATAGGACTGTGAGGAGGGGGTTTGAACACATGCCGTCACTTTGTCTCATCTCTCAGCTCTCATCTCTCATCTTGGTCCAAAATGGATTCACAAGGTACCCCTGTGTCATGTTTTTTATTTTTTTCCAAGATTTTTTTTCCGTCTTGTTTTTTGCCGTGTCATGTTTTTTATTTTTTTCAGAGATTTTTTTTCGTCTTGTTTTTTGCCGTGGGGTACCCCTAAATATTCATAGGACTGTGAGAAGAGGGTTTGAACACATGCCGTCACTTTGTCTCATCTCTCAGCTCTCATCTCTCATCTCGGTCCAAAATGGATTCACAAGGTACCACCGTGTCATGTTTTTAATTTTTTTTGTCTTGTTTTTTGCTGTGGGGTACCCCTAAATATTCATAGGACTGTGAGGAGGAGGTTCAAACACATGCCGTCACTTTGTCTTATCTCTCAGCTCTCATCTCGGTCCAAAATGGATTTACAAGGTACCCCGTGTCATGTTTTAAATTTTTTTGGAGATTTTTTTTCCGTCTTGTTTTTTGCCGTGGGGTACCCCTAAATATTCATAGGACTGTGAGGAGAGGGTTTGAACACATGCCGTCACTTTGTCTGATCTCTCAGCTCTCATCTCTCATCTCGGTCCAAAATGGATTTACAAGGTACCCCCGTCACATGTTTTTAAGGTTTTTTTAGAGATTTTTTTTCTGTCTTGTTTTTTGCCGTGGGGTACCCCTAAATATTCATAGGACTGTGAGGAGGGGGTTTGAACACATGCCGTCACCTTGTCTGATCTCTCAGCTCTCATCTCTCATCTCGGTCCAAAATGGATTCACAAGGTACCCCCGTGTCATGTTTTTAATTTTTTTGGAAGATTTTTTTTCCGTCTTGTTTTTTGCCGTGGGGTACCCCTAAATATTCATAGGACTGTGAGGAGGGGGTTTGAACACATGACGTCACTTTGTCTGATTTCTCAGCTCTCATCTCTCATCTCGGTCCAAAATGGATTCACAAGGTACCCCCGTGTCATGTTTTTAATTTTTTTCCAAGATTTTTTTCCACCTTGTTTTTTGCCGTGGGGTACCCCTAAATATTCATAGGACTGTGAGGAGGGGGTTTGAACACATGCCGTCACTTTGTCTCATCTCTCAGCTCTCATCTCTCATCTCGGTCCAAAATGGACTTACAAGGTACCCCCAGGGGTGTCATGTTTTTTATTTTTTCCGGAGATTTTTTTTTCGTCTTGTTTTTTACCGTGGGGTACACCTAAATATTCATAGGACTGTGAGGAGGGGGTTTGAACACATGCCATCACGTTGTCTCATCTCTCAGCTCTCATCTCTCATCTCGGTCCAAAATGGACTTACAAGGTACCCCCGGGGGTGTCATGTTTTTTATTTATTTCAGAGATTTTTTTTTCGTCTTGTTTTTTGCCGTGGGGTACACCTAAATATTCATAGGACTGTGAGGAGGAGGTTTGAACACATGCCATCACTTTGTCTCAGCTCTCATCTCTCATCTCGGTCCAAAATGGATTCACAAGGTACCCCAGTGTCATGTTTTAAATTTTTTTGGGAGATTTTTTTTCCGTCTTGTTTTTTGCCGTGGGGTACCCCTAAATATTCATAGGACTGTGAGGAGGGGGTTTGAACACATGCCGTCACTTTGTCTGATCTCTCAGCTCTCATCTCTCATCTCGGTCCAAAATGGATTCACAAGGTACTCCCGTGTCATGTTTTTTATTTTTTTCTGAATTTTTTTCCCGTCTTGTTTTTTGTTGTGAGGTACCCCTAAATATTCATAGGACTGTGAGGAGGGGTTTTGAACATATGCCGTCACTTGGTCTGATCTCTCAGCTCTCATCTCTAATCTCGGTCCAAAATGGATTCACAAGGTACCCCTGTGTCATGTTTTTTATTTTTTTCCAAGATTTTTTTTCCGTCTTGTTTTTTGCCGTGGGGTACCCCTAAATATTCATAGGACTGTGAGAAGGGGGTTTGAACACATGCCGTCACTTTGTCTCATCTCTCAGCTCTCATCTCTCATCTCGGTCCAAAATGGATTCACAAGGTACCACCGTGTCATGTTTTTAATTTTTTTTGTCTTGTTTTTTGCTGTGGGGTACCCCTAAATATTCATAGGACTGTGAGGAGAAGGTTCAAACACATGCCGTCACTTTGTCTTATCTCTCAGCTCTCATCTCGGTCCAAAATGGATTTACAAGGTACCCCCTTGTCATGTTTTTTATTTTTTTCCAAGATTTTTTTTCCGTCTTGTTTTTTGCCGTGGGGTACCCCTAAATATTCATAGTACTGTGAGGAGGGGGTTTGAACACATGCCGTCACTTTGTCTCATCTCTCAGCTCTCATCTCTCATCTCGGTCCAAAATGGACATACAAGGTACCCCCGGGGGTGTCATGTTTTAAATTTTTTCCGGAGATTTTTTTTTGTCTTGTTTTTTGCTGTGGGGTACCCCTAAATATTCATAGGACTGTGAGGAGGGGGTTTGAACACATGCCGTCACTTTGTCTCATCTCTCAGCTCTCATCTCTCATCTCGGTCCAAAATGGATTTACAAGGTACCCCCGTGTCATGTTTTTAAGGTTTTTTTAGAGATTTTTTTTCTGTCTTGTTTTTTGCCATGGGGTACCCCTAAATATTCATAGGACTGTGAGGAGGGGGTTTGAACACATGCCGTCACTTTGTCTGATCTCTCAGCTCTCATCTCGGTCCAAAATGGATTCACAAGGTACCCCCGTGTCATGTTTTTAATTTTTTTGGAAGATTTTTTTTCCGTCTTGTTTTTTGCCGTGGGGTACCCCTAAATATTCATAGGACTGTGAGGAGGGGGTTTGAACACATGACGTCACTTTGTCTGATTTCTCAGCTCTCATCTCTCATCTCGGTCCAAAATGGATTCACAAGGTACCCCCGGGGGTGTCATGTTTTTTATTTATTTCGGAGATTTTTTTTTCGTCTTGTTTTTTGCCGTGGGGTACACCTAAATATTCATAGGACTGTGAGGAGGAGGTTTGAACACATGCCATCACTTTGTCTCAGCTCTCATCTCTCATCTCGGTCCAAAATGGATTCACAAGGTACCCCAGTGTCATGTTTTACATTTTTTTTGGGAGATTTTTTTTTGTCTTGTTTTTTGCCGTGGGGTACCCCTAAATATTCATAGGACTGTGAGGAGGGGGTTTGAACACATGCCGTCACTTTGTCTGATCTCTCAGCTCTCATCTCTCATCTCGGTCCAAAATGGATTCACAAGGTACTCCCGTGTCATGTTTTTTATTTGTTTCTGAATTTTTTTTCCCGTCTTGTTTTTTGTTGTGGGGTACCCCTAAATATTCATAGGACTGTGAGGAGGGGTTTTGAACATATGCCGTCACTTGGTCTGATCTCTCAGCTCTCATCTCTAATCTCGGTCCAAAATGGATTCACAAGGTACCCCTGTGTCATGTTTTTTTATTTTTTTCCAAGATTTTTTTTCCGTCTTGTTTTTTGCCGTGGGGTACCCCTAAATATTCATAGGACTGTGAGGAGGGGGTTTGAACACAAGCCGTCACTTTGTCTCATCTCTCAGCTCTCATCTCTCATCTCGGTCAAAAATGGATTAACAAGGTACCACCGTGTCATGTTTTAAAAAAAAAATTGTCTTGTTTTTTGCTGTGGGGTACCCCTAAATATTCATAGGACTGTGAGGAGGGGGTTTTAACACATGCCGTCACTTTGTCTCATCTCTCAGCTCTCATCTCTCATCTTGGTCCAAAATGGATTCACAAGGTACCCCTGTGTCATGTTTTTTATTTTTTTCCAAGATTTTTTTTCCGTCTTGTTTTTTGCCGTGTCATGTTTTTTATTTTTTTCAGAGATTTTTTTTTCGTCTTGTTTTTTGCCGTGGGGTACCCCTAAATATTCATAGGACTGTGAGGAGGGGGTTTGAACACAAGCCGTCACTTTGTCTCATCTCTCAGCTCTCATCTCTCATCTCGGTCCAAAATGGATTTACAAGGTACCCCCGTGTCATGTTTTTAATTTTTTTCAGAGATTTGTTTTCGTCTTGTTTTTTGCCGTGGGGTACCCCTAAATATTCATAGGACTGTGAGAAGAGGGTTTGAACACATGCCGTCACTTTGTCTCATCTCTCAGCTCTCATCTCTCATCTCGGTCCAAAATGGATTCACAAGGTACCACCGTGTCATGTTTTTAATTTTTTTTGTCTTGTTTTTTGCTGTGGGGTACCCCTAAATATTCATAGGACTGTGAGGAGGAGGTTCAAACACATGCCGTCACTTTGTCTTATCTCTCAGCTCTCATCTCGGTCCAAAATGGATTTACAAGGTACCCCGTGTCATGTTTTAAATTTTTTTTGGAGATTTTTTTTCCGTCTTGTTTTTTGCCGTGGGGTACCCCTAAATATTCATAGGACTGTGAGGAGAGGGTTTGAACACATGCCGTCACTTTGTCTGATCTCTCAGCTCTCATCTCTCATCTCGGTCCAAAATGGATTTACAAGGTACCCCCGTCACATGTTTTTAAGGTTTTTTTAGAGATTTTTTTTCTGTCTTGTTTTTTGCCGTGGGGTACCCCTAAATATTCATAGGACTGTGAGGAGGGGGTTTGAACACATGCCGTCACTTTGTCTGATCTCTCAGCTCTCATCTCTCATCTCGGTCCAAAATGGATTCACAAGGTACCCCCGTGTCATGTTTTTAATTTTTTTGGAAGATTTTTTTTCCGTCTTGTTTTTTGCCGTGGGGTACCCCTAAATATTCATAGGACTGTGAGGAGGGGGTTTGAACACATGACGTCACTTTGTCTGATTTCTCAGCTCTCATCTCTCATCTCGGTCCAAAATGGACTTACAAGGTACCCCCAGGGGTGTCATGTTTTTTATTTTTTCCGGAGATTTTTTTTTCGTCTTGTTTTTTACCGTGGGGTACACCTAAATATTCATAGGACTGTGAGGAGGGGGTTTGAACACATGCCATCACGTTGTCTCATCTCTCAGCTCTCATCTCTCATCTCGGTCCAAAATGGACTTACAAGGTACCCCCGGGGGTGTCATGTTTTTTATTTATTTCAGAGATTTTTTTTTCGTCTTGTTTTTTGCCGTGGGGTACACCTAAATATTCATAGGACTGTGAGGAGGAGGTTTGAACACATGCCATCACTTTGTCTCAGCTCTCATCTCTCATCTCGGTCCAAAATGGATTCACAAGGTACCCCAGTGTCATGTTTTAAATTTTTTTGGGAGATTTTTTTTCCGTCTTGTTTTTTGCCGTGGGGTACCCCTAAATATTCATAGTACTGTGAGGAGGGGGTTTGAACACATGCCGTCACTTTGTCTGATCTCTCAGCTCTCATCTCTCATCTCGGTCCAAAATGGATTCACAAGGTACTCCCGTGTCATGTTTTTTATTTTTTTCTGAATTTTTTTCCCGTCTTGTTTTTTGTTGTGGGGTACCCCTAAATATTCATAGGACTGTGAGGAGGGGTTTTGAACATATGCCGTCACTTGGTCTGATCTCTCAGCTCTCATCTCTAATCTCGGTCCAAAATGGATTCACAAGGTACCCCTGTGTCATGTTTTTTATTTTTTTCCAAGATTTTTTTTCCGTCTTGTTTTTTGCCGTGGGGTACCCCTAAATATTCATAGGACTGTGAGAAGGGGGTTTGAACACATGCCGTCACTTTGTCTCATCTCTCAGCTCTCATCTCTCATCTCGGTCCAAAATGGATTCACAAGGTACCACCGTGTCATGTTTTTAATTTTTTTTGTCTTGTTTTTTGCTGTGGGGTACCCCTAAATATTCATAGGACTGTGAGGAGGAGGTTCAAACACATGCCGTCACTTTGTCTTATCTCTCAGCTCTCATCTCGGTCCAAAATGGATTTACAAGGTACCCCCTTGTCATGTTTTTTATTTTTTTCTGAGATTTTTTTTCGTCCTGATTTTTGCCGTGGGGTACACCTAAATATTCATAGTACTGTGAGGAGGGGGTTTGAACACATGCCGTCACTTTGTCTCATTTCTCAGCTCTCATCTCTCATCTCGGTCCAAAATGGACATACAAGGTACCCCCGGGGGTGTCATGTTTTAAATTTTTTCCGGAGATTTTTTTTTTGTCTTGTTTTTTGCTGTGGGGTACCCCTAAATATTCATAGGACTGTGAGGAGGGGGTTTGAACACATGCCGTCACTTTGTCTCATCTCTCAGCTCTCATCTCTCATCTCGGTCCAAAATGGATTTACAAGGTATCCCCGTGTCATGTTTTTAAGGTTTTTTTAGAGATTTTTTTTCTGTCTTGTTTTTTGCCGTGGGGTACCCCTAAATATTCATAGGACTGTGAGGAGGGGGTTTGAACACATGCCGTCACTTTGTCTGATCTCTCAGCTCTCATCTCTCATCTCGGTCCAAAATGGATTCACAAGGTACCCCCGTGTCATGTTTTTAATTTTTTTGGAAGATTTTTTTTCCGTCTTGTTTTTTGCCGTGGGGTACCCCTAAATATTCATAGGACTGTGAGGAGGGGGTTTGAACACATGACGTCACTTTGTCTGATTTCTCAGCTCTCATCTCTCATCTCGGTCCAAAATGGATTCACAAGGTACCCCCGTGTCATGTTTTTAATTTTTTTCCAAGATTTTTTTCCACCTTGTTTTTTGCCGTGGGGTACCCCTAAATATTCATAGGACTGTGAGGAGGGGGTTTGAACACATGCCGTCACTTTGTCTCATCTCTCAGCTCTCATCTCTCATCTCGGTCCAAAATGGACTTACAAGGTACCCCCAGGGGTGTCATGTTTTTTATTTTTTCCGGAGATTTTTTTTTCGTCTTGTTTTTTACCGTGGGGTACACCTAAATATTCATAGGACTGTGAGGAGGGGGTTTGAACACATGCCATCACGTCTCATCTCTCAGCTCTCATCTCTCATCTCGGTCCAAAATGGACTTACAAGGTACCCCCGGGGGTGTCATGTTTTTTATTTATTTCGGAGATTTTTTTTTCGTCTTGTTTTTTGCCGTGGGGTACACCTAAATATTAATAGGACTGTGAGGAGGAGGTTTGAACACATGCCATCACTTTGTCTCAGCTCTCATCTCTCATCTCGGTCCAAAATGGATTCACAAGGTACCCCAGTGTCATGTTTTACATTTTTTTTGGGAGATTTTTTTTCGTCTTGTTTTTTGCCGTGGGGTACCCCTAAATATTCATAGGACTGTGAGGAGGGGGTTTGAACACATGCCGTCACTTTGTCTGATCTCTCAGCTCTCATCTCTCATCTCGGTCCAAAATGGATTCACAAGGTACTCCCGTGTCATGTTTTTTATTTGTTTCTGAATTTTTTTTCCCGTCTTGTTTTTTGTTGTGGGGTACCCCTAAATATTCATAGGACTGTGAGGAGGGGTTTTGAACATATGCCGTCACTTGGTCTGATCTCTCAGCTCTCATCTCTAATCTCGGTCCAAAATGGATTCACAAGGTACCCCTGTGTCATGTTTTTTTATTTTTTTCCAAGATTTTTTTTCCGTCTTGTTTTTTGCCGTGGGGTACCCCTAAATATTCATAGGACTGTGAGGAGGGGGTTTGAACACATGCCGTCACTTTGTCTCATCTCTCAGCTCTCATCTCTCATCTCGGTCCAAAATGGATTTACAAGGTACCCCCGTGTCATGTTTTTTATTTTTTTCAGAGATTTTTTTTTCGTCTTGTTTTTTGCCGTGGGGTACCCCTAAATATTCATAGGACTGTGAGAAGGGGGTTTGAACACATGCCATCACTTTGTCTCATCTCTCAGCTCTCATCTCTCATCTCGGTCCAAAATGGATTAACAAGGTACCACCGTGTCATGTTTTAAATTTTTTTTGTCTTGTTTTTTGCTGTGGGGTACCCCTAAATATTCATAGGACTGTGAGGAGGGGGGTTGAACACATGCCATCACTTTGTTTCATCTCTCAGCTCTCATCTCTCATCTCGGTCCAAAATGGACTTACAAGGTACCCCCGGGGGTGTCATGTTTTTTTTTATTTCGGAGATTTTTGTTTCGTCTTGTTTGTTGCCGTGGGGTACACCTAAATATTCATAGGACTGTGAGGAGGGGGTTTGAACACATGCCGTCACTTTGTCTCATCTCTCAGCTCTCATCTCTCATCTCGGTCCAAAATGGATTCACAAGGTACCCCCATGTCATGTTTTTAATTTTTTTGGGAGATTTGTTTTCCGTCTTGTTTTTTGTCGTGGGGCACCCCTAAATATTCATAGGACTGTGAGGAGGGGGTTTGAACACATGCCGTCACTTTGTCTGATCTCTCAGCTCTCATCTCTCATCTCGGTCCAAAATGGATTCACAAGGTACCCCCGTGTCATGTTTTAAATTTTTTTGGGAGATTTGTTATCCGTCTTGTTTTTTGCCGTGGGGCACCCCTAAATATTCATAGGACTATGAGGAGGGGGTTTGAACACATGCCGTCACTTTGTCTCATCTCTCAGCTCTCATCTCTCATCTCGGTCCAAAATGGATTCACAAGGTACTCCCGTGTCATGTTTTTTATTTTTTTCTGTTTTTTTTTTCCGTCTTGTTTTTTGCCGTGGGGTACCCCTAAATATTCATAGGACTGTGAGGAGGGGGTTTGAACATATGCCGTCACTATGTCTGATCTCTCAGCTCTCATCTCTCATCTCGGTCCAAAATGAATTCACAAGGTACCCCTGTGTCATGTTTTTTATTTTTTTCCAAGATTTTTTTTCCGTCTTGTTTTTTGCCGTGGGGTACCCCTAAATATTCATAGGACTGTGAGGAGGGGGTTTGAACACATGCTGTCACTTTGTCTTATCTCTCAGCTCTCATCTCTCATCTCGGTCCAAAATGGATTTACAAGGTACCCCCATGTCATGTTTTTTATTTTTTTCAGAGATTTTTTTTTCGCCTTGTTTTTTGCCGTGGGGTACCCCTAAATATTCATAGGACTGTGAGAAGGGGGTTTGAACACATGCCGTCACTTTGTCTAATCTCTCAGCTCTCATCTCTCATCTCGGTCCAAAATGGATTCACAATGTACCACCGTGTCATGTTTTAATTTTTTTTTGTCTTGTTTTTTGCTGTAGGGTACCCCTAAATAATCATAGGACTGTGAGGAGGAGGTTCTAACACATGCCGTCACTTTGTCTTATCTCTCAGCTCTCATCTCTCATCTCGGTCCAAAATGGATTTACAAGGTACCCCCTTGTCATGTTTTTTATTTTTTTCAGAGATTTTTTTTTCGTCCTGATTTTTGCCGTGGGGTACACCTAAATATTCATAGGACTGTGAGGAGGGGGTTTGAACACATGCCGTCACTTTGTCTCATCTCTCAGCTCTCATCTCTTATCTCGGTCCAAAATGGATTTACAAGGTACCCCCGTGTCATGTTTTTTATTTTTTTCAGAGATTTTTTTTTGTCCTGACTTTTGCCGTGGGGTACACCTAAATATTAATAGGACTGTGAGGAGGGGGTTTAATCACATGCCGTCACTTTGTCTCATCTCTCAGCTCTAATCTCTAATCTCATTCGAAAATGGATTTACAAGGTACCCTCATGTCATGTTTTTTATTTTTTTCTGAGATTTTTTTTCTGACTTGATTTTTGCCGTGGGGTACCCCTAAATATTCATAGGACTGTGAGGAGGGGGTTTGAACATATGCCATCACTTTGTCTGGTCTCTCAGCTCTCATCTCTCATCTCGGTCCAAAATGGATTCACAAGGTACCCCTGTGTCATGTTTTTTATTTTTTTCCAAGATTTTTTTTCTGTCTTGTTTTTGCCGTGGGGTACCCCTAAATATTCATAGGACTGTGAGGAAGGGGTTTGAACACATGCCGTCACTTTGTCTCATCTCTCAGCTCTCATCTCTCATCTCGGTCAAAAATGGATTTACAAGGTACCCCCGTGTCATGTTTTTTATTTTTTTCAGAGTTTTTTTTTCATCTTGTTTTTTGCCTTGGGGTACCCCTAAATATTCATAGGACTGTGAGAAGGGGGTTTGAACACATGCCGTCACTTTTTCTCATCTCTCAGCTCTCATCTCTCATCTCGGTCCAAAATGGATTCACAAGGTACCCCCGTGTCATGTTTTTAATTTTTTCGGAAGATTTTTTTTCCGTCTTGTTTTTTGCCGTGGGGTACTCCTAAATATTCATAGGACTGTGAGGAGGGGGTTTGAACACATGCCGTCACTTTGTCTCATCTCTCAGCTCTCATCTCTCATCTCGGTCCAAAATGGATTTACAAGGTACCCCCGTGTCATGTTTTTTATTTTTTTCAGAGATTTTTTTTTCATCTTGTTTTTTGCCGTGGGGTACCCCTAAATATTCATAGGACTGTGAGAAGGGGGTTTGAACACATGCCATCACTTTGTCTCATCTCTCAGCTCTCATCTCTCATCTCGGTCCAAAATGGATTTACAAGGTACCACCGTGTCATGTTTTAAAAAAAATTTTGTCTTGTTTTTTGCTGTGGGGTACCCCTAAATATTCATAGGACTGTGAGGAGGGGGGTTGAACACATGCCATCACTTTGTTTCATCTCTCAGCTCTCATCTCTCATCTCGGTCCAAAATGGACTTACAAGGTACCCCCGGGGGTGTCATGTTTTTTTTTATTTCGGAGATTTTTGTTTCGTCTTGTTTGTTGCCGTGGGGTACACCTAAATATTCATAGGACTGTGAGGAAGGGGTTTGAACACATGCCGTCACTTTGTCTCATCTCTCAGCTCTCATCTCTCATCTCGGTCAAAAATGGATTTACAAGGTACCCCCGTGTCATGTTTTTTATTTTTTTCAGAGTTTTTTTTTCATCTTGTTTTTTGCCTTGGGGTACCCCTAAATATTCATAGGACTGTGAGAAGGGGGTTTGAACACATGCCGTCACTTTTTCTCATCTCTCAGCTCTCATCTCTCATCTCGGTCCAAAATGGATTCACAAGGTACCCCCGTGTCATGTTTTTAATTTTTTTGGGAGATTTGTTTTCCGTCTTGTTTTTTGCCGTGGGGCACCCCTAAATATTCATAGGACTGTGAGGAGGGGGTTTGAACACATGCCGTCACTTTGTCTGATCTCTCAGCTCTCATCTCTCATCTCGGTCCAAAATGGATTCACAAGGTACCCCCGTGTCATGTTTTTAATTTTTTGGGGAGATTTGTTATCCGTCTTGTTTTTTGCCGTGGGGCACCCCTAAATATTCATAGGACTATGAGGAGGGGGTTTGAACACATGCCGTCACTTTGTCTCATCTCTCAGCTCTCATCTCTCATCTCGGTCCAAAATGGATTCACAAGGTACTCCCGTGTCATGTTTTTTATTTTTTTCTGATTTTTTTTTCCGTCTTGTTTTTTGCCGTGGGGTACCCCTAAATATTCATAGGACTGTGAGGAGGGGGTTTGAACATATGCCGTCACTTTGTCTGATCTCTCAGCTCTCATCTCTCATCTCGGTCCAAAATGAATTCACAAGGTACCCCTGTGTCATGTTTTTTATTTTTTTCCAAGATTTTTTTTCCGTCTTGTTTTTTGCCGTGGGGTACCCCTAAATATTCATAGGACTGTGAGGAGGGGGTTTGAACACATGCTGTCACTTTGTCTTATCTCTCAGCTCTCATCTCTCATCTCGGTCCAAAATGGATTTACAAGGTACCCCCATGTCATGTTTTTTATTTTTTTCAGAGATTTTTTTTCGTCTTGTATTTTGCCGTGGGGTACCCCTAAATATTCACAGGACTGTAAGAAGGGGGTTTGAACACATGCCGTCACTTTGTCTAATCTCTCAGCTCTCATCTCTCATCTCGGTCCAAAATGGATTCACAATGTACCACCGTGTCATGTTTTAATTTTTTTTTTGTCTTGTTTTTTGCTGTAGGGTACCCCTAAATAATCATAGGACTGTGAGGAGCAGGTTCAAACACATGCCGTCACTTTGTCTTATCTCTCAGCTCTCATCTCTCATCTCGGTCCAAAATGGATTTACAAGGTACCCCCTTGTCATGTTTTTTATTTTTTTCAGAGATTTTTTTTTCGTCCTGATTTTTGCCGTGGGGTACACCTAAATATTCATAGGACTGTGAGGAGGGGGTTTGAACACATGCCGTCACTTTGTCTCATCTCTCAGCTCTCATCTCTCATCTCGGTCCAAAATGGATTTACAAGGTACCCCCGTGTCATGTTTTTTATTTTTTTCAGAGATTTTTTTTTGTCCTGACTTTTGCCGTGGGGTACACCTAAATATTAATAGGACTGTGAGGAGGGGGTTTAATCACATGCCGTCACTTTGTCTCATCTCTCAGCTCTAATCTCTAAACTCGGTCCAAAATGGACTTACAAGGTACCCCCGGGGTTGTCATGTTTTTTATTTTTTTTGGAGATTTTTTTTCGTCTTGTTTTTTGCCGTGGGGTACTACTAAATATTCATAGGACTGTGAGGAGGGGGTTCAAACACATGCCGTCACTTTGTCTCATCTCTCAGCTATCATCTCTCATCTCGTTCGAAAATGGATTTACAAGGTACCCTCATGTCATGTTTTTTATTTTTTCTGAGATTTTTTTTTCTGTCTTGTTTTTTGCCGTGGGGTACCCCTAAATATTCATAGGACTGTGAGGAGGGGGTTTGAACATATGCCATCACTTTGTCTGATCTCTCAGCTCTCATCTCTCATCTCGGTCCAAAATGGATTCACAAGGTACCCCTGTGTCATGTTTTTTATTTTTTTCCAAGATTTTTTTTCCGTCTTGTTTTTTGCCGTGGGGTACCCCTAAATATTCATAGGACTGTGAGGAAGGGGTTTGAACACATGCCGTCACTTTGTCTCATCTCTCAGCTCTCATCTCTCATCTCGGTCAAAAATGGATTTACAAGGTACCCCCGTGTCATGTTTTTTATTTTTTTCAGAGTTTTTTTTTTTCATCTTGTTTTTTGCCTTGGGGTACCCCTAAATATTCATAGGACTGTGAGAAGGGGGTTTGAACACATGCCGTCACTTTGTCTCATCTCTCAGCTCGCATCTCTCATCTCGGTCCAAAATGGACTTACAAGGTACCCCCGGGGGTGTCATGTTTTTTATTTTTTCCGGAGATTTTTTTTCCGTCTTGTTTTTTGCTGTGGGGTACCCCTAAATATTCATAGGACTGTGAGGAGGGGGTTTGAACACATGCCGTCACTTTGTCTCATCTCTCAGCTCTCATCTCTCATCTCGGTCCAAAATGGATTTACAAGGTACCCCCGTGTCATGTTTTTAAGGTTTTTTTTTTGATTTTTTTTCCGTCTTGTTTTTTGCCGCGGGGTACCCCTAAATATTCATAGGACTGTGAGGAGGGGGTTTGAACACATGCCGTCACTTTGTCTGATCTCTCAGCTCTCATCTCTCATCTCGGTCCAAAATGGATTCACAAGGTACCCCCGTGTCATGTTTTTAATTTTTTTGGAAGATTTTTTTTCCGTCTTGTTTTTTGCCGTGGGGTACCCCTAAATATTCATAGGACTGTGAGGAGGGGGTTTGAACACATGCCGTCACTTTGTCTGATCTCTCAGCTCTCATCTCTCATCTCGGTCCAAAATGGATTCACAAGGTACTCCCATCACATGTTTTTTTTTTTTCTGTTTTTTTTTCCGTCTTGTTTTTTGCCGTGGGGTACCCCTAAATATTCATAGGACTGTGAGGAGGGGGTTTGAACATATGCCGTCACTTTGTCTGATCTCTCAGCTCTCATCTCTCATCTCGGTCCAAAATGGATTCACAAGGTACCCCCGTGTCATGTTTTTTATTTTTTTCCAAGATTTTTTTTCTGTCTTGTTTTTTGCCGTGGGGTACCCCTAAATATTCATAGGACTGTGAGGAGGGGGTTTGAACACATGCCGTCACTTTGTCTCATCTCTCAGCTCTCATCTCTCATCTCGGTCCAAAATGGATTTACAAGGTACCCCCGTGTCATGTTTTTTATTTTTTTCAGAGATTTTTTTTTGTCCTGACTTTTGCCGTGGGGTACACCTAAATATTAATAGGACTGTGAGGAGGGGGTTTAATCACATGCCGTCACTTTGTCTCATCTCTCAGCTCTAATCTCTAATCTCGGTCCAAAATGGACTTACAAGGTACCCCCGGGGTTGTCATGTTTTTTATTTTTTTCGGAGATTTTTTTTCGTCATGTTTTTTGCCATGGGGTACCCCTAAATATTCATAGGACTGTGAGGAGGGGGTTCAAACACATGCCGTCACTTTGTCTCATCTCTCAGCTATCATCTCTCATCTCGTTCGAAAATGGATTTACAAGGTACCCTCATGTCATGTTTTTAATTTTTTTCTGAGATTTTTTTTTTCTGTCTTGTTTTTTGCCGTGGGGTACCTCTAAATATTCATAGGACTGTGAGGAGGGGGTTCAAACACATGCCGTCACTTTGTCTGATCTCTCAGCTCTCATCTCTCATCTCGGTCCAAAATGGATTCACAAGGTACCCCGTGTCATGTTTTTAAGGTTTTTTTTTAGATTTTTTTTCCGTCTTGTTTTTTGCCGCGGGGTACCCCTAAATATTCATAGGACTGTGAGGAAGGGGTTTGAACACATGTCGTCACTTTGTCTCATCTCTCAGCTCTCATCTCTCATCTCGGTCAAAAATGGATTTACAAGGTACCCCCGTGTCATGTTTTTTATTTTTTTCAGAGTTTTTTTTTCATCTTGTTTTTTGCCTTGGGGTACCCCTAAATATTCATAGGACTGTGAGAAGGGGGTTTGAACACATGCCGTCACTTTGTCTCATCTCTCAGCTCTCATCTCTCATCTCGGTCCAAAATGGATTCACAAGGTACCCCCGTGTCATGTTTTTAAGGTTTTTTTTTAGATTTTTTTTCCGTCTTGTTTTTTGCCGCGGGGTACCCCTAAATATTCATAGGACTGTGAGGAGGGGGTTTGAACACATGCCGTCACTTTGTCTCATCTCTCAGCTCTCATCTCTCATCTCGGTCCAAAATGGATTCACAAGGTACCCCCGTGTCATGTTTTTTAATTTTTTTGGAAGATTTTTTTTCCGTCTTGTTTTTTGCCGTGGGGTACCCCTAAATATTCATAGGACTGTGAGGAGGGGGTTTGAACACATGCCGTCACTTTGTCTGATCTCTCAGCTCTCATCTCTCATCTCGGTCCAAAATGGATTCACAAGGTACTCCCGTCACATGTTTTTTTTTTTTTTCTGGTTTTTTTTCCGTCTTGTTTTTTGCCGTGGGGTACCCCTAAATATTCATAGGACTGTGAGGAGGGGGTTTGAACATATGCCGTCACTTTGTCTGATCTCTCAGCTCTCATCTCTCATCTCGGTCCAAAATGGATTCACAAGGTACCCCCGTGTCATGTTTTTTATTTTTTCCAAGATTTTTTTTCTGTCTTGTTTTTTGCCGTGGGGTACCCCTAAATATTTATAGGACTGTGAGGAGGGGGTTTGAACACATGCCGTCACTTTGTCTCATCTCTCAGCTCTCATCTCTCATCTCGGTCCAAAATGGATTTACAAGGTACCCCCGTGTCATGTTTTTTATTTTTTTCAGAGATTTTTTTTTGTCCTGACTTTTGCCGTGGGGCACACCTAAATATTAATAGGACTGTGAGGAGGGGGTTTAATCACATGCCGTCACTTTGTCTCATCTCTCAGCTCTAATCTCTAATCTCGGTCCAAAATGGACTTACAAGGTACCCCCGGGGTTGTCATGTTTTTGATTTTTTTCGGAGATTTTTTTTCGTCATGTTTTTTGCCATGGGGTACCCCTAAATATTCATAGGACTGTGAGGAGGGGGTTCAAACACATGCCGTCACTTTGTCTCATCTCTCAGCTATCATCTCTCATCTCGTTCGAAAATGGATTTACAAGGTACCCTCATGTCATGTTTTTTATTTTTTTCTGAGATTTTTTTTTTCTATCTTGTTTTTTGCCGTGGGGTACCCCTAAATATTCATAGGACTGTGAGGAGGGGGTTTGAACATATGCCATCACTTTGTCTGATCTCTCAGCTCTCATCTCTCATCTCGGTCCAAAATGGATTCACAAGGTACCCCTGTGTCATGTTTTTTATTTTTTTCCAAGATTTTTTTTCCGTCTTGTTTTTTGCCGTGGGGTACCCCTAAATATTCATAGGACTGTGAGGAAGGGGTTTGAACACATGCCGTCACTTTGTCTCATCTCTCAGCTCTCATCTCTCATCTCGGTCAAAAATGGATTTACAAGGTACCCCCGTGTCATGTTTTTTATTTTTTTCAGAGTTTTATTTTCATCTTGTTTTTTGCCTTGGGGTACCCCTAAATATTCATAGGACTGTGAGAAGGGGGTTTGAACACATGCCGTCACTTTGTCTCATCTCTCAGCTCTCATCTCTCATCTCGGTCCAAAATGGATTCACAAGGTACCCCCGTGTAATGTTTTTAATTTTTTTGGGAGATTTGTTTTCCGTCTTGTTTTTTGCCGTGGGGCACCCCTAAATATTCATAGGACTGTGAGGAGGGGGTTTGAACACATGCCGTCACTTTGTCTGATCTCTCAGCTCTCATCTCTCATCTCGGTCCAAAATGGATTCACAAGGTACCCCCGTGTCATGTTTTTAATTTTTTTGGGAGATTTGTTATCCGTCTTGTTTTTTGCCGTGGGGCACCTCTAAATATTCATAGGACTATGAGGAGGGGGTTTGAACACATGCCGTCACTTTGTCTCATCTCTCAGCTCTCATCTCTCATCTCGGTCCAAAATGGATTCACAAGGTACTCCCGTGTCATGTTTTTTATTTTTTTCTGATTTTTTTTTCCGTCTTGTTTTTTGCCGTGGGGTACCCCTAAATATTCATAGGACTGTGAGGAGGGGGTTTGAACATATGCCGTCACTTTGTCTGATCTCTCAGCTCTCATCTCTCATCTCGGTCCAAAATGAATTCACAAGGTACCCCTGTGTCATGTTTTTTATTTTTTTCCAAGATTTTTTTTCCGTCTTGTTTTTTGCCGTGGGGTACCCCTAAATATTCATAGGACTGTGAGGAAGGGGTTTGAACACATGTCGTCACTTTGTCTCATCTCTCAGCTCTCATCTCTCATCTCGGTCAAAAATGGATTTACAAGGTACCCCCGTGTCATGTTTTTTATTTTTTTCAGAGTTTTTTTTTCATCTTGTTTTTTGCCTTGGGGTACCCCTAAATATTCATAGGACTGTGAGAAGGGGGTTTGAACACATGCCGTCACTTTGTCTCATCTCTCAGCTCTCATCTCTCATCTCGGTCCAAAATGGATTCACAAGGTACCCCCGTGTCATGTTTTTAAGGTTTTTTTTTTAGATTTTTTTTCCGTCTTGTTTTTTGCCGCGGGGTACCCCTAAATATTCATAGGACTGTGAGGAGGGGGTTTGAACACATGCCGTCACTTTGTCTGATCTCTCAGCTCTCATCTCTCATCTCGGTCCAAAATGGATTCACAAGGTACCCCCGTGTCATGTTTTTTAATTTTTTTGGAAGATTTTTTTTCCGTCTTGTTTTTTGCCGTGGGGTACCCCTAAATATTCATAGGACTGTGAGGAGGGGGTTTGAACATATGCCGTCACTTTGTCTGATCTCTCAGCTCTCATCTCTCATCTCGGTCCAAAATGGATTCACAAGGTACCCCCGTGTCATGTTTTTTATTTTTTTCCAAGATTTTTTTTCTGTCTTGTTTTTTGCCGTGGGGTACCCCTAAATATTCATAGGACTGTGAGGAGGGGGTTTGAACACATGCTGTCACTTTGTCTTATCTCTCAGCTCTCATCTCTCATCTCGGTCCAAAATGGATTTACAAGGTACCCCATGTCATGTTTTTTATTTTTTTCAGAGATTTTTTTTTCATCTTGTTTTTTGCCGTGGGGTACCCCTAAATATTCATAGGACTGTGAGAAGGGGGTTTGAACACATGCCATCACTTTGTCTAATCTCTCAGCTCTCATCTCTCATCTCGGTCCAAAATGGATTCACAATGTACCACCGTGTCATGTTTTAATTTTTTTTTGTCTTGTTTTTTGCTGTAGGGTACCCCTAAATAATCATAGGACTGTGAGGAGGAGGTTCAAACACATGCCGTCACTTTGTCTTATCTCTCAGCTCTCATCTCTCATCTCGGTCCAAAATGGATTTACAAGGTACCCCCTTGTCATGTTTTTTATTTTTTTCAGGGATTTTTTTTTCGTCCTGATTTTTGCCGTGGGGTACACCTAAATATTCATAGGACTGTGAGGAGGGGGTTTGAACACATGCCGTCACTTTGTCTCATCTCTCAGCTCTCAGCTCTCATCTCGGTCCAAAATGGATTTACAAGGTACCCCCGTGTCATGTTTTTTATTTTTTTCAGAGATTTTTTTTTGTCCTGACTTTTGCCGTGGGGTACACCTAAATATTAATAGGACTGTGAGGAGGGGGTTTAATCACATGCCATCACTTTGTCTCATCTCTCAGCTCTAATCTCTAATCTCGGTCCAAAATGGACTTACAAGGTACCCCCGGGGTTGTCATGTTTTTTATTTTTTTCGGAGATTTTTTTTTGTCTTGTTTTTTGCCGTGGGGTACCCCTAAATATTCATAGGACTGTGAGGAGGGGGTTCAAACACATGCCGTCACTTTGTCTCATCTCTCAGCTATCATCTCTCATCTCGTTCGAAAATGGATTTACAAGGTACCCTCATGTCATGTTTTTTATTTTTTTCTGAGATTTTTTTTGTCTTGTTTTTTGCCGTGGGGTACCCCTAAATATTCTTAGGACTGTGAGGAGGGGGTTTTAACATATGCCATCACTTTGTCTGATCTCTCAGCTCTCATCTCTCATCTCGGTCCAAAATGGATTCACAAGGTACCCCTGTGTCATGTTTTTTATTTTTTTCCAAGATTTTTTTTCCGTCTTGTTTTTTGCCGTGGGGTACCCCTAAATATTCATAGGACTGTGAGGAAGGGGTTTGAACACATGCCGTCACTTTGTCTCATCTCTCAGCTCTCATCTCTCATCTTGGTCAAAAATGGATTTACAAGGTACCCCCGTGTCATGTTTTTTATTTTTTTCAGAGTTTTTTTTTTCATCTTGTTTTTTGCCTTGGGGTACCCCTAAATATTCATAGGACTGTGAGAAGGGGGTTTGAACACATGCCGTCACTTTGTCTCATCTCTCAGCTCTCATCTCTCATCTCGGTCCAAAATGGACTTACAAGGTACCCCCGGGGGTGTCATGTTTTTTATTTTTTCCGGAGATTTTTTTTTCGTCTTGTTTTTTGCTGTGGGGTACCCCTAAATATTCATAGGACTGTGAGGAGGGGGTTTGAACATATGCCGTCACTTTGTCTCATCTCTCAGCTCTCATCTCTCATCTCGGTCCAAAATGGATTTACAAGGTACCCCCGTGTCATGTTTTTAAGGTTTTTTTTTTAGATTTTTTTTCCGTCTTGTTTTTTGCCGCGGGGTACCCCTAAATATTCCTAGGACTGTGAGGAGGGGGTTTGAACACATGCCGTCACTTTGTCTGATCTCTCAGCTCTCATCTCTCATCTCGGTCCAAAATGGATTCACAAGGTACCCCCGTGTCATGTTTTTAATTTTTTTGGAAGATTTTTTTTCCGTCTTGTTTTTTGCCGTGGGGTACCCCTAAATATTCATAGGACTGTGAGGAGGGGGTTTGAACACATGCCGTCACTTTGTCTGATCTCTCAGCTCTCATCTCTCATCTCGGTCCAAAATGGATTCACAAGGTACTCCCGTCACATGTTTTTTTTTTTTTCTGTTTTTTTTTCCGTCTTGTTTTTTGCCGTGGGGTACCCCTAAATATTCATAGGACTGTGAGGAGGGGGTTTGAACATATGCCGTCACTTTGTCTGATCTCTCAGCTCTCATCTCTCATCTCGGTCCAAAATGGATTCACAAGGTACCCCGTGTCATGTTTTTTATTTTTTTCCAAGATTTTTTTTCTGTCTTGTTTTTTGCCGTGGGGTACCCCTAAATATTCATAGGACTGTGAGGAGGGGGTTTGAACACATGCCGTCACTTTGTCTGATCTCTCAGCTCTCATCTCTCATCTCGGTCCAAAATGGATTCACAAGGTACTCCCGTCACATGTTTTTTTTTTCTGTTTTTTTCCGTCTTGTTTTTTGCCGTGGGGTACCCCTAAATATTCATAGGACTGTGAGGAGGGGGTTTGAACATATGCCGTCACTTTGTCTGATCTCTCAGCTCTCATCTCTCATCTCGGTCCAAAATGGATTCACAAGGTACCCCCGTGTCATGTTTTTTATTTTTTTCCAAGATTTTTTTTCTGTCTTGTTTTTTGCCGTGGGGTACCCCTAAATATTCATAGGACTGTGAGGAGGGGGTTTGAACACATGCCGTCACTTTGTCTCATCTCTCAGCTCTCATCTCTCATCTCGGTCCAAAATGGATTTACAAGGTACCCCCGTGTCATGTTTTTTTTTTTCAGAGATTTTTTTTTTCGTCTTGTTTTTTGCCGTGGGGTACCCCTAAATATTCATAGGACTGTGAGAAGGGGGTTTGAACACATGCCATCACTTTGTCTCATCTCTCAGCTCTTATCTCTCATCTCGGTCCAAAATGGATTTACAAGGTACCACCGTGTCATGTTTTTAATTTTTTTTGTCTTGTTTTTTGCTGTGGGGTACCCCTAAATATTCATAGGACTGTGAGGAGGGGGTTTGAACACATGCCATCACTTTGTTTCATCTCTCAGCTCTCATCTCTCATCTCTGTCCAAAATGGACTTACAAGGTACCCCCGGCGGTGTCATGTTTTTTTTTATTTTGGAGATTTTTGTTTCGTCTTGTTTGTTGCCGTGGGGTACACCTAAATATTCATAGGACTGTGAGGAGGGGGTTTGAACACATGCCGTCACTTTGTCTCATCTCTCAGCTCTCATCTCTCATCTCGGTCCAAAATGGATTTACAAGGTACCCCTGTGTCATGTTTTTTATTTTTTTCAGAGATTTTTTTCATCTTGTTTTTTGCTGTGGGGTACCCCTAAATATTCATAGGACTGTGAGGAGAAGGTTCAAACACATGCCATCACTTTGTCTTATCTCTCAGCTCTCATCTCTCATCTCGGTCCAAAATGGATTTACAAGGTACCCCCGTGTCATGTTTTTAATTTTTTTCTGAGTTTTTTTTTGTCCTGATTTTTGCCGTGGGGTACACCTAAATATTCATAGGACTGTGAGGAGGGGGTTTGAACACATGCCATCACTTTGTCTCATCTCTCAGCTCTCATCTCTCATCTCGGTCCAAAATGGACTTACAAGGTACCCCCGGGGGTGTCATGTGTTTTATTATTTTCGTAGATTTTTTTTCGTCAGTTTTTTTGCCGTGGGGTACCCCTAAATATTCATAGGACTGTGAGGATGGGGTTTGAACACATGCCGTCACTTTGTCTCATCTCTCAGCTCTCATCTCTCATCTCGGTCCAAAATGGATTCACAAGGTACCCCCGTGTCATGTTTTTAATTTTTTGGGAGATTTTTTTTCCGTCTTGTTTTTTGCCGTGGGGTACCCCTAAATATTCATAGGACTGTGAGGAGGGGGTTTGAACACATGCCGTCACTTTGTCTGATCTCTCAGCTCTCATCTCTCATCTCGGTCCAAAATGGATTTACAAGGTACCCCCGTGTCATATTTTTAATTTTTTCTGAGATTTTATTTCGTCCTGATTTTTGCCGTGGGGTACACCTAAATATTCATAGGACTGTGAGGAGGGGGTTTGAACACATGCCATCACTTTGTCTCATCTCTCAGCTCTCATCTCTCATCTCGGTCCAAAATGGACTTACAAGGTACCCCCGGGGGTGTCATGTTTTTTATTTATTTCGGAGATTTTTTTTTCATCTTGTTTTTTGCCGTGGGGTACACCTAAATATTCATAGGACTGTGAGGAGGGGGTTTGAACACATGCCGTCACTTTGTCTGATCTCTCAGCTCTCATCTCTCATCTCGGTCCAAAATGGATTCACAAGGTACTCCCGTGTCATGTTTTTTATTTTTTTCTGATTTTTTTTTTCCGTCTTGTTTTTTGCCGTGGGGTACCCCTAAATATTCATAGGACTGTGAGGAGGGGGTTTGAACATATTCCGTCACTTTGTCTGATCTCTCAGCTCTCATCTCTCATCTCGGTCCAAAATGGATTCACAAGGTACCTCTTTGTCATGTTTTTTATTTTTTTCTGATTTTTTTTGTCCTGATTTTTGCCGTGGGGTACACCTAAATATTCATAGGACTGTGAGGAGGGGGTTTGAACACATGCCGTCACTTTGTCTCAGCTCTCATCTCTCATCTCGGTCAAAAATGGATTCACAAGGTACCACCACGTCATGTTTTAAAAAAAATTGTCTTGTTTTTTGCTGTGGGGTACCCCTAAATATTCATAGGACTGTGAGTTGGAGGTTCAAACACATGCCGTCACTTTGTCTTATCTCTCATCTCTCATCTCGGTCCAAAATGGATTTACAAGGTACCCCGTGTCATGTTTTTTTTTTTTTTCTGAGATTTTTTTTGTCCTGATTTTTGCCGTGAGGTACACCTAAATATTCATAGGACTGTGAGGAGGGGGTTTGAACACATGCCGTCACTTTGTCTCATCTCTCAGCTCTCATCTCTCATCTCGGTCCAAAATGGACTTACAAGGTACCCCCGGGGGTGTCATGTTTTTTATTTTTTCCGGAGATTTTTTTCGTCTTGTTTTTTGCCGTGGGGTACCCCTAAATATTCATAGGACTGTGAGGAGGGGATTTGAACACATGCCGTCACTTTGTCTCATCTCTCAGCTCTCATCTCTCATCTCGGTCCAAAATGGATTCACAAGGTACCCCTGTGTCATGTTTTTTATTTTTTTCCAAGATTTTTTTTCCGTCTTGTTTTTTGCCGTGTCATGTTTTAAATTTTTTTCAGAGATTTTTTTTCGTCTTGTTTTTTGCCGTGGGGTACCCCTAAATATTCATAGGACTGTGAGGAGGGGGTTTGAACACATGCCGTCACTTTGTCTCATCTCTCAGCTCTCATCTCTCATCTCGGTCCAAAATGGATTTACAAGGAACCCCCGTGTCATGTTTTTTATTTTTTTCAGAGATTTTTTTTCGTCTTGTTTTTTGCCGTGGGGTACCCCTAAATATTCATAGGACTGTGAGAAGGGGGTTTGAACACATGCCGTCACTTTGTCTAATCTCTCAGCTCTCATCTCTCATCTCGGTCCAAAATGGATTCACAATGTACCACCGTGTCATGTTTTAATTTTTTTTTGTCTTGTTTTTTGCTGTAGGGTACCCCTAAATAATCATAGGACTGTGAGGAGGAGGTTCAAACACATGCCGTCACTTTGTCTTATCTCTCAGCTCTCATCTCTCATCTCGGTCCAAAATGGATTTACAAGGTACCCCCTTGTCATGTTTTTTATTTTTTTCAGAGATTTTTTTTTCGTCCTGATTTTTGCCGTGGGGTACACCTAAATATTCATAGGACTTTGAGGAGGGGGTTTGAACACATGCCGTCACTTTGTCTCATCTCTCAGCTCTCATCTCTCATCTCGGTCCAAAATGGATTTACAAGGTACCCCCGTGTCATGTTTTTTTTTTTCAGAGATTTTTTTTTTCGTCTTGTTTTTTGCCGTGGGGTACCCCTAAATATTCATAGGACTGTGGGAAGGGGGTTTGAACACATGCCATCACTTTGTCTCATCTCTCAGCTCTTATCTCTCATCTCGGTCCAAAATGGATTTACAAGGTACCACCGTGTCATGTTTTTAATTTTTTTGGTCTTGTTTTTTGCTGTGGGGTACCCCTAAATATTCATAGGACTGTGAGGAGGGGGTTTGAACACATGCCATCACTTTGTTTCATCTCTCAGCTCTCATCTCTCATCTCTGTCCAAAATGGACTTACAAGGTACCCCCGGCGGTGTCATGTTTTTTTTATTTTGGAGATTTTTGTTTCGTCTTGTTTGTTGCCGTGGGGTACACCTAAATATTCATAGGACTGTGAGGAGGGGGTTTGAACACATGCCGTCACTTTGTCTCATCTCTCAGCTCTCATCTCTCATCTCGGTCCAAAATGGATTTACAAGGTACCCCTGTGTCATGTTTTTTATTTTTTTCAGAGATTTTTTTCATCTTGTTTTTTGCTGTGGGGTACCCCTAAATATTCATAGGACTGTGAGGAGAAGGTTCAAACACATGCCATCACTTTGTCTTATCTCTCAGCTCTCATCTCTCATCTCGGTCCAAAATGGATTTACAAGGTACCCCCGTGTCATGTTTTTAATTTTTTTCTGAGTTTTTTTTTGTCCTGATTTTTGCCGTGGGGTACACCTAAATATTCATAGGACTGTGAGGAGGGGGTTTGAACACATGCCATCACTTTGTCTCATCTCTCAGCTCTCATCTCTAATCTCGGTCCAAAATGGACTTACAAGGTACCCCCGGGGTTGTCATGTTTTTTATTTTTTTCAGAGTTTTTTTTTCATCTTGTTTTTTGCCTTGGGGTACCCCTAAATATTCATAGGACTGTGAGAAGGGGGTTTGAACACATGCCGTCACTTTGTCTCATCTCTCAGCTCTCATCTCTCATCTCGGTCCAAAATGGATTCACAAGGTACCCCCGTGTCATGTTTTTAAGGTTTTTTTTTTAGATTTTTTTTCCGTCTTGTTTTTTGCCGCGGGGTACCCCTAAATATTCATAGGACTGTGAGGAGGGGGTTTGAACACATGCCGTCACTTTGTCTGATCTCTCAGCTCTCATCTCTCATCTCGGTCCAAAATGGATTCACAAGGTACCCCCGTGTCATGTTTTTTAATTTTTTTGGAAGATTTTTTTTCCGTCTTGTTTTTTGCCGTGGGGTACCCCTAAATATTCATAGGACTGTGAGGAGGGGGTTTGAACATATGCCGTCACTTTGTCTGATCTCTCAGCTCTCATCTCTCATCTCGGTCCAAAATGGATTCACAAGGTACCCCCGTGTCATGTTTTTTATTTTTTTCCAAGATTTTTTTTCTGTCTTGTTTTTTGCCGTGGGGTACCCCTAAATATTCATAGGACTGTGAGGAGGGGGTTTGAACACATGCTGTCACTTTGTCTTATCTCTCAGCTCTCATCTCTCATCTCGGTCCAAAATGGATTTACAAGGTACCCCATGTCATGTTTTTTATTTTTTTCAGAGATTTTTTTTTCATCTTGTTTTTTGCCGTGGGGTACCCCTAAATATTCATAGGACTGTGAGAAGGGGGTTTGAACACATGCCATCACTTTGTCTAATCTCTCAGCTCTCATCTCTCATCTCGGTCCAAAATGGATTCACAATGTACCACCGTGTCATGTTTTAATTTTTTTTTGTCTTGTTTTTTGCTGTAGGGTACCCCTAAATAATCATAGGACTGTGAGGAGGAGGTTCAAACACATGCCGTCACTTTGTCTTATCTCTCAGCTCTCATCTCTCATCTCGGTCCAAAATGGATTTACAAGGTACCCCCTTGTCATGTTTTTTATTTTTTTCAGGGATTTTTTTTTCGTCCTGATTTTTGCCGTGGGGTACACCTAAATATTCATAGGACTGTGAGGAGGGGGTTTGAACACATGCCGTCACTTTGTCTCATCTCTCAGCTCTCAGCTCTCATCTCGGTCCAAAATGGATTTACAAGGTACCCCCGTGTCATGTTTTTTATTTTTTTCAGAGATTTTTTTTTGTCCTGACTTTTGCCGTGGGGTACACCTAAATATTAATAGGACTGTGAGGAGGGGGTTTAATCACATGCCATCACTTTGTCTCATCTCTCAGCTCTAATCTCTAATCTCGGTCCAAAATGGACTTACAAGGTACCCCCGGGGTTGTCATGTTTTTTATTTTTTTCGGAGATTTTTTTTTGTCTTGTTTTTTGCCGTGGGGTACCCCTAAATATTCATAGGACTGTGAGGAGGGGGTTCAAACACATGCCGTCACTTTGTCTCATCTCTCAGCTATCATCTCTCATCTCGTTCGAAAATGGATTTACAAGGTACCCTCATGTCATGTTTTTTATTTTTTTCTGAGATTTTTTTTGTCTTGTTTTTTGCCGTGGGGTACCCCTAAATATTCTTAGGACTGTGAGGAGGGGGTTTTAACATATGCCATCACTTTGTCTGATCTCTCAGCTCTCATCTCTCATCTCGGTCCAAAATGGATTCACAAGGTACCCCTGTGTCATGTTTTTTATTTTTTTCCAAGATTTTTTTTCCGTCTTGTTTTTTGCCGTGGGGTACCCCTAAATATTCATAGGACTGTGAGGAAGGGGTTTGAACACATGCCGTCACTTTGTCTCATCTCTCAGCTCTCATCTCTCATCTTGGTCAAAAATGGATTTACAAGGTACCCCCGTGTCATGTTTTTTATTTTTTTCAGAGTTTTTTTTTTCATCTTGTTTTTTGCCTTGGGGTACCCCTAAATATTCATAGGACTGTGAGAAGGGGGTTTGAACACATGCCGTCACTTTGTCTCATCTCTCAGCTCTCATCTCTCATCTCGGTCCAAAATGGACTTACAAGGTACCCCCGGGGGTGTCATGTTTTTTATTTTTTCCGGAGATTTTTTTTTCGTCTTGTTTTTTGCTGTGGGGTACCCCTAAATATTCATAGGACTGTGAGGAGGGGGTTTGAACATATGCCGTCACTTTGTCTCATCTCTCAGCTCTCATCTCTCATCTCGGTCCAAAATGGATTTACAAGGTACCCCCGTGTCATGTTTTTAAGGTTTTTTTTTTAGATTTTTTTTCCGTCTTGTTTTTTGCCGCGGGGTACCCCTAAATATTCCTAGGACTGTGAGGAGGGGGTTTGAACACATGCCGTCACTTTGTCTGATCTCTCAGCTCTCATCTCTCATCTCGGTCCAAAATGGATTCACAAGGTACCCCCGTGTCATGTTTTTAATTTTTTTGGAAGATTTTTTTTCCGTCTTGTTTTTTGCCGTGGGGTACCCCTAAATATTCATAGGACTGTGAGGAGGGGGTTTGAACACATGCCGTCACTTTGTCTGATCTCTCAGCTCTCATCTCTCATCTCGGTCCAAAATGGATTCACAAGGTACTCCCGTCACATGTTTTTTTTTTTTTCTGTTTTTTTTTCCGTCTTGTTTTTTGCCGTGGGGTACCCCTAAATATTCATAGGACTGTGAGGAGGGGGTTTGAACATATGCCGTCACTTTGTCTGATCTCTCAGCTCTCATCTCTCATCTCGGTCCAAAATGGATTCACAAGGTACCCCGTGTCATGTTTTTTATTTTTTTCCAAGATTTTTTTTCTGTCTTGTTTTTTGCCGTGGGGTACCCCTAAATATTCATAGGACTGTGAGGAGGGGGTTTGAACACATGCCGTCACTTTGTCTGATCTCTCAGCTCTCATCTCTCATCTCGGTCCAAAATGGATTCACAAGGTACTCCCGTCACATGTTTTTTTTTTCTGTTTTTTTCCGTCTTGTTTTTTGCCGTGGGGTACCCCTAAATATTCATAGGACTGTGAGGAGGGGGTTTGAACATATGCCGTCACTTTGTCTGATCTCTCAGCTCTCATCTCTCATCTCGGTCCAAAATGGATTCACAAGGTACCCCCGTGTCATGTTTTTTATTTTTTTCCAAGATTTTTTTTCTGTCTTGTTTTTTGCCGTGGGGTACCCCTAAATATTCATAGGACTGTGAGGAGGGGGTTTGAACACATGCCGTCACTTTGTCTCATCTCTCAGCTCTCATCTCTCATCTCGGTCCAAAATGGATTTACAAGGTACCCCCGTGTCATGTTTTTTTTTTTCAGAGATTTTTTTTTTCGTCTTGTTTTTTGCCGTGGGGTACCCCTAAATATTCATAGGACTGTGAGAAGGGGGTTTGAACACATGCCATCACTTTGTCTCATCTCTCAGCTCTTATCTCTCATCTCGGTCCAAAATGGATTTACAAGGTACCACCGTGTCATGTTTTTAATTTTTTTTGTCTTGTTTTTTGCTGTGGGGTACCCCTAAATATTCATAGGACTGTGAGGAGGGGGTTTGAACACATGCCATCACTTTGTTTCATCTCTCAGCTCTCATCTCTCATCTCTGTCCAAAATGGACTTACAAGGTACCCCCGGCGGTGTCATGTTTTTTTTTATTTTGGAGATTTTTGTTTCGTCTTGTTTGTTGCCGTGGGGTACACCTAAATATTCATAGGACTGTGAGGAGGGGGTTTGAACACATGCCGTCACTTTGTCTCATCTCTCAGCTCTCATCTCTCATCTCGGTCCAAAATGGATTTACAAGGTACCCCTGTGTCATGTTTTTTATTTTTTTCAGAGATTTTTTTCATCTTGTTTTTTGCTGTGGGGTACCCCTAAATATTCATAGGACTGTGAGGAGAAGGTTCAAACACATGCCATCACTTTGTCTTATCTCTCAGCTCTCATCTCTCATCTCGGTCCAAAATGGATTTACAAGGTACCCCCGTGTCATGTTTTTAATTTTTTTCTGAGTTTTTTTTTGTCCTGATTTTTGCCGTGGGGTACACCTAAATATTCATAGGACTGTGAGGAGGGGGTTTGAACACATGCCATCACTTTGTCTCATCTCTCAGCTCTCATCTCTCATCTCGGTCCAAAATGGACTTACAAGGTACCCCCGGGGGTGTCATGTGTTTTATTATTTTCGTAGATTTTTTTTCGTCAGTTTTTTTGCCGTGGGGTACCCCTAAATATTCATAGGACTGTGAGGATGGGGTTTGAACACATGCCGTCACTTTGTCTCATCTCTCAGCTCTCATCTCTCATCTCGGTCCAAAATGGATTCACAAGGTACCCCCGTGTCATGTTTTTAATTTTTTGGGAGATTTTTTTTCCGTCTTGTTTTTTGCCGTGGGGTACCCCTAAATATTCATAGGACTGTGAGGAGGGGGTTTGAACACATGCCGTCACTTTGTCTGATCTCTCAGCTCTCATCTCTCATCTCGGTCCAAAATGGATTTACAAGGTACCCCCGTGTCATATTTTTAATTTTTTCTGAGATTTTATTTCGTCCTGATTTTTGCCGTGGGGTACACCTAAATATTCATAGGACTGTGAGGAGGGGGTTTGAACACATGCCATCACTTTGTCTCATCTCTCAGCTCTCATCTCTCATCTCGGTCCAAAATGGACTTACAAGGTACCCCCGGGGGTGTCATGTTTTTTATTTATTTCGGAGATTTTTTTTTCATCTTGTTTTTTGCCGTGGGGTACACCTAAATATTCATAGGACTGTGAGGAGGGGGTTTGAACACATGCCGTCACTTTGTCTGATCTCTCAGCTCTCATCTCTCATCTCGGTCCAAAATGGATTCACAAGGTACTCCCGTGTCATGTTTTTTATTTTTTTCTGATTTTTTTTTTCCGTCTTGTTTTTTGCCGTGGGGTACCCCTAAATATTCATAGGACTGTGAGGAGGGGGTTTGAACATATTCCGTCACTTTGTCTGATCTCTCAGCTCTCATCTCTCATCTCGGTCCAAAATGGATTCACAAGGTACCTCTTTGTCATGTTTTTTATTTTTTTCTGATTTTTTTTGTCCTGATTTTTGCCGTGGGGTACACCTAAATATTCATAGGACTGTGAGGAGGGGGTTTGAACACATGCCGTCACTTTGTCTCAGCTCTCATCTCTCATCTCGGTCAAAAATGGATTCACAAGGTACCACCACGTCATGTTTTAAAAAAAATTGTCTTGTTTTTTGCTGTGGGGTACCCCTAAATATTCATAGGACTGTGAGTTGGAGGTTCAAACACATGCCGTCACTTTGTCTTATCTCTCATCTCTCATCTCGGTCCAAAATGGATTTACAAGGTACCCCGTGTCATGTTTTTTTTTTTTTTCTGAGATTTTTTTTGTCCTGATTTTTGCCGTGAGGTACACCTAAATATTCATAGGACTGTGAGGAGGGGGTTTGAACACATGCCGTCACTTTGTCTCATCTCTCAGCTCTCATCTCTCATCTCGGTCCAAAATGGACTTACAAGGTACCCCCGGGGGTGTCATGTTTTTTATTTTTTCCGGAGATTTTTTTCGTCTTGTTTTTTGCCGTGGGGTACCCCTAAATATTCATAGGACTGTGAGGAGGGGATTTGAACACATGCCGTCACTTTGTCTCATCTCTCAGCTCTCATCTCTCATCTCGGTCCAAAATGGATTCACAAGGTACCCCTGTGTCATGTTTTTTATTTTTTTCCAAGATTTTTTTTCCGTCTTGTTTTTTGCCGTGTCATGTTTTAAATTTTTTTCAGAGATTTTTTTTCGTCTTGTTTTTTGCCGTGGGGTACCCCTAAATATTCATAGGACTGTGAGGAGGGGGTTTGAACACATGCCGTCACTTTGTCTCATCTCTCAGCTCTCATCTCTCATCTCGGTCCAAAATGGATTTACAAGGAACCCCCGTGTCATGTTTTTTATTTTTTTCAGAGATTTTTTTTCGTCTTGTTTTTTGCCGTGGGGTACCCCTAAATATTCATAGGACTGTGAGAAGGGGGGTTTGAACACATGCCGTCACTTTGTCTAATCTCTCAGCTCTCATCTCTCATCTCGGTCCAAAATGGATTCACAATGTACCACCGTGTCATGTTTTAATTTTTTTTTGTCTTGTTTTTTGCTGTAGGGTACCCCTAAATAATCATAGGACTGTGAGGAGGAGGTTCAAACACATGCCGTCACTTTGTCTTATCTCTCAGCTCTCATCTCTCATCTCGGTCCAAAAATGGATTTACAAGGTACCCCCTTGTCATGTTTTTTATTTTTTTCAGAGATTTTTTTTTTCGTCCTGATTTTTGCCGTGGGGTACACCTAAATATTCATAGGACTTTGAGGAGGGGGTTTGAACACATGCCGTCACTTTGTCTCATCTCTCAGCTCTCATCTCTCATCTCGGTCCAAAATGGATTTACAAGGTACCCCCCCCCCCCGTGTCATGTTTTTTTTTTTTTTTCAGAGATTTTTTTTTTCGTCTTGTTTTTTGCCGTGGGGTACCCCTAAATATTCATAGGACTGTGAGAAGGGGGTTTGAACACATGCCATCACTTTGTCTCATCTCTCAGCTCTTATCTCTCATCTCGGTCCAAAATGGATTTACAAGGTACCACCGTGTCATGTTTTTAATTTTTTTGGTCTTGTTTTTTGCTGTGGGGTACCCCTAAAATATTCATAGGACTGTGAGGAGGGGGTTTGAACACATGCCATCACTTTGTTTCATCTCTCAGCTCTCATCTCTCATCTCTGTCCAAAATGGACTTACAAGGTACCCCCGGCGGTGTCATGTTTTTTTTATTTTGGAGATTTTTGTTTCGTCTTGTTTGTTTGCCGTGGGTACACCTAAATATTCATAGGACTGGTGAGGAGGGGGTTTGAACACATGCCGTCACTTTGTCTCATCTCTCAGCTCTCATCTCTCATCTCGGTCCAAAATGGATTTACAAGGTACCCCTGTGTCATGTTTTTTATTTTTTTCAGAGATTTTTTTTCATCTTGTTTTTTGCTGTGGGGTACCCCTAAATATTCATAGGACTGTGAGGAGAAGGTTCAAACACATGCCATCACTTTGTCTTATCTCTCAGCTCTCATCTCTCATCTCGGTCCAAAATGGATTTACAAGGTACCCCCCGTGTCATGTTTTTAATTTTTTTTCTGAGTTTTTTTTTGTCCTGATTTTTGCCGTGGGGTACACCTAAATATTCATAGGACTGTGAGGAGGGGGTTTGAACACATGCCATCACTTTGTCTCATCTCTCAGCTCTCATCTCTAATCTCGGTCCAAAATGGACTTACAAGGTACCCCCGGGGTTGTCATGTTTTTTATTTTTTTCGGAGATTTTTTTTCGTCTTGTTTTTTGCCGTGGGGTACCCCTAAATATTCATAGGACTGTGAGGAGGGGGTTCAAACACATGCCGTCACTTTGTCTCATCTCTCAGCTATCATCTCTCATCTCGTTCGAAAATGGATTTACAAGGTACCCTCATGTCTTCCTCCTCCTTCTTCCTCCTCCTCCTTCTTCCTCCTCCTCCTCCTTCCTCCCTCCTCCCTCCCTCCTTCTTCCTCCTCCACCTCCTTTCTCCTCCTCCTCCCTCCTCCTCCCCCCTCCTCCTCTTCCTCTTCCTCCTTCCTCCTCCTCCTCCTTCTTCTTCCTCCTCCTTCCTCCTCCTCCTTCCTCCTCCTCCTCCTTCTTCCTCCTCCTCCTCTTCCTCCTCCTCCTCTTCCTCCTCTGGGACAGAAGGAACACTGTCTGGGTAAAGGGGGCCTTGAGAGGCAAGGAAGTCCACCTCTTTCCTGCCTCTGTTCTGCCTCAAGTGCCCTGTCCATTATTCCACGCAGCGTGTGCTCCAACAGGTGGACAAGAGGTTTCTTCTTCTTCTTCTTCTTCTTCTTCTTCTTCTACTTCTTCTTCCTCCTCCTTCCTCCCTCCTCCCTCCTCCTTCCTCCCTCCTCCCTCCTCCCTCCTCCCTCCTCCTCCTCCTTCCTCCCTCCTCTCTCCTCCCTCCTCCCTCCTCCTTCCTCCCTCCTCCTTCCTCCTTCCTCCTTCCTCCCTCCTCCTTCCTCCTTCCTCCCTCCTCCTTCCTCCCTCCTCCTTCCTCCCTCCTCCTCCTCCTCCTTCCTCCCTCCTCCTTCCCTCCCTCCTCCTCCCTCCTCCTCCTCCCTTCCTCCTCCTCCTCCTCGCCTCCTCCTCTCCTCCTCATCCTCTTCCTCCTTCCCCCTC